>JABSTQ010009798.1:0-509886 GCA_013358835.2 Ixodes persulcatus | reverse complement strand
TACTAAAAACAGGTTCTTTTCAAACAAAGACCCTTCCCATTTTCCCGACGGACCCTATCTGCCCAACCCTCCGCGTTAGCGAGAAGCAGAAGAAAGAATGCGGGGTAGGGGGTTGGGGGCAGGGAAAGGGCGCGCACAAGAAAATCTCTTTTCCCCCTCCCACTACACACGACACACGGACACAGTAGAGTCACTAAATAAGCTACGCTTCCAGAGTACCGCATTCCTTTTCTTTTTCATTTTGCCGACAATACCCTCGCTCTATTCAACAATATTCTGGTTTGCTGCGGCATCATTGGAGAGCGACAGTCACGTGAGTCGGTATCATCATCATCGCGTTTTTTTAACGCCACCATCTTGGGTCCAGCGGTTCTCTGCCTGCTGCTGTTTGCTGTTTACTGCGCGCGCACGCAGACGTCCGTGGCTCAGCAAGCGCGTTTTCCGTGTTACGTCGAGATACGAAAAACACGAATTTGATTCGCTGCCACAGCTGCGGCCGCGGTAGCCGGCGCAGGCGACGGCTACAGCTTGACTTGGCTCAGCTACAGCCACTCATCTGCGCGCGGACCCAAGATGGCAGCGCCTGACGTGCTTCAGACGCGTAGTTTGGGAGTTTCGGTACTCTGAAAGCGTAGCTTTATTTAGTGACTCTAGGACACAGCCAGCAGTGCTCCAAGGACGGGAGAAGGTCACCATTTTCAACACGCCGGTCGAGTGACGTTCAAGCACACACGTTTTTTTTTTCTCTCTCTCTCTTAAGTATTTTCAGCTTTCTCGGGTGGCTTTTTTTTTTTCTTAGTTCGCATTTGTTTTGTATTATACTTCGTCTCACCTTAGCTTGGACTATTGTTAGCCGCGCATGCTAAAAGCGCGAGCTAGTTTCTTGAAATGAAGCCTCGGCGGCTGCACGAGCGCTCGTGCAGCGAGTGCTCCAGCCAAGGCAGTCAAGGCTAGCCGCTCGCTCTTGCACAGCCTTCGCAGTTAGTCCATGCTAAGGTGAGACGAAGTATAGTAGGGTGTTGGCATGGGTGATGTTCCGGGCGCGGTTCGTTCTTCGTTGTTCATCTGGAATGTTATCTGAAGCAGCGACGACGACGGCATGAAGGCGTCTGGATAGTGCCCCTGAATGTGCTTTTAGGGGCTAAGCTCCTTAAAGGGGCGGTGCAACGATATTCGTTTTGAGCGTTTTTCACTTTGTATGAGCTTACTGGCACTAGTGGGACCCAAGTACACTCGCACGCAACGCCACTGACCAAGAGACTCCTTTGTAGCGGTGTAATTTCAAGGAGAAAAGCGATCATTTTCATTCAATCTCTCCCTTGCAAAATTCGATGACGTAACGCGGGGATCGCAGTACACCCGTATGACGATATTTGAATGCGGTTCATAGATTGGACCCGAGCATTGCGTGGGCACTCGATTTAGGCTCGTGATAATTGATAGCTCGAGAAGCATTCGAGTAGTGGCCCGTGTCCAATCGCTGCAACGACGACAATAGCCGAGCCATAACAATGTCTGGAACTCAGCGCGTGTCCTGTGCTTTGCCAACCCCAGCGCGTGGCTATGATCAACATTGGCGGCATATAATCGGCTCCAGATCACGTGGCCGCTTGTTCTGGCTGCGAGTTGAGGGCGTGAACGCTGCTCGTTGTTTTTTTAATTTTTTTCTGGGACTTCTAATGCGTCGAGTGAAAAACTAAGGCGTGTTTCATAGGTCATTAACGTCAGGGATCCGTTCTAAGCGGTATTTGCGCAAAGTAAAAAAATTGTTGCATAGCCCCTTTAAAGGGGCTATGCAACAATTTTTTTACTTTGCGCAAATACCGCTTAGAACGGATCCCTGACGTTAATGACCTATGAAACACGCCTTAGTTTTTCACTCGACGCATTAGAAGTCCCAGAAAAAAATTAAAAAAACAACGAGCAGCGTTCACGCCCTCAACTCGCAGCCAGAACAAGCGGCCACGTGATCTGGAGCCGATTATATGCCGCCAATGTTGATCATAGCCACGCGCTGGGGTTGGCAAAGCACAGGACACGCGCTGAGTTCCAGACATTGTTATGGCTCGGCTATTGTCGTCGTTGCAGCGATTGGACACGGGCCACTACTCGAATGCTTCTCGAGCTATCAATTATCACGAGCCTAAATCGAGTGCCCACGCAATGCTCGGGTCCAATCTATGAACCGCATTCAAATATCGTCATACGGGTGTACTGCGATCCCCGCGTTACGTCATCGAATTTTGCAAGGGAGAGATTGAATGAAAATGATCGCTTTTGTCCTTGAAATTACACCGCAACAACGGAGTTTCTTGGCCAGTGGCATTGCATGCGAGTATCCTTGAGTCCCACTAGTGCCAGTAAGCTCGTGTAAAGTGAAAAACATTCCAATTGAATATCGTTGCACAGCTCCTTTAAGGGGTATTCACAGGAGGGAGAAATCCTAGTGATTTCTCCCCGGCACGCCCGCATCACGAGATGAAAACGCGGGGCTTTTGCACATAGTAAAGCCTGACGTTTTCGTCGTGGGATGCGCGGGCCGGGGAGAAATCCCCGGGATTTCTCCCTCGTGTGATTACCCCTTCAGGTGTATCCACACGACAGACCGGGCCGCGGACCGATTGATCACGTGATGCGCGGCCCGCGGGCCGCCCGGCTGCAATGAGCATCCACACGGCGGACCAAAATAGCAGACGACAGAGCGAACGGGCCGGTCTAACCTTCGACCTCACAGCTCCGCCAAACGCATGCAGCGAGCTGCTTTGAGGCTATTTGTAAGGAGCCAAGATGGAGGTTGAACGAAAGAGGCGTTTGGCCGCGGTAGCCCTGGCGTTCACTATTGAGGATGAGGAGGACTTAAGTGAAAAGGGCAATCCCACAGAGCGGGAAATTGCTCCACAAGCGCGATGAATTAAAAAGTTGCATCGTCGACGACGATGCCAGAAAGCTACACCGGGTGCCCGCGGCGCTACGTTCTAGCCCTGGACGTCAATGCGTCGGGGGTGGCAGCCGTCTACTTTGACTGGGCCACCACCTGGAGCCGCTGCCTTCAACGAAGCGAGCGAGCGCACCATCAACCGCCAGGGCTTTACCATCCAAAACGTCCATTGAACAGCCTACCGAAGGTCACCTTGGCTCGCTTGCCTACTGGCCTGAACCGCAGCCGAACCTCCAAGACTCGTGCGGCGGATCAGAAGAGCACGTCGTCCTCATCACCATCAAACCGCCAAGGCTTTCCCAGCCGCAACGCACGGTCAAGCCTCCGCACACCACCCTTTGCCAAGGCACTTCTCACAGCTAATAGAAATGTCTTGGCGAACCCCGAACTTTCAAGCAACGGGGCTTGCGATGTTGAGAAGACCGCGTCGTCCACCCTTTGTATATATCATCTCATAATCATTATCACTAGACGTGGCACCGCGGGCCTCCATGGTACGGGCTGTCGCCTTTCCGCGGTGCCACGGCTCTCCTGAGCCAATAAAGATTACAATTACAATTACAATTACAATTACAATCGTCGCACCATGCCGCCATCGTCGCACAACAAAGGGTTCGTCTTCTTCGTCTTCAACAGTTGGCGCCAAAAAAAAACGACTTTGGATTTGGATTCCAATCCAAACAACGAAAGTCAGCTTGTTGCCAGACTTAGCGCTTCAATTATATTAAAAACGCCACGGTCCGCCGCCAAGGTCCGGGCGAGAAAAGTCGCTTGGCATTTCTCAGAAGCGCGGGCCGCGGACCACCGGCGGACCTCGAATACCGGTGACATAAGATCACGTGATGCGCGGCCCGCGGACCAAAACAGCAATTTGGTCCGTCCTGTGGATACACCTTTAGGGGCTAGCCATGTCCGTATGTCCGTCCGCCGTCCGCCGTAGGCCGGCGTCGGGTGCTCGTGCTTCTGCTCGTGAGATCACGTGCTCACGAGCACGTGAGCACATGCTCACGTGCTCGTGTAGGCCAAAAATAAATTGAAAAAAAAAAGATGAAAAAAATTATGAAAGAAGAAAAAGAAGAAAAAAAAAAGAGTAGGGGGTTCTGAGATGCCATCCCATCTGTTTGCTTAAAAAAAGAAAAAGAAGAAAACCACACATTCTCCTACTGACATGAATGAAAAGGCTCAAAGAAAAATAAGAAAAAAAGAGTAGCGGGTTCTGAGATGCCATCCCATCTGTCTGCTTAAAAAAAGAAAAAGAAGAAAACCACTAATTCTTCTACTGACATGAATGAAAAGGCTCGGCATGCTGCGGCTCGGCGACTACGCAGACAAGCACCACCAGAGCTTCGCCCCAAGCAACATCATTCACCACGTGGAGATGCGGTCAATTTTTTGAGTGGAACGTGTTGTGCATCACGTGTGTTGTTGCGGATTCTGAGTTCGACATCAGACTACCCAGAAAGGTTGGTCACAGGGAGACGCAGAGACGAGGCTCGACTTGTTCTCAGTAACTCAGTTTTAGCGATTGAAGTGACCATTTATTCTGACTGCAAGACTCCAGTGTTGAAAGCGCGGCTTCTACAAACTGTTAAGTTTCATTTAAGAGAAAAAAGTGCTAGTATTTGGAGGTGTTGCGTTTGGATAAATGGTCAATTTATGCGCGAAGGCCAATTACGTGAATGGGACTTGTGAAATGTAAACAGATCATTTTTGACGATATAGTTGGGTAAAGTCGAGTCACCACATTCGTTAACTCGCATTCACACAACGCGTGAAGATCTACCAAGTAATGTCTTAACGTTCGTGGCACATTAAACAAATTCGCCAGTTTCGTCCGAGTTTTGTCAACACTTTCAGCCGTGCTGGGCTGAGTCTCGCTGATCCCCAAGACAAGCGAAATAGCATCCGTCCTCCTGGCGAACATTCCGTTTGCCTTCGGGGACTAAACCATACAGATCCGCCCTGGCTAAGGGGGGCTAATGGATGCTTTTGCTCGCGCACGCCTATTGGTTAGTCCAAGTCGAGCGCAGTTAGTCCCCAGCTTTTGCGCACGGTACCTAGCTTGAACCAGATGGTCCTTTCAGGGAGCAACTGGGAGTTCAGAGGACCAAATGCTGCCGTTAACCCCTTTGTTATGTACTGACTGACAGACTGGCGCTTATCAGCTCGTGGCGACTTGAGGAGCGTGGGCCATGAGCGCTCGAGGCACGGGGTGCGCGGGCAGACGAACGCCGGGCTCCGAACTGATTAAACCGATTTGACCAGTGGTCTCCTGTGCCCGACTCGATGTAACATTGGCGACGAGGCGGACGACAACTCAACCGGCAACGTTCTCGGTTGTTCAAGAATGACCACGACACAGGTTAAACTCGAGGAGTTTCAAGGAACAGGATGGACAGCCTGGTCGGAGCGCTTGGATTTCTTCTTCCAAGCAAACGAGATCACGGACCCCGGGAAAAAGAGAGCTCTGCTGCTGACCCTGTGCGGCGCGGAAACCTACGAGACCGTACAAGCCCTAACGGCCCCGAATAAGCCAGGAGAGGTGAGCTTTGAAAACATCATGTCCTTGCTCCAGCAGCATTACGACCCACGGCCTTCGGAACTGTTCAGCCGAAGCAAATGCCAACCGGCTGGCCGACCAGCATAAGATTACATCAGCGCAACCTACATAACGCTCTTCGGAGGCGGAAAAAGTGAAAGCGGAGCCGCAATGCTACCGCTGCCATGAACAGCACAGGCAAGACGCTTGCCCATTCAGTAAGGTGTCCTGCCGGTTCTGCAGGAAGATAGGACATATTGAGAAAGCATGTCGGAACAAAGCGAGGGCGGGCGCACGACGCTCAACCCATCACATGAGCTACGATGAAGATGACTATGCCGACGATGCACAGGTAAGTGGTTGTGATCAAAACCACTGGTTCGACTGGCAGGAATTGAATGTGCAACACGCAAGAGGTATCGTACCCAAGTATCTCGTAACGCTCAAGGGTCAGGGAAGATCATTGGAGTTCGAAGTCGACTCAGGAGCAGCATTCACAGTTATTAGTGAAGATACATACCGCAAGACCTGACCATCTAAGCCTCCTCGCTTGCAGAAAGAGTGCGTCACACTTCGAATGTGGACGGGCGAAGGATTGCGTGTCCTCGGGTCTGCGGAAGTCGAAGTAAGACATAAGTCCAAAGACTACCTTCTTCCGTTGATGGTGACGAGTGGAACTGGGTGCAACTTGATGGGAAGAAATTGGTTCCCAGCGCTGAAGATACAAGTCAGCGGTTTACACCATGTTTTGCCAAGCCAAGAGGTCCGAAAGGTGCTTCAAGCACACGAGGCGGTATTCAAGTCCGACATCACGGGGTACACCGGTCGACCAGTCCAGCTGGAGCTCAAAGAACCAACTACCCCTATATTCCTCAAGGCACGCACCATACCTTTTGCTTTGCGCCCTGTCGTAGAGTGTGAGCTAATGGCCCTGCAGAAGCAAGGAATTCTCGAACCGGTCCAACATTCAACATGGGCGACACCAGTGGTTGTGGTCAGAAAGACTGATGGCTCGGTGAGGCTCTGCGGGGACTATCGCAGTACGGTGAACCTCGCAGCTAAACCGGCGGCTTACCCCTTGCCCACCCCCACGGAAGCGCTGTCTAACCTCCGGGGTGGCACAGTCTTTTCAACGTTGGACCTCGCTTAAGCGTACCAACAGCTGCGAGTGACAGACACCACGGCCGAAATGCTAACAATCAACACCATCAAGGGCTTGTTTCGAGTAAAAAGACTTCCCTTTGGAGTGGCGGCAGCGCCGGCAATCTTTCAAAAAGTCATGGACATGACATTAGCAGGCATTCCTGGAGTCGCTGCATACCTCGACGACGTTATCATCAGCGGGGCAAAGGCGGAGGAACATGCCTATCGACTAGACCAAGTGTACAAGACTAGACAAGGCAGTACTGAGATTGAAAGAAACCAAATGCCACTTCGGGGTCAGAGAAGTCAAATTTCTGGGTCACCTGATCAATCCGGAGGGTATCCATCCCACACAAGACAAGATTCACGCGGTGGTGGACGCTCCAGAGACGACGAACAAGGCAGAGCTGCAGTCTTTCTTGGGACTCTTAGCGTTCTATGACCGATTTTTGCAAGATAGAGCGACGATAGCAAAAGAGCGTTATAGCCTACTGGAACGGAAGGCAGAATGGCGATGGGAGGACAGACACCGTAAGGCGTTCCAGAAATTGAAGCAACTAGTAGTGCAGTACACTGTGCTGGCACACTATGATGAAAGGAAGCCATCACTGTTGTCATGCGATGCTTCACCATATGGTGTGGGTGCCGCGCTTGCACAATTGGACTCAGACGGCCGAGGGCTCCGATTGCCTTCGCGTCCAGGACGCTAGGAACCTCCGAGCGAAACTATTCTCAGCGTGACCGAGAAGGCCTGGCCATTGTGTTTGGGGTCAACCATTTCCATCAGTACGTCGAGGGACGGAGTGTGATCATCTTCACAGACCACCAGCCTCTGCTAGGCATCCTCGGAGCTGAGAAGCCTGTTCCACAAGTCCTGTCACCAAGGATGACCCGGTGGTGTGTCAGACTGGCAGCTTATAACTACTAGCTAAGATACCGACCAGGAAAACGCCATCAGAATGCGGATGCCCTTAGCCGGCTTCCGCTGCCAACCATTGAAAATGAGCCGGAGGTTCCAGGAGATATCCTGATGTTTGAAGCTTTGTCCAGTCCACCATTGTCCGCCGAACGAGTGGCGAGAGAGACCGCAGCCGACAGCGTCCTTGCGAATGTATACCGAGCCATCCTAGAGGGTACTCTTGACCGCTTACAAACACTGGAGTACTCGGCGTACAAAACCAAAGAGGCAGAGCTGTCGATAGAACCACAGGGGATGTGTAAGTTGGGGAGCACAAATCATAATTCCTACGCAACTAAGAAAAGACACGTTGGCTCTGATACACTCTGGACATCGCGGGATTGTGGCAATGAAAGCATGCGCTCGGAGCTACGTTTGGTGGCCCGGAATAGACACTGATATCGAGACAGCAGTTGCAGAATGCAGCACCTGTCAGATGCACCGAAAGTGTTCGCCCAAAGAACCTATCCCTGTTTGGACTAGGCCATCAGAGCCATGGGACACCTTTCACTTGGACTTTGCAAGTCCGGTCAACGGTCAGGTCTTCCTGGTTGAGGTGGACGCTTTTACCAAATGGCTCGAAGTGCGGGTAGTCCGTAATATGACCTCGACCGAAGTCATTATGGAACTACGGGCCATTTTTGCAACATTCGGCCTGCCAAGGAAAGTTGTGTCGGACAATGGCGCAGCGCTGGTGTCCGAGGAAATTAGAACGTTTTACCGAAACAACGGCATCCTGGCGGTGACAAGTGCACCGTACCATCCTGCCACGAATGGACAGGCGGAACGAATGGTACAGGAGCTAAAAATCGCTCTTGCCAAGAGAGGGAAGGAAGAACTAAGGTGTGCGCTTGCAAGGTTTTTGTTTAAACAACATAGCACGATTCACATCGCCACGGGCAAAACGCCAGCTTGGCTGATGTATGGAAGGGAGCTTCCATCAGCTTTTGAACGACTAAAGTGTGTTGTGTTTGAAAAACCCGTGAGGGCGGCCGATTCCTCTACCTGTTCTGAAGAACCTGAAAGAACGACCGGTTCCACGGACGCACATGAGCTGAGCGTGGGACAGGCAGTTTGGACGAAGAAGTTTCCAAGTAGTAAAGGTTGGATTACTGGAGTTGTCGAACGTCGAATGGGCCTACGCTCATGGATGGTCCGCATTGATCAAGTATTGGTGCGCCGTCATCGCAACCATATACGAAAGCGATGAACAAACACCGAGGTGCGAGGAAAAGCGGGCACGTGGCCTCCTGTCTGGGACATCGAGATGGAGAACTCGGTTTCAACGCAGCCACCATCACACAGCTCTGACAGTCAGGCCAAACCAACCAGATCACATCCGGGAGCTGGCGACAAGCCAACGACTTCTCAGGAGCCAGTGTCAGCGTCTTCGACGGCTGGCAGTAATCCCGCTTCGGGTACCCCCCGGGCCACCAGAACCCGACGACCTCCGCAATGCTACGGGTACCACAACTAGTTGGAGGAGGTGTTATGTACTGACTGACAGACTGGCGCTTATCAGCTCGTGGCCACTTGAGGAGCGTGGGCACTGAGCGTTCGAGGCTCGGGGTGCGCGGGCAAACGAACGCCGGGCTCTGAACTGATTAAACCGATTTTACCAGTGGTCTCCTGTGCCCGACTCGATGTAACACCCTTGAGGCCAACTTTTTTCTTAGAGTGTATGTGTGTGGACGGCTTAACGCCCAGAAGAGCCTTCTGGGTGCGCGAGATCTTTCACCACCGAGATACCGACGGATACTCGGCGAACCTTGTTCCTAGGCCGAGGGACCGAGAAACAGAGCTCTTTTGAAGGCGATTATTTTTAACTGCGTGTCTTCGAAATCAGCACGCATATCGTATAAAAAGCAATGAGGTCGTACCCAATCAATTAGTCGCTCAGAGTCCATGGCTCTGGACCAGACTTGTGCCTATCTCAAATACTCTACTCAAGATACTGTATCTTATATACTTTTTGGAGTATCTTAGTATCTTGCAAATACCTTTGACGGAGAGTATTTAATACTCTATTTTAATTACAATTCTGAGTATCTTGTACTCATTATCTTAAATACATTTTTGACATTCCGCCATTTTCCGAGTTTTTCGGTAGGAAGTGGCGTGGGCGTGGCACGAGCAAACGTGAACATTCTTTCGAGCAACCGAATCCTGTTGCTAGCTCCGATTAGCTACGGTGACTTTAACTGAGCTCGTGAAAATATCGCTTTTTTTGCCAACTGTGTCTCATCTTTCAGCCCAAAGTTCGTACAATGAAGGTTCTCCCCTCGTCTTCCCAAAGGCGCTTTTTTTGTATAAAGTTTCTCCCAAAAAAATCCTCAAACAAAAGGTGTGGTTTTACGGAAGTAAAGATGCCACCCTGACCCTGAGGCGCAAGCAGACCGGGAAACGACCAACGAGAATAATGCAGACTTGAGTGTCAAGAAAATAACAAATAGAAGAAAATGAGAAGTGGAAACACAAAAAAGTATACATTTTTGTTTCGCTTTTTGTATATTTGACCCCGCTAAGGCAAAACGTCGAGTTTTTTTTTTCTTTTCTTTGTGTTGTCAGTCCGGCACTTATTGCTCTCGCGAACACTGTCTGTAAGCGAACATTGATAAGCAGAGAACAGTACAGAAAACGAACTAGGAGATGGATGACTCTCAAAATGCCAACAAAGTGTCCCCCGACGTTGAGTGCTTTTCTGAACGCAACCTACTTGAAGGAGGTGCAACCACTGCCGTGGCTATTATATGGGTTCTCTTTGTTATTCATTCACTCATATCCGTGTCCCAAGTTCGTTTATAGTGAGCTCCCCGTATAGGGAATATAGATTGCAGTTAAACGATGCGTCTAAGGTGCGCCCCAGGATGTGATATTCAGCGATGTCACTATTGGCGAAGCGCTCTGACCCATTTGTCACTCCCACACCTCGGTGTTTACTCAACACAAGGCCTGTGCACATGCCCATAGGCCTTGTGGGCATGTTCGTGTTATCTTTTTTAATAGAGCGCAAGGATCGACCGCTGGGACGAGACTGACTCTGGACCGCCATTGGCGGTCCAGAGTCAGTCTCGTCCCAGCGGTCGATCTTGCTGTTTCGCCGACATCGACGCCTGCGACGCTAGCTTTTATTTTGTTTTGGAAACAAGTTCGCCCCCTTAAAGGTTTAGTTTCTTTAGTTATTCGCCGCCTCATCATTTATCATTCGTGACAATATTTTGCTCTTTAAAGTCGGACTGCATAAAATAACCTTGAACTTCCCCGTTAACTTTAAAGGGAAGTTTACGTTACGTGACATGACGTCACGTGGCATCAGTTTTTTCGACCAAGTTTAGCGTGGAAACTGCGTCGCTACACAGGTCACGTGAGTTCCATTTTCCCACGGAACTTTTTACTGATCAAAATATTCGTCCTTCACTCCTTGAAACGACTGCCTAATGTATTCTATACCAAGTTAAACGATGGCTTCTTAAATACTGCATGCCAGACTATTACAATACTTTAAATATAAAAGACACTGGCAATATTGAAAGTGTACCATCATAATGACGACCAACAGCATATTAATGATTTTTTGCAAATTTATCAGCTATTGTATACCTTCACAAATTGTCTGCAATAGTCTGTCCACCCGAGAAATTGTGGCGATTTTCTAAAGTAATATAAACCTTCAAACAAGGCATTCCATTGGTTTGTGGTTTCCACAAATAAATTATGGCAAAGATTGGTCCCCAATCGTGATGCCGGTCTTTCCCGGACTAATAAAAAATTGGCGCTCCAGGCACTCACCACTATTTCGTCGGAGATAATCAAGAGAACTTGAACGGTCGTCTCTGGCGGTACGTTGACTACCTGACTTAAGCTGTACGTAGTTTCCGTGATCGTAGTCTCTGTGTTTCCACATAACGTCGAGAACTTGGCCGAGAATTTCCGTTGTTGCCCCAGCACGACGTCTTGTATCCCGGCGCTCAAGTTCCGAGAGTCCGTGTCTATTCCCCTCTCCACCGTGAACGTGTAGGTATTGTGGATGCTTAATTTGTTTGTTAATGGTCGCAGTTTCGTTGCGATCTGGCTGCCGTTGTGGAACAGCTGGGTGTAGGCAACCATGGCTTCGTCGAAAACTGTTTCCGTTCTCTAGAAGACCAGTTGGGATATATCCGCCTTAACAGGAGAGCTGCGTAGAAAAAAAAAAAAAGAAGAACGGGTGCTGTTAAATATTTTTTTTTTTTGCTCCTGTCAGCTGATGAAGTGAACAATAAAGTGTGATTTCCTCTCAGGCAAAAGTGCGCTGGTACCTGATTTGCCTTAAACTTGTTTCAACACACCAATAAACAGGGCTGAACTACTAATCCTAATTACATGTCAAAATATTTCGTGCAAAGTTATTGCACTTTTGCATTATTCACTTTCCTCCTTTTTTAGCTTAAACTTTTTAATGTCAATACAGTCGCGTTTTCAAACAGTGGCAGTGGAAGTGGCAGAGGATCCAACTGGACTTATCAAAAATCCAAAGTTTAGTTGTCACCCGTTATAAAGGGGAAGCCGAAGGAATCCAATCCAATTCATCCAAGTCGATGCTGTGGTTTGGTCAGTACGACCTTGTTTCGACGGGTTAAAGGAACAAAACCAAAAATACGCGGCATACTGTGTTTTTCAGACTCCCTGCTTGACATGCATGCAGGTTCCACATTTAACGTCACCAAACTAAAACATTCGAAAAAGCTTCGAATGCCGGTTTTGGCAACATCCTCTATTTGCCGATTTCTCAATGGCTATTCTGAATTTAGATATAATAAAAATTGAGCCAGGAACAATAAATGAATCATATCCTGAATTTGAAAATAAGCTAGATCAAAATACCGCCGGGTCCCTTTTAGCAGTGACTTGCTGTTAGGTTGAACATTCCAATTCGCCTTAATTCACAGTTCGGATAGATTGTTTAACGTGGCCGAATTCTTCAATTCAATTTAGATGTCATCTTGACTGGAAGTCCCACTGGGATTCAAGCATTTTGGTTAGAGTCTTCGGCGGCTCAGGTTCGCTGAACCTAAAGTTTTTTGGCTCCGATGTTTTCATTTTGGTCGGGCATCAAAGTAGCGGTTGCAAATTTCTTGTTTTTCATGCTCAGCTGCATTACACGTGCTCTTGTTTGTGAAATAAAATAATTTCTAAACTGAAAATCCTAAACATATTGACTTTTTTAAATAAAATTTTTGTTGTGAAATAGAAACATGCTGCTATATATAAATACTAACACCTAAGTAAAAAACCATATCTCAAGACAAACTTGCTAAATGAAGTTATAAAATTATTTTTGTAGATGAAAGCGATATTCCTGAACTATATGTCTACGCACTTTCAACTCTTGATTGATTTAATGAGGAGTTAAATGCATCCCCGAGATCGAACTCAAATGGTATTAGTTTTACAAGTGAAAAATAAAGCAGTAACGCTTCTATGGTCATTAACGTCTGAAGAAATACAGGTTTTGGACCTACCGATCACTTCTCTTTGTGCGGGCATCGTTTTTTCCCATAACATCGAAATCCCATAGGTTGGCTCCTTTTTGTTTTCCATAATCATACAAGAAGTCCAGCACCAGATCATGTAGATATAACTGTAGTTTTTCTCCTGCAATAAGAATTTATGAGGTTATTTGAAACTTATTTGTGCCCCTAACAAATGTAGAAAGCGGAACGTGTTCAAAACTTGGAGGACGCTTAAGCGCCGTTCACACACTTGCAACCGAGTAGGGCCAAGAGACATAAGAACGGTTTTTAAGCCCCTTGCGACGGCGTAAGACCGGATGCGCTGCTGCGTAGCAGGTCAAACGCCATCGCAAGGGGCCTAAAAACCGGTATTGTGTATCTCGGTCCTTCTCGGTTGCAAGTGTGTGAACGGAGCTTCAAGCTTCACCTTTAAGAGTGGAACAAATAACGTTAAGGAACCCCGTTCTTACCGCTGTCTGATTCGCCGTGCAAGCGTGTCTTCGTGTGGCCTAGTCAGCAGCGTGTGTGGCTCGCAACCACAAGGTCATGGCTTCGAATGTCGCCTAACATTGTTCGAAATTTTCTTTATGGTTCCTTTAATGAGTACTTTATAAAGTGAAATGATTTGGGACATGCGGCGACCTTTAAATGGGTACTCCAGCGTTTTCTTAATGGTCCCATATTTGACTGAAAATTGGCTACACACACCAGTAAACATCGCTTAATTCGTAACCGAACTCTTAGGCCAAAAAAATTGCTGTTTGCCACGTTATTGAGCTTATAATTTTGGTCGTCACCATGTTTTTCAAACTGAAAGTTTCTACTGGCAGCGATGAAAAAGTGACGTCAGCTGAAAGCATAGGTCCTCTCTTTGGAGTGTAGAATTTGTTCCCAATTGATTGCGATCTGTTTCATGGTGTCAAAAAAGGGCTTCGGAAGCTCGCTCCATCACCTGCCCAGCAGCAACGAAAGAAATGCTCGGCATAGTCAATTGTCTAGACTACCTGCTCTACCTACAACGATACCTGCCACTGAGGTAGCGGCACTGAAACGCGCGGGTATATTTGAAAGTTGGTTTTGGCATCATTTTCATTTGCCGATTTTACATAAACTATTCCGAATTTCCCTATACTAAATACCATACCGGAAAAGATAAAAGCCGCGGATTCATAAACAACATTTAGTTGGGGTAGCTCAAAAATTCGCCAAAGTACCCCCCCCCTGTAATTCGCATCACATGTCATGTTTTAGAGCGCAGCTCTTAGGCGCCCGTTTCCGGCTTTAGCAGCGTCGGCGTCGGCGTCGCCCTCGCTGTCGGCTAACCCTAAGGTCATGTGACCCCCCGAGGTCAGTGACCCCAGGTCACGTGACCCCCAGACCACGTGAGCCCCCTAGGTCACGTGACTCCCAGGTCACGTGACCCCCCGTCCACGTTACCTCCCCTGAGGTCACGTGACTCCCCAGGTCAAGTGGCCCCCAGGTCACGTGACCCCCCTGGTCACGGGACCACCCTTCCCGCGGTCACGTGACCCCCCCCCCCCCCGTTCCTTCCCCTCCTCAAGAGCTGCGCTCTTATTCGGCGTTACAGGGAGTTGTAAACAGCTTTCATTTTTTAATCTTTCATTCTACGCGTGACGTCACGTTTCACGTAAGCGTTGCGAGTGGTTTGGAAGCCATGCGCGAGGTCATTTCGCTGTGGCGTCATGACCCTATCGACCAATCAGGATTTTCCCGTCACGCCAGGGACGCCGGCTTTTCTGCGACACGAGCTCCTTAAGTCTATCGTGTTAGTGTCTCGTGTATGACACCGTATTCACTGAGCGATTAGTAAGAGCAGTGCGTGATCTATCATGATCACGCTTGTTTCTTCGTCATTCGTTGTCTGGTGTTCTCATCGACAGATGTCGCAAGCTGATTCCATGTGGAGCGTCAATAACATGCCTGAGACTCGCTAAACCATGCGATTTATAAACTGTCATTGCCTAGTGGGGAAATATTTATTGTCTATATTTTAACATAGTAAATAATCACTTGGAAAGGAGCATGATCATTACTTCCAGTATTTGATCACAGGCTATGAAAAACCTTCGAAAGAAATTTCGTTTTTAAATGAGCTGTGGACTTCGCACTGCAAAAAGGCGACTAAAATAGCTTAACTTGGAGATTTGTAGATGCACTTCCAGGTATAGACCCTTCCATTTAGCGCACTCTGGGCGGCCCATTTTGTTCAACAGCAGCGCCCTCTCCGCACATCCGGGAAATTCAGCGGGTTCGGCGGGGTAAAACGAGAGAGAGGGCACGCGCCCGACTCCGCTAGCAGACGAAAACCCGGGAGGTTGTCATCCTCCATCTTTGGGCTGTAGCGGCGGGCTTTACGGAACATCGAACTCTCACTCGTGGCTGCCCTTGTGAAGTGGTTCGCGTTCTTAGAATAGTTGTGGTTACTCCAAAAATCAGCCTATAGCTCTCTGTTGTTCTAGTTCGGTAAATGATCAACTAGCGTATCTTTTTTCCGTTACTTAAATAGCAGTTGAGTCAGCCGGCAGTACTACCCTCAACTACTGCGTATATTGTGGCAGAAGAGCACGTTTTTATTTATTACTTCAGACTTCCACTCATGGTCGCTAAAGGCCTACACCAGTACGAACTTTGTATAGTAAAAAAGGTGCAGCAACCGGATTTACTTTTCGCGGGAGAGACCGGCCAATCTGACACAGTTTTTTTTTTCTATTTCTTTTTTTATTTGCACGCTGGTAACAGCGCAATTGGACCCTGTTAATCTTTTTATCTAGCATAGTATTACACGATAACTGGCATATCAAAATCTGCGCATCTGCGCTTGAAATTTCCAAAATGACGCGATTTTAAACAGAGTTTGTACGCCAGCCGGATGCTAGGTACTGCCCACTCAGTTGAGCAGACGACAGGCGGGTGAGAGGGGGAGGGCATTTTTTTTCGCTCTATCACCCTCTCTGCTATGACCCTAATAGAACGGTATATACCCTCAAGCTCTTCTTTAATAACTGTGTCGGATTGAATCAGTTTTCATTGGCATGGTAACGGAAAGACGACGCTACAATTTCCGACAACAATGACACTTACCCTGAATGGTCTTATCGTCCGTTCCCGTGGGAAAATGTGAATACCCATAGCCTGTATGGAAGGAAAACACTACGACCCTTAAAAAGCAAACAAAAAGCACAGGCCGTTGTTCACTACGTTCACCCTTCTCACTTCGTGATTGGTTCTGATGCGTTTTTATCGACTAATGCCGCAATCTGATTGGCTGCCGAGGAATAATGAGATGCACGGACTCAACAGGCTCTGGGTTTCTTCAGCTGTCAAAGGGCTACGGTGTTTTGTGATTTTCAGAAAGTGTTGAAAATGAGCAATTTCTTCATCACTGTCGTTAAGCTTTTACCCGAAAGATTTGTTTTGTGCTTTCGCAACATTTGCAGTTATATTCTTCTTGAATTCGTTTTCATGAGATATATAATTGTGCTAAGTAGCGTTTATGCGTTTGCAGCATATAGAGCGTGCCTAGCTTTGAAAATATATAAAATAAAAAAGGCATCTGAGGTACTTCAAATAACTATTCTAGATAAAGCTTTTGTAGAACGTCGTTAGAATAGCTGACAGGAGAGTGTTAAATGCGAGAGTGTTCGATTTGGCTGCGCAGGTTTCCGAAATAAATCTAAGGTGGCGCAGACCTGAGATACACAAAAAGAACAGCATATAAGCCTTCCGTTCACTTCCATTTTTCAGATTTTGGCTCTTTTCTCGTTTTGATTTACTTCCTTGATATATGTATCCAATCTTGCTGGCTTACAACCTTGCGATTGTCTTGAGACGCACTCACTCTTTTCTATAAACAACGGCTTACTTCCGGTCACCTGTTATGATTTTATGTGGCAAGATGTCTGATATCGATAGTGATATTTATTTTAGCTTAGGACGCACTTACCCTCCACAAACTGAATCTACATTGCGGAACAAAAAGAAAACAAAGAGAATGATGAGGACCTAGCACAATCAAATAACCACAAATGCAAACAAAATTCTCGGTTTCCTAAGACGAAAAGATTTTAGCGCTCAAAAACAAGGACAAAAAGATGAAAATCAGACACCCCAGTGCGCTACTGACAACTGATTTTATCAAAAGTAAACGACACTTATATACCATCCGAGTTTCTGATATCGCCCCATCACTAGCCATCCCGATGCCCGGCCGCGTCATTGAGAAATGCACGTTCCTCAATGACGCGGCCTGGAATCGGGTTGGCCAGTGATGGGGCGATATCAGAAACTAAAATATCCAGACGTGCCTCAATACAAACCTCGAATTAGCGTTTCCCATTAAGGAGCGATTTTGTATTGTCCGGCTGCATTCCACATATCATGTCGTTTAACACGCTAAGACTGTGGTACAGAAAAATAGATATTGAGACATTCCTTTCTCTGTTTGTTCCTTCGACTAAAGTTTTTTTCCTTTTTTTTCAGCAGGCTCAGGAATTAAACGACATGATTAGCGATCACCAGCTCGCCTGCGCAATCACAATCATTCCACATATCCCCACACAAACACAAATCTTAAAAACTTCGATTGGTCACTCCAAGAACAACCCTTTTTAAGTGTTCTCCTCTTTAATTGTCAATTTCTGAATGAAAGTCCCTTCCGGAAAACATTATCATTATTCAGGAATCATTTGGCTTGCAGAGCTGTACCTCCATTTAATATTTTTTTATTTTATATCTTGTTTTAAATTCGTTTTATTTTATTTCCTTCCCCCTTGGTTAATCCCACTCGGCGCTTTAACGGTATAATGAAAAAATAAATCACATTAAATTAAATTATGCTCAATTAAGTAATTTTAACTTGTTCAGCTTGTGAAGTATGCGTACGATTAGGGTATTCATCACTCTTCTAGTAGCGTTCTATTTTTGGTTCTTACTGTTTGAGCTATAGCCACTAGAAAATCTACGTTTTTAACATCCGCACAATATTCCAGAGGTGGCAGTAATAACATTACTCTAATTAAACTAAGTAATTGCATTACTTTAAGCAGTAACGCGTAATATGATTCATTATTTTAGGGGCTTGTAATTTTGTAATGTAACGAATTACTCTGTAGCTAAAATTTTGAGGAAAATACACAATTTTTTTTTTTTTTTTCAAGTATATCTGCACGCATTAAAAACAAGGGCGATTTTTGTTTAAAAATGGACATTTTCGGCAAGACTAGGAAGAAGTAAAAAATGCATAAAGAAATACACGGTATGCGAATTACAAACATGCTTGAAGAAAAGAAAGCATAGCTCGCTTGAAGGGTGCGAGCGTTAGATGAGGTGCACACAAACACAATGCTACTGGGAAAAACGGAAACGAGAATTCAGGAAGTATTCTACAAATAAGTGTGTTGCGTGTATGTCAATCTTGACGGGCGCTTCTTGTCAAAAAAAGAATGATGAGTCGTTCTCAAGGTTTGTTTCTCAAAGAGGACTAACAAGCTGCGTTTTTTTTTCACATAACAAGATCTACAGTTTAAGGAAATAATATAGTGCTGAAATAGCCCTTGGTAAAACGCAATACTCTAAAAGTATACTTATTTATGTACTTCTGACATGCATTAAAAAAACATTTTTTTGCACTTTTATAAAATCATAAAAGTATACCATCGGTATACTGTGAGTATAGTAGATGCAAACTAAAAGTGCTGTTTTCACTATACCAAAAGTATGAGTACCACACACACCATCGTACGCAGTTTCATCGAAAGCTGTTTCATCGAAAGCTGTTTCGTTAAAGATGTTGCCATTTCATCAAACGCCAATTCATCGAACGTCGTTTCATCAAATCGCTTGACGCCGTTTCATCGAATATCACTTTACCAAATTGTTCAGCGCTAGAGTGCTGTCTAGATGTGGATTAACACTGGTCGAATTCTTCGAGACTGGTTAAATAA
Source organism: Ixodes persulcatus (assembly GCA_013358835.2). Classification (NCBI taxonomy): domain Eukaryota; kingdom Metazoa; phylum Arthropoda; class Arachnida; order Ixodida; family Ixodidae; genus Ixodes; species Ixodes persulcatus. The sequence continues at coordinate 490,856 of JABSTQ010009798.1, read as the reverse complement.
CCGAATAAAGAACTACTGCTCTTGTCAATCATTCACCGAAATGTTTGCCACCGGACCATAGAAAGTAGATACCTAACAAAACGTTGAGTGAATATACGACCTATTGTATTCTCTCAAGATAGGCGACTCTTCTCCACCGCTCTTTGTTCCCTCTTTGTCACACTGTGTTCCCTCTATACAGCGCCTGGGAAGCCACACAAGCGACAAGTGGCATCTTGCTTCGAAAGTAACCAACGCAACGTCATCAGCGACGCGTTGGGATCGGTTGCCGCTTCGCGGTTCGGCTAAGCTGTTGGAGAGAATCGATCTCGAAGCGGTTGGCAAAGACACGCCTCAAGCGCTCGGTCCCAGCCACTTTGCAGTTGAAAACGCACGAATCCGCTTCGCGGCTGCGGATCCATTTCCAGTGTGAACGGGCAATCAAAGCATCACCGCCCTCGGAAGGCCGAGGAAGCGAAGCTCAAGAAACTTGACGCTTTCAAGATGATCATGCGCCTTCAAGCAGTTTCGCATATACGGCCTCTTGGCGATGTTTACCATTTGAAATTGTGACTTCGAGAGCTACTAGATCCGGAGTCAGGTGGCACGGTTGATTTCGTTTGTGTCAGTCGCAGACGGCGTTAAAATTTCTGGAGAAGGAAGAAGTGGTTGCAAAGATTTCAAAGAAAATTTAGATGATTGACAGTCATAATTTTAAGCCCAAATGTAACTGATGTGTAGTGAATCTGGGGCATAGCCTATTAAAGGCTCTACAGCGAGTGGCTAATCGACATTTTTTTATCACTAGTTATTTTTACTTCATTACCTAGCCCTAACAACACATAAAAAATGTTTTAACCGTACATAGTTTTCCCAGAATAGTTTTGCCCCGATCACGTGTACGCAAAACGGCTAATATTGTCCAATCCTGTGAAGTGGCTTACCAGACGTATGAAGAACAGTAAGATCCAGAAGACGATTGGCATCTTTGAGGTTCCCGTTTCAACTTCTCAATTCGAATAAAAACTGGCAATTCAGACACTTATTTTTTGGACGAACTAAGCTGCGAATACCCTTACTTTTTCATTTGAAGATCTGAAAGAGCAGCGATACATTAAGACAAAAGCTACGCGACAAACAATTTTCTGGTATGCTGCACATGAATGACAGCAGTTGATGTGTCCTATAATTCTTTAAGCATATACTCAATAAATTAATCAATGATTTTCGCAAAATTGGAGTGTAGTGTTATCGCTCCTGCGGTATAAACTAAGACGCGCGTGGCTATCAGTTATCGCGCTCTGTCTGCTTCGAGATGACTCGCCGTAGGAGTGCTGCGCACGGTTGTCGTCATGTGACCTGATATGTGTATATATGTGGGTGTGGCAATAAACGGGGCACTTCTGGGTCTGGGCCCCAAGTTGGAAGAAGTCTTGCGTTCATCCCGGCAGCAAACGCGACATGGTGTCAGAAGTGGGATGACACCCCTGCTCTCCCTCATCGTCGTCGTCCTACGCCCCTTCTTCGCCATGGCTGCCATTTAAGTTCAAGCATGGTCGGCGACGAAAGCGGCACTGGCGCGGGCCCTTCAAGTTCCGTCGCAGCCGGGGGTTTTTCCTGTCCAGCCGCCCCCGAGTTTTAACTTCGACAAAACGTCGGAATGGCCCGCCTGGGTGCTGGACTTTGACGACTACAGGTTCGCCTCAGGACTGAACGAGCGGACACAGGAAGCACAGGTACGGACCTTGCTATACACAATGGGAAGGCAGGCACGCAAGATATTTCAAACCTTCAACCTCAACGAGGAAGAAGCGAAGGACTACTCTCTGGTCAAGAAAAAGTTCGACGACCATTTTGTCGCGGCGCGCAATTTGGTCTACGAAAGCGCTCGCTTCCACCGTCGTTCTCAAGAACCCGGGGAAACGGTGGACCAGTTCGTTACGGCGCTTCACACGCTGGCCGACCGGTGCGACTACGGAGAAGTCAAAGAACGCATGGTGCGTGACCGCTTCGTCGTGGGCCTGATGGACGCCAAGCTGTCTGAGACTCTCCAGATGGACGCGACGCTGACGCTAGCAAGCGCCCTTGCCAAGGCACGCCTAAAGGAGACGGTGCAACGGCAACAGGAGGGAGCTTCGCTGTGGTTCGGCGGAACATTCCGAGACTGCCTCGTCAACGGCAGAGGTGGACGCAGTTCGCAGAGAACCACAAGCTACGGGGCGTCGCCCGCGGAACAACCGGCGTGGTGGGCACAAAGGCAACGGCGCTCCAAAGTGCTCATCGTGCGGAAGAGGTCCGCACTCCCGGTCTTCGTGCCCGGCTAGAGGAGCGGTCTGCCACAAGTGCGGCAGGCGAGGACACTTCGCCGCAGCGTGCTTCACGCCGTCTAAGGTAGGCGTCGACGAGGCTGGGAGAAAAGGGACTACGAAGCGCGTGACCTTTATTGGTACTTAGCCAGCAGTAGTGCGAAGGCTCGCACGGTACAAGTGTGTGTAAACGATACAGTTGTTACTGCTAAAGTTGATATCGGAGCTGAAGTTTCGGTGATTCCGACGTCATTCCCAGGATTACCAAGTCAGCTAGAGAGTTGCGATGTAATCTTAAAAGGCCCGGGCAACGATGAGTTGAGGGTAAAAGGACAGTTTGTTGCCACCATTTCGTGGAAGCGCAGTTCCACTCGACAAACTGTTTTTGTCGTAGAATCCGTGAAGTCCGTCATCCTGGGCCTGCCAGCCATTGAAGCCTTAGGAATAGTGAAGTTTGTTGACAAAGTCTCGGTGGAAAAAGGTTTTCCTTCGCTGTTTCAAGGTCTTGGGACCATGAAAGGCGAATACTGCATTCGTCTTAAACCAGACAGTGTGCCATACGCCATTCACACCGCCCGTCGTATTCCCATCCCGTTGCGAGAGGCTGTGAAAAAGGAACTTGACAAAATGGAAATGAGTGGGGTCATTAGAAAGGTCGAAGGCCCAACCAAGTGGTGTGCGGGTATAGTGCCGGTCTTAAAGCCGTCGGGTGAGGTGCGCATTTGCGTTGACTTAACTCAACTAAACAAAAACGTGAAACGAGAACGTTTCGTACTTCCCACGGTTGACGAGACTATTGCATTGCTCAGTGGAGCAGCAGTATTTTCGAAACTTGACGCTAACTCTGGATTCCATCAAGTAAAATTAGCAAAGGAATGCCAGCAGTTAACTACGTTCATAACGCCGTACGGTCGTTACTGCTTCGAACGATTGCCGTTTGGCATAACATCGGCTCCTGAGTATTTCCAAAAGCGCATGAACGAAATTCTTGATGGAATGCCGGGTGTAGTAAACATGGTGGACGATGTGCTAGTATTTGGGTCGAATCAGCAAGAGCATGACGAGCGTTTACATCGCACTCTTGAGCGTCTTTACAAAGCCGGCATAACCCTGAACAAAGAGAAATGCCAATTCAGTGTGAAAGAACTGTCTTTTCTTGGTTGCTTGGTCAGCAAGGACGGCATCCGGCCAGATCCCGCAAAGGTCCGCGCGATAGTTGACATGAAGGCACCGACAAACGTAGCGGAGATGCGCAGACTCTTGGGTCTCGCTAATCACTGTTCGCGGTTTATTCCTAATCTGGCTGATAAGACAGCGCCGCTGCGTCAGTTGCTACAAAAGAATACGGACTGGATTTGGACTGACGCTCAGGAGAAGGCGATGGAGTACCTGAAAAAGGCTATCTGTTCAGACAGTTGCATGGCAAAGTACGACCCGAAGTATCCGACGATTTTATCGGCGGATGCCTCGTCATACGGATTAGGTGCCGTTTTGTTACAGCTGCAGCCCAACAATGAGCAAAGGCCCGTCGTTTTCGTTTCAAGGGCTCTAACACCTAAGGAAATGCGCTATGCGCAAATTGAAAAAGAAACCTTGGCTTTGACTTGGGCCGCAGAACGCCGCGAAAGCTATTTGAGGGGGTTGCATTTCACAGTGGAAACTGACCATAAACCGTTAGTCACCTTACTGGGAAAGTCTCCACTGGATTTGCTCCCACCACGCATTCAGAGGTTTCGCATGCGCTTGATGCGTTTTAGCTTTGATGTGGAATATGTGCCCGGCAAGAATCTCGTGATTGCTGATGCATTATCGCGGGCGCCTTTACGAGAGCAGCGAACAGCAAAATGCCTATCGGTAGAAGAAGTCAGCAGTTGTTGCAGGTTGTTGCAGGCTCGTTGTCAGAGTTGGGCGAGTCTGATAGCTTCAGGTCAGTTGCCGAAGAGCAGGCATGCGATGAGGTTTGCCAACGACTAATTCGCTACACTCGTGAAGGCTGGCCCAGCTTAGCTTCGTTACCTGAAGAGTTAAAGCCTTATTGGCAAGAACGTGGAACGCTGAGTGTTTGTAAAGGCGTCCTCCTGAAAGGAAGCCGCCTCGTGGTTCCACAGTCGCTACGTAGCATGGTCTTAAAACAGCTTCATGAAGGGCATCAAGGAATTGTCCGGTGCAGGGCAAGAGCGCTTGAGTCTGTATGGTGGCCGGGTTTAAGCTCACAACTTGCTTCGATTGTCACAAAACTGCTGTGTTTGTGCTGAGTACCGTGATCAGCCAGCGGAGCCCATGATTCCAACTCGGACTCCGTCTAGGCCATGGGAACGGGTGGCCGCGGACATCTTTCATATGAAAGGAAGCCACTACCTATTGGTGGTAGATTATTTTTCGCGTTTCCCAGAGCTGTGTCGCCTAGAACCCCTTACTAGTCCCCATGTTGTCGAACAACTTAAATTTTTTTTTTCGAGACATGGTATCCCTGAAGTTCTGGTGTCGGATAATGGCAAACAATTTGTAAGCCAGGAGTTTGACCAGTTCTCGAAAGAATACCGGTTTAGACGCGTCACATCTAGCCCGAGGTTTCCGCAGGCAAACGGTGAAGTTGAGAGGATGGTAAAAACGATTAAAAGACTCCTATTGAAGTCAAATGATCCCTTTTTGGCTCTATTAGCCTACAGGGACACCCCGGGACAACTAGGCAGCACGCCAGCGGAGCTGCTCATGAGTCGGCGACTCCGGACCACGCTCCCACTCCACCCAAAGAAACTGGCGCCTAGTATGCAAAACCTGACGGAGGTCCGTCGAAAAGACTCTCTGCTTAGGGACGCCCAACGTCGCTTCTACAATAGGCGCCATGCGGCCCGTCACCTGCCACAGTTGGAGCCTGGTGATGGGGTCTGGGTGAAAGACCGCAGACAGAAGGGCGTAATCCTTAAGCCGGCCAGTCGGCCGCGGTCCTATGTGGTGGAGTTGGATAATGGGGGCAAAATCGAACGGAATCGAAGAGCCCTGGTCCAACTTAAGCAGGACAGGGAAAGGGTTGAAAACAGTGACGACTGCTACGAGTTTCCGGAGGGGGAAACTGACGGTGGCGTGAGAGCAGAATGCCAGAGTCGTCCCGGGTCGATTGGCCAAAACAGTCCGCTTCAAGGACAGGAGCCTAGTGTTCCGTTACCCGCGGTTCCTCCGGCGTATGTGACGCGATCTGGTCGGACAGTACGCAAGCCTGAGCGGTACGGAGTTTCGGAATGCCGCGTATTTGATTCATGTTTTTTCTAAAGGCTGAGTAGCTTGTTTGTTCTGTATGCCGTGTATTTGATTGTCTGTTTTGAGCGTACTTTATTTTGGCTCTCGCTTGTGGAGGTGTATAGCTGATTCATGGTTGTCTTATTGTTCATAGCGTTTCTTTCTTTTGTAAACACTTTGTGCTTCAGCCTCGAAAAGGGGGATGTAGTGTTATCGCTCCTGCGGTATAAACTAAGACGCGCATGGCTATCGGTTATCGCGCTCTGTCTGCTTCGAGATGACTCGCCGTAGGAGTGCTGCGCATGGTTGTCGTCATGTGACCTGATATGTGTATATATGTGGGTGTGGCAATAAACGGGGCACTTCTGGGTCTGGGCCCCAAGTTGGAAGAAGTCTTGCGTTCATCCCGGCAGCAAACGCGACACTTTGGACCCTACAAGGTACTTCGTCGACTTGGAGATCTGAACTACGAGGTGATGCCCGACGGAACACGGACTTCATCACGCCGCCCTCCACGACCAGAAGTCGGCCACGTCGTGCGCATGAAGCCATACTACGCTCGATAGGACTGTTGACCTTATGTGTTCTAAATGACTCTTTAGCTTACCGTTCTTTTTGTTTGCTTTGTTTTGTTCTGCATCGGGGCGATGCACTTTTTAAAGGGGGGAGTAATGCCGCGCGCGCAGCTTGCCAAGTAGGCAGCGCGCGCGTGGCCGAACGGTTATCGCGCTTGTCTCCTACGCGAAAAGCCAAGGTTCGATTCCTGGCCGCGGCTACACGTTTTTGTTGACACTGTAATGTGACGTTCTAGTAAATTGGAGAACAGTCTTGCTGATTCCAGGTTAGAATGTTCTAGGCACCGAACCTTCTACGCCGAATGCTCCAGAAGCCCACGCGTGTACAAAAGCGGCTCCGCGTGGCAAGCTGGGGTCAGCTTCGCCTCAGCGTTCGATCTTGCTGCTTCGCCGCCTTCGACGCCCGCGACGCTCTCTTGTTATCTTTCTTTTCCCTTTTATTTTTGGGCACAAGTTCGCCCCATTAAACATTCAGTTTACTCAGTTATCATCGCCTCATCACTTGTCATTCGTGACAGTATTTCCAAAAAGCTCTCCTGAAGAGAATATGCCCTTTATAAGGAAAATGTATCAAAATTTATGTTTACGTTTAAAAAAATATGTGAACTCAACTAATGTCAGCAATGTAAAAAAAAAGTTCATGCTAAAACAAGTTTCACCGTGAAAGTCAAAATATGAATAGACCCTTTTCATGTTTACAAACATGAACTGCCTCCTGCGTCCCAAGCAACTTCCGGTCGCTCCGTCTTTGAAAGTATGTCGAGCTTGCCTATGTCGCCAGTGCTAGAAAGCATAAACGCTACACGCACATCAAAGTTGGAGATTTAACGAGGGCCCTCGGCTGGTCAATTTAACGTCTTGGAATAGGCAAGTTGGTTTACAAGAGTATTCGAAAATATTTATCATATCTGGGGGTTCTGCGTTCTTTTGGCGTTCACCTGGAGAATTGGTGGTTAAACGTTTCATCAACATTTCAAACAGCGGTGTTAGGGTGGGCTTTGTTCATACTTTTTATGAACCGGAAGTTCTCTGGGACGTCAAAGACTAGGACAACTCCTGGTGGTGTTTGCCATGAAAAGGGTCTATAGACCGATTTCACCAGCCAGTTTGATTACGCCACCGCTGCCGCAATGCATCGAGGGAACTTTAGGCTTTCTGCACGTGCGGCAACCCCGCTGGAGCTCTGCGCGTGTGGAGCACGAGACGGCACCAGCTCTCACATGTACGGCCGTCTGCCTCCTGTGAACTAAAGTTATGACGGCGTCGGGCATGCGCCGAACGCCTATAAGGAGTATTCACTGGGCGCCATATTTGTGGGTGTTGTCTAGAGCGCATGCTCTGAACGAGCCCACATTAATAGGCTGCTAAGACCGGCAATCTTGAGGGTGCGGAATGCACGTTACAAAAGAACTGTGGAAGCTCGCCATCAGCACGCGCTCAGCAGTCGTGCACACAGCTATGGCCGCCAGTGAATACTTCCTATAAACCTTTCCAATGTTTACAAAATCACAGTCCAGCGTGCGATCTTCACAGCCCAGCACGTGCGTGTTCGTCGTTTCGGAAAGCGAGGAAAGCACGCGCCATACGCACGAACACTCAAGATGGCACCGGCCACACGCTATTTTTTGGAAAGGTCTATACTTCGTCTCACCTTAGGATGGACTATTGTTAGCCTCGCGTGCCAAAAGTCCGAGCTAGTTGCTTTGGAGGCAGCCTCGGCGACTGCACGAGCGCTCACGCAGCGAGTGCTCCAGTCAAGGCAGTCGAAGCTAGCCGCTCGCGCTTGCACAGCCTTCACAGTTAGTCCGTGCTAAGGTGAGATGAAGTATAGGTGACATTCACTTGACGTCACTCGCTAGGTTCGCTGGCATCGCCCACCACGGTCGCCATCTTCGAGGTCTCTTTCTATCGCGGGTGTCGTCCGGCGGGACGTTTTGAGCGTGGTTTAGCAGCATTTTACAACTTTAAATGGTTTTTTTGACCGAAACTAGGGGTTATTCTTATACTTTGGTGCTTTTGAAGCGTCGTAGGAGTATTTGTTGTGTGTTTTAGTTCGTTTTTATCGATATCGGACTCGTTCACCGCGGCCGCGTTGTTCCTCCGGCTCCATGCAGGGCTCCGTGTCGCGCGCCTTGCCCACGGCGGTAGCTCTTGCAAGAACTGATTTTTCTACTTTGGTGCTTTTGTAGCACGGTGTGATTACTCTTTGTTTTATTTTGCTAGTTTCTTTATTGTATTACTCTAGCGGATTTTCTGCACTACGGCCGTGTAACCGTGTTGTTCCATCGCCTCTTGTGTCGTACTACATAGTCGTGCCTTCGGTGTTCGTTCCTGTGCAGAAACATAACGTGCGGCTCACAAAGTGCGCAGCTTATGAAAAATACGGCGCATTTTTCATTAGCCCAAGCGATTTAAAAACCGAATGTAAGCGATTTGGCGAGACAATCGACGGCGACCCGCTTCGCTGCCGCTTTGCTGCCGTTCGGTCACTCGCGCGACGAGGCAAACCGCATGAAAGCGACGGGAGCACACAAACAAGGCGATGAGCGCTAAGTTTTCTAGAAATCCCAAAACCGAGCTACGCGACGAGCGACAGTGAAGGGTGAACCTCATGTAAGCGATTTAGCGAGCGACGGCGACAGCGACGGGAGTCGGCGACGAGCGACGGAGATTTCTCACGGTCGGTCGTCACGTCACTCGGTTTTCGGATTTCTAGAACACGTCGCTAATCGCCTTGGTTGCTTGCTCCCGTCGTTTTCATGCGGTTTGCCTCGTCGCGCGAGTGACCGAGCTACAGCGAAGCGGGTCGTCGTCGCTTTTCTCGTCGCTGTCGCCGCCATTCGTCTCGTCCCGTCGCTCACTAAATTGCTTACATGCGGTTCAGCCTTTACACACGGTACTCGGCGGCAACAAGGAAACTAAAACGGCCCGCCCCCGAGATATACCTTTTTCTCTCTTTTGTTCAACGAAGCTTCTTCAACGTACGACCGCGTACCCAAACCAGCCAAACCGCGACCTCGAAGATGGCGGATCGGCGGTGGCGCTCCCTGGCAAAATCGAACCTGCAGGCTCAGTGAATACCACCTATAGTGAGATCGGTCTATTGCATGACCACTTATTAGAGCAAGCACTCCTCTCCCAAGTGACTGGGTAGCCAGTAGATTAAAAGCAAAAGAAAATAATCTTGGGCTACCCAAGATTGTTTTCTTTTGTATCCCAGATTTCCCGCACCTGCAGAGTCGGTCCGGAAAATATAGTCACTTCAACAATATAAGAAACCAACACTAAGACACGAATATAAGGCGGTTAACACAAGAGAGCCAGAGGAAACCCGCTATTCGGATAAATGATCGCGGCTTTTCTAGCACACGGCGCAATTCTAATGACGCAATAGTTTTTTTTCTAGAACAGTCGACCTCCAATTCCTACCTAGTGACGTTTCCTCTTTGCTTGTGACTTTTAATGCGCTGAATTGCCTTCTTACCTTCAAAGATGGTCGGCAGAGCGTCGGGTTCAGGCGAGCCTTCTTCCGACCCAAACCCATACGTACTTAGTTTTCATATGCGCCGTCCGAAACACGTTTCGAACAAAAAACGCTGTGCTTGCTCAAACCCACCACCCCTTTAAAATCTTGGTGACGAAGTGGAAAAAAACGGTAAGCGAGAAGAACAACTGCGACTTGCGATGTTCGTGAAAGCTGGCTGCTACACATGAGTACGGCATCGTGCAACAGCACGAGTCAGTTAGTTCGGTGCCACGAGAATTGTGCAAACACATGAACAAACAAGAGAACAATCAACGCGTCAGGCGATTGAGTCAATAGCATGACCGGTTAACGGATAAAAGCAAGCGCTATGCAGCGGCAGAACGACGACGGCTCGAAAAGAGCAGCCTACGAGCAAAGCGCGGCCAGCCGCCGCGGGGTCCCCCAGCCGGTCCTTTTGTGACGCCGGCTGACGGGCTTCCTCCTCTCTCCCCTTTCCCTCTGCTTCGGAGAGGCGTGGCTTCGGCGCTACCTTGAAGGCGCTTCTCCGGTTAATCCGCGCAAAAAATGACCAAACGAATACGATATTCGTGATGGCTGAGGTCTCAAACTTTTTAGTGCAAGAAGTTCGAAAGTTCGAAAATCATCGAATTTTTTAGTCTATCAAGTTCAAAATTTCGACAAGAATCGAATTTTTCAGCGCTATAAGTTCGAAATTTCGAAAAGCGTCGAACTTCTTAGTTTAACAAGTTCGAAAATTCGACTTCCATCGAATTTCTCGACAAGGAAAGTTCCAAATTTCGAAATCTTTCGAACCTTTCGAACCGCTTGATTCGATCATCGAACCTTCGGTTCAAAAAAAGTTCGCGGCCTCTTTAGTTATATGCTCCATTGGAGTCAAGCGTCGGTTGCAGTCGGGCTTAAAGTGAAACGGAGCTTCCCTTTAACGTTTCTGATTTGAAGGGGAAAACTAACTCACCGACACGAGAATGCGCATACTATACGTATGCGCATTCTCGTGTCGGTGAGTTAGTTTTCCCCTTCAAATCAGAAACGTTAAAGGGAAGAAACGGAGCTTCCCTTTAACGTTTCTGATTTGAAGGGGAAAACTAACTCACCGACACGAGAATGCGCATACTATACGTATGCGCATTCTCGTGTCGGTGAGTTAGTTTTCCCCTTCAAATCAGAAACGTTAAAGGGAAGCTCCGTTTCACTTTAAGCCCGACAGCAACCGACGCTTGACTTCAATGGAGCATATAACTAAAGAGGCCGCGAACTTTTTTCGAACCGAAGGTTCGATGATCGAATCAAGCGGTTCGAAAGGTTCGAAAAATTTCGAAATTTGGAACTTTCCTTGTCGAGAAATTCGATGGAAGTCGAATTTTCGAACTTGTTAAACTAAGAAGTTCGACGCTTTTCGAAATTTCGAACTTATAGCGCTGCAAAATTCGATTCTTGTCGAAATTTTGAACTTGATAGACTAAAAAATTCGATGATTTTCGAACTTTCGAACTTCTTGCACTAAAAAGTTTGAAGCTTTTCGAACTTTCGAACTTCCTACGCTAAGAAATTCGATAAGTTTCGAACTTATTAATCTGAAGAATTCGAAAATTGTCGAACCTTCGATTCCTGAAGAGTCAAAAGTTCGACGAACTTCGATTTTTAGGGTAAAAGTTCGAAGTTCGTCGAACTTCGAAAGACGGGGGGGGGGGGGGGGGGGGGGTTGATTGGATTCAAGCAGTGAGGTACATTCGTAATTTCTTTTTCTCGCATTTTTACATGCGGTGCCGCATTTCTTGCGAAAGACAATGCCGTTTATTTCAATCATCTGGCATGCTTGGTTTTAAAGAACTAGATTCCCGAAGGAGCGAGGAAGGACGACGCGTTTTTGACAATTGTCGTTTGTGCCATGTTTGAAGCGCGCTATAGCCGAAGCGATTTATGGTAAAGATGTTAAACTTTTTAAGAATACTCTATGTATAGCCTAGGTACGTGTCGTGTTAAGATATGATTGTTGTTCAAGACGAGTTTCGAAGAAATATCCAAACATGTATCTACGGGCAATTATGCCCTAAACTTGGTAATTTTTTGCGTCGAAATTGTTTTAGGTATCGCGTTTAAATTAACACCACAGACAGTACATATCATTACCATCTGCAGAATACAAATTAATGTATCTATTGTTCTTTTCACGTTGAGGAATAAATTAACTCAGGGAAAAAATTTCTAATATTGTTCAAATTCGGCACGTCATAAAAAAAAAAAAAAAACTTTTTTTTTTATTTTTTATTTCTCGTTTTTTTAACGTGTTTCTTTTAGCCTGTACACATTTTGGTAGGCGAAACTTGTTTCGTAGTTCTGGGCCTCTGAATATGCAAGAATACAACACTTCCGGCGGATTCTTTATAGTTTTTATTTCTCCAGCTTTTTATTTTTTGCATTTATTGTTATGTTTATTTATTTATTACTTTTACCAATGGCACAGTTATTTAGGCCAAATAGACATAGCTTTTAACTTCCGAACCACCGAGCGTGTGACGAGTAGTGCCTTCTGACAACGAGTTTCTAACAATGACCATCTACGCAATCTTTTATGCAGTGAAGAGCGACAGTAGCTATACATATGCATAAATAATTTCTGATTAAAATAAGCTCGACCATGACCTTTTTCTCCGTATCGTTTTCTTTAACAAACCAAAATATCTGGGGGGGGGGGCGGGAAAAGACTGGAGCCCCCCCCCACTCCCCCCCCCCCCCCCCCCCCACCCCCGTTTTTCCTCTCCCGACGCCACTGGTATGGTAGAACGCTCCTCGACCTCAAGTTGTGTCAGCTTCTGTTCTTTTCGCTCGGCGTTTCTTTTGACTCGGAAAATAAACCTCCAAAGTAATTAAAAACTAAAAAATTGTCAAGGTGCAGGCGAGCTGGTGTATGTTGATCATGATGCAAAATCCCGAGACTGGGAATAATATTCAAAAGAAATAGTTTAAGAAGAAAGAAAAAAGGGGACAGGACAACGTCTCAAAATCAGCTGAGTTGAGTTTGAGACGTTGTACTGGGTTGAGTTTTCAGCTGAGTTGAGTTTGAGACGTTGTCCGTAGCTGAGTTTGAGACGTTGTCCTGTCCCCCATTTTTTTTGTCTTTTTACACTTTTTCTTTCAAATTTCATTCCCAGAGCTGAGTATGAGGCGTTGTCCTGTCCCCTTTTTTCTGTCTTCTTACACTTTTTTTTTCAAATTTCATTCCCAGTATTAGGATTTTGCGTCATGTAGAACCTAAACTTACAATATGCCAGCGTCACTCGGGCGGCATTCGAGCGGATTACTACCAGGGTGCAAGGGGTAGGGAGGCAGTTTGACAGATCGCTTCAAGGTTTTCCTGAGCCTCAACCACCTGCCTTCCCCTGACCGTTTCGAACTGGATGACTCCGAGTATGGACCGTATCGTTAAACATTGCGTTGGTGTGATCACTACTGCGTGATGCACGTTAACGACACCCGGGGCTGGCGGTCACAATCACTGATCTCTGGTCACACATCACTCTGCACTGGCAAATATTCCAGCACATCCGAGACACTCGTCGTCTCATTTAATTGCCTGGCCAACTTCGCGCAGTCTAAATATCACACCCGAACTTTTCTAAACCTGATTTCGTGAAAACCAGTAAGGCGTGAAGACGTTATTTGAAACTGAAACTCTGGATGAACATGAAAAACGGACTTCGAACTTCGCGCACTTGGAATTAAAAGAAACTCGAAACCTTCGAAGTATTTTTTTTTTTTTTTCAAATTTAGCTTTAAAAGAGAATCGAAACCTTCGAACTTTATGTAGAAAAAAATTCGACATCTTCGAATTTATCGAACTTTATGTCTATGAGAAATCGAAACGTTCGATTTTTCGAATTTCATATCAAAAGATTTTCGAAACATTCGATTCTTTTGAATGTTAAATTGGGAAAGTTCGAAATTTTCGAATTTTCTCGATCCTCAAGTAAAAAAATATTCGAAATAAACGAACCCGAACTTTTAGAAACCGTGAAAGGTTCGAACCTTTCGAATTCGAAACTCCACGATTTTTGAAAGTAGCGAATTGTTCGAATACGAATCTCCGTACAGTCGAAAATATCGAAACCTTTCGATTTCGAACATCAGTTCGGTTCGAAAATATCGAAACCTTTCGATTTCGAACCTAGGGTGGTTCGCGGCATCCCTACCTATAACGTAGTGACAGAAAGGCACTGTCTCGGCGCTCGACGACTTTGTGCGTTTGCTTTCACCGAGTAAACGCATTACGCAAAGTGAATGCGACGCGATCCTGCGTTTTTTAGAGCGAAGCTGTTTACGGCTAGGATTCCGTGGATTTTTCATATGCGTCAACAAAAACTCGCAGCGCCCTCTCTTTGTAATTGTTCCTAGCGCTTGCGTGCCTAGTTTCCTTCCGCTCTCCCGGGGTGGCGGTGCCGTCGCGCGTCTCTAGTTTCCTCCGGCTCATCGGGGCGGCGTTAGTTCGTACATTTGTTCTAAATTCTGTGTCACGTCTGTGCCTTGTGCTAAACAGCTTCGCTGGTCATCCACATTCACAGAGTGGAATGGCTCATGATTTTTGTTTTCTGTGGGTGATTTATTTCTACGGTGATAGCGAACCCAAAAAGACAACTAGCGCCATGGTGATGCGATTTTGGCACCGCTAGACTGGGTCCCTCAGATTGTGTCGACTGCGGTCGGACTTTAAGCGAGACCAAGTAGACCTGTAGTTCTTTCAAAAGACCACCTGATAGGACAGCCGTACGCGCCTGAGCCCCGTGTCTCGTTTAATCAAAACGCAGGATGGATACGCGTGAAAACGGTTAAATGCGGTTTAGGGCGAAATCTTAAAAACTGACGGGAAAACAATTCGTAGCGTTCCGACGTGGGGCTTTGCCCGAAGACACTCCCCTTGAAAGGGGTTAATCTTGGTTATGCAGACAAGACGAGATTTAAAATTGTTCTTCCGGTTTAACAGGCTCTGCAACAGACGAGGTTTACGTCTTGTAGTCACCGGCATCTTAAGAAAGTCAGGACGTTCCCTATTCTCTACGCACTGCTTCATAATTCGTGCTTCGGTGCCTTTATCTGCTAATTCCGGAATCTCATTGGCCAAAACGATAATAACACGTCCGGGACTCGCCAGGCTTTGTGTTTCTTAATCTGTCGGTGGGTCATTCAAGCTGCTGCATTATGCGTATATTCGAAACGCTTATGAACCCACCTGTTTTTTTGTAGTTGGCCCAGACTTCAGTCACGCTTTCCATGTAAAGATCTATACAGAAAAACGAATGTCAAGTCGATGACGAGGAGAATGACGATGGCAGCAATGCCCACCCTCACGATGCTTGTGTTGCGATTCCAGGTGAGCTCGTCCGATGCCGTCTGTCGGGTGATGTTGACGTCCACTGCACCGGATGCGTGGTTTCTGTCCTTGGTCATCTTTGTCTCGGTCACGGCGATGCTTTCGATGAAATCCCCGTGTTCCTGTCCACGGAGCTCAGGCATTGCAAGCAGGAGCAGACAGTAGCACCTATGGGAGCATGGGATCACGCGCAGCCGACGTGGCACAAGACACGTGCGAACGAGATTCGCGACTTGAGCTGAACCAGAGTCTCATATCTAGGAGGCTCTGGTCTTACATAGGATGCTGCGGCTCGTAGCCATATATCGGGAGAGTTTGGTCAATTGGCGGAGCAAAGGCCGCCGCCAGCGCCGAATATTTGTCCCACAGTTAGAGCGTAAACTAAATATGCGACAACGCGTGAACCACAATCATCAACCCGCGACGTCACAATACTGAAAACAACATTTAAATCATGAAATACAATCGCCCAATCTCGGCGTCTCTTTGACAATAGACCCTTTCCGGAATTCAGACTGGCAACTTTGATCACTATCATCATCTGAAAAATGGCACATGTGCTATACTAATGGCGGCCTTATCTGTACTGATGAAGGAAGAAGTTGAAGATGCTCCTAAGCAGATGATTCGATGCCAATACATTCTAGATGTTAGCGCGACGTGAAGCAGAAATTGGATGCGAGAGCTGCGTAAGCGTTCATTTCTAACTCGGGCCCAGTCAATCTGTTAGTAGCACACACTCGGCTTCAAAGCCCCCATATGTATGGAATTTTATCAAGGCGTCTACAGGGTGTCACAAAAGAAAATTTACACTGTCTTTTTTACCGCAAAAATAAACTAGGCATCGCCGAACGCTCATTCTCCGCCCAAAGGTAGCGCTAGAAGTCACAACTAGATGCCAAAGTTTCAGCCCGATCCGATAACTTAACCAAAAACTATAAGTGATTTTCTGAAACTTTCAATGGGAAAATGGAGCCCATTTTTGCCCGTTTTCGGTTTCTGGTGCCATAGAGCCCCATGTATTCGAAAACTCCGTCGGCCGCCATTTTCCCATTGAAATTTTTAGAAAATCACTTATAACATTTGATTACGTTAGCAGATCGGGCTGAACCTTTGGCATCCGGTTGTGACCTTTAGCGCTACCTTTGGGCGGAGAATGAGCGTTCGGCGATGCTTAGTTTATTTTTGCGGTGCAAAAGACCCTGTAAATTTTCTTTTGTGACACCCTGTAGATTGCAGAAACGTCACGAGATCAATAAAACAACATTATAATTTCTGGACGACTGCAACGTTAAGAAAATAGTAGTTAACATTAAGTGAATTTAAATTAACGTGAGATTATAAACACGTCAATAGGCATGTTGCTGTAAGGCACATGGAGCATGCACACGCTTTCACAATGAACTCGTTTCACGTAATCTACGAGGGTGTCTCACAATTCGTGCCCTGTTGCCCCGAAGCTGTAGCAGGTGCTGTAAAATAACGGTCCTAATATCTATCGCACATTCACACGTAAATCTCCAGATGTATACACTCACGAATCCGCGCTGATCAGCTCATCGGAAGTCATGCCTTAAAATTCTTACTCACACGCCTCTGAAATGGCACGCACTCGCAAGGGAGCGAGGTTGTCACTCACGTAAAGAACACACGAGAGAAATAACTCAGTTGTTTTCACCAGTAGCAGACCTCGACGTAGCCGACTACAAATACAGAAACAGTTCGGTTCTTTCGAATGAAGACGACGTCTTCAAATTGTCAGTCTCTCCTAATGCGTCTTTGGAATGTATGCAGCGCCGTTTACGCTTGAACTTGTGACACAAGCACAGAACACCAGAACAAGGAAGTTCACGGTAGTTTAGTCCGCAGACGACCAAAACACAACGGTCCATGTGCCGGAAACCACGACCGATAGACGCAGCCATTTCTCCAAGCTACTTGCCTTGGTGCCGAATGTCGAAAAACTGCCAAAACTACGAAGGCCCAGCGGGCGTAAATTTATCTCAAAAGTCCCAGGAAATGTTTCAGTGCGGACATTATCACACTGTTAACGTTCCTTAGTAATACACTTTGTGAACCCACACAAAAACGATGTTTCACGGTGAATCCACGGGTACCGAGGCCAGTCAGACCGAACGGGTCGGGCGGCATTGGGCACGAGCGCCGCTACGCGGCAGTGAATGGCAGCGCGTCACTTTTTTCTCGGAGCTTGTCAACTTCTCCGATCCAGTAACGCTGGTCTAGAAAGTTAACAGCACGACCTACTCTAATCATGACTTGCCCAAATTATGGCTACCTAGGTATTCACACGAGGGAGAAGTCCCGGGGATTTCTCCACGGCACGCGCACTCCGCGACGAAAACGTCAGGCTTTTCGATGTAAAAGCCTCGCGTTTTCGTCTCGTAATGTGCGCGCGCCGTGGAGAAATCCCCGAGATTTCTCCCTCGTGTGAATACCCCTTAAGGGGTATTCACACGAGAGAGAAATCCCGGGGATTTCTCCCCGGCACGCGCATCCCACGACGAAAACGTCAGGCTTTGCGATGTGCAAAAGCCTCGCGTTTTCATCTCGTGAGGCGCGCGTGCCGGGGAGAAATCCCCGGGATTTCTCCCTCGTGTGAATACCCCTTTAAGAGGCGCTCGGTAACCGCGTTTCTGTGAGGAGGAGGAGGAAACTTTATTGGTCTTCCGGGATCAGGTATTGGGGGTGTTGGGAACCAAGAGGGCCACCGCGACCGCCAGGGCCCGGGAGGTGGTCAGGACTTGGCCTGACTTCTCCGAGTCGCGCAACATCTGCTCCCAGAGGTGAGGGGAAGGAAGAGGAAGGTATGGATCTGCGGGGCATTCGCAAAGGGAATGGTAGTGAGTGTCGAGTGCCCCGCAGGCAGGACAGGCGGCGGTTGTCGAGCATGACTGCAGTCACATTTCGGCACTTTGCTCGGCGCGTTTTGGTGGACGTCCCTTTAGTTGTATAAAAAGAAGGAAGCCTGGCAAAGAAGCTGCCGTTAGAGAGTGACGATGTCATGTCTGACTGACACACGTTAGCAAAAAAAAACAAAAAAACACGAAACAAACATAGCAAAATGGAAAAAAAAAGCTGCTCCGAGCACACTGATAGGAAATCTCGCTAACATGTTTCGCGCATGAGTGCATCGCCAGGCGTTGCCATTTCGCAGGCACGGCAATTTGTTGATTTGTATTTCATGCAGCAAACAATCTTTTACAAAAAAAAAATAGCTTCCCGGAGTTCTTTGTATTTCCTACACTTTCCAGATTTCTAAAATGCTCACTTTAGATCGCTAGAAGTTTGATGTAAATTTAAGAAAAAAAACGGTTTAACCTTTTTGACTACGTGGAAATAACTAAGGTTTTTTGGACACTCACGTCCCAAGGTTGCTTAGTTTTGACACCTGCGTTGTATCCTTATTATATATGCATACAAAAATGTTTCCCCCGAAGTAAACCTTATTTGCTTTAATATTTTAACATACCTGGAATGAGTATGGTTTCATATTAAGGGAACTTCAGAAACAGTGTATTCATAAGTAAATGCAAGGAAAGTTGAAAAACAAAATTCGCAATATAAAATTTGTTTTATAAGGAGTCGTTGTACTAAACGTGTTTTACGTTTGGTATTACAGGGCACAAGGATCCCACTTCTCCAATAAACATTTTTGTTTTGGTATGTACAAGGGTTACACGTGGAGGACTCTGCTTGAGTTAACACAAGACTATTTCGACAAGGCAGGGGTTTCCTGCTCAAAGATTCACAAAAAATCACAATCGAAAATCACCATCTGCATTTCTCTAAGAATTAAATAATAACGCTGAATAAAGTTTGTTAAAGTAGTAAAGGTGATCTAATCTTCCACTTTGGTGGCGCTGGGCATCGATGTTAAAGCGGCGGGCGCCGACTTCTTTTGCTCTATTGGGGTAAACCCTCATCAGTTAACCGAGGTAGGGCAGCTCAGTTGAACTCTATAATCGTTAGCGGCTCAATGACAGTTGCCGCCTCCGTGAAAACCTGGCCGATCGTGATGGAGTCAATTGTTGCTGACTTAATGTCTTAATAGTGCTAGCGTAAATAGTGTATTAAAGGCTCTTGGTAGCAAATGACGGCCCAACACTTGCTCGTGACTAGTGCCTTGTGCTTTCGCACAACGATGGCTGTACATATTTGCAAGGAGCGCGAATAGCAAATTTTATACGTTTTTTTTTATCTTGCCCGTGCCATCAGCGCTACAGAGGGGCTGTTTTTTGAAACAATTGTGGGACACGGGATGTTGAGACTTCAAAACTTAACAGCGCTTACGGCAAGTTGAAAAGTAGTGAAAGCGCACAATAAAGACAAATACGAAGACGGAGAGGCAAACAGGACGAGCGCTGACTATCAACTGAATTTTTAATTGGAAAATAGAAACAGCAAAACGTTAGTTCAGTTTACGGCAAACCTGGCAGCCGACAACTTTCAAGTCGTGTCTGTAAAAAATCCCTGGAAGTACGAAACGGGAATAAACCGATCTCACCAGTTAGCTTCGCAAAGCCGCCGCTGCCGTCATGGATCATGGGAATTGTACTTTTTTCTGCACGCCCGACAACCCCGCTGAAGCTCCTCGCGAGCAGAGCACGAGAGGGTACGAGCCAGGTCGCGCTCTGTCACCTGTCTCGTGTGAACTGCAGTTATGGCGGCGTCACACATGCGTGGAACGCTTAGGGACATCGGCCTATTGATAGCACATTAAAGCTAACAAGTTGGTACTTCTCGTCCCATGACAAATGTGATTTTGAGGTTACCAAAAACTTTCGTTGTAAGGCGCTCCATTTCCACACCTTTAATAAAAGAAAGTGCTGGCGCTATGGTACCGATTGTTGGTGCCATCGTATGAAGTTATTCAGAAGCAGCATGCCCTGGAGAAATAACTTAAATGTCTACAGAACAGTCCAGTAATTTCAGTGTACATGTGGCGAATTGCAATTGGTTTCATGCAGGAGAAAAAGTGTCTTGTACCCTAATCTAATTGAAAAGAACTATGAATAAATGTAAAATAACATTGTTGTGAGCGTTGGGTTCTCAAAAGGTACACGTTAATGAAAAGTATAACAAAACTACAACGACAAGTGAAACCGAAATATTCCAAAGAACAGGTGTCACCTTCCGAACAAATCACGCGTCGTCCAAGCATCCCCTTAACTACTTTGTCTCATAAACGGCAACTAGTAAACGAATGTCGGGGAGGGCATGTCTTACGAGGTAAGCTGCCACCTGGTTTCCCGGAGTCCTCCCCCGTCTTCGAATTCCCCGACGCATCTGTTAAGTGTCTCTCGACACCACGCTCAAGGGTTCCCTTCCTCTCACATCGCCCGTCCTGGCTCTTTGGGGGAACGCGTATATCCCTCAGTTCTGAACATCCCTGTTCGAGAATCGGGTTACTCCCGAAGCCATTGGCGGCAGACGGCCGCCGTCTATGGCGGCCACAGTCGTAAATATTTCGAGGCACGCTTTCCTGTATTTCTGCCCAAAGACAGACAAAGGCACAAAACATATACCAAGAGGTCATGTAACCTAGCAGGGTTGTTTCACGGGAAACAGCGAGGAATGTTTTCGATTTTGATGGCCGACTGTTTTCAGGGCCAAAGGGCAAGCCCGCATGGCAATGACCGTCTGGGAGAAGGGAATTTCTACGCTTTGGGGGTGGGCGAACCTGGGTTTGAGCGTGTAGACAAAGGGCAGTGCGAGAAATGACTCGGAGGCGAATGGACGCATCGCATCGTCTAGCGGAGCAACGCGACCACTGTCAACGGCCCCAAGTCACGTTCAGGACGGAGTTCCATTGAGTATATGCGTGCCACCTCAAAAAGTGGGTGCGAAGTCAGGGGACCCCGCTCATATTGAGCCAGACAACCGCCGGAGCTCCCCTCCTCCACCTTGGACCGACGGCGCAG
Source organism: Ixodes persulcatus (assembly GCA_013358835.2). NCBI lineage: Eukaryota > Metazoa > Arthropoda > Arachnida > Ixodida > Ixodidae > Ixodes > Ixodes persulcatus. The sequence goes on along the minus strand of JABSTQ010009798.1, from coordinate 469,944 downwards.
GGAGACTTTCTCAACCACCAGCTCGCAAGATGAGGCTTTCCCAATTTGGTGTTACTATTTGAATTAGCATATTTTGATTGGGTTGAGCGTAATAACTTCATTAGTAACTGCATAAGCAACCGTAAACCTAGATTTGTAAACCATGTTTTTGTAAGAGTTATATTCAATATTACAATGTGATTTCTGCAAAAGCATGTATCGTAATTAGAATTCTGACTGCAACAAACTTAAGTTTTCTTCGGGCTTTTGCCCCACGTCTCAATCTCTCTTCATTGGTCAGACTCTCTACCAGAAAGTGGACCTATCGCTGGGACAGTGGCCCATTATTTAACAACGTCACGTCACAAAAAAACTCTCGTGTTTTTTTTTTTGGTTGTGACATACTTTAAGAAGCTTTATTCAGTGGGATTAGTTAAGCATTAGAGTGATAGAAATTGTGATGTCCGATTGTTCTTTTTGTTAAACTTAGTGCAGGAAATCTCTGCCTGGTTGAAAAATTATTCTGCATTCTCATGCTGAGTCCACCACGCCATTTTGTGGCCTACTTAGGTCTAGGCTTGAGTTCGGTTCTGTGGCGTGGAATTCGTTATCAAGAACACAAGCAATGACCATCGAAAATGTGGAACACAAACTAATACGTATTGTTTATGATCGCTACTTCCAACGCCGTTTCTATTTTGACTTAACTTTTCTGCTTAAGAAGATTTTGTTGATACCATTGACCAATAAAAGAGCAGAGCGCGACTTAGTTTTTCTGTACAAAATTGTAAATAGGGTATTTGACAGTGCCTCGCTTTTACGTGATGTAAACAATCATGTCCTCCTCGTTCCACTAGGACCCGCAATACCCCGCCCCTCCCCCCCCCCTTTCAGCATTTACACCATCTCTAAACTATCTCCTCTCTCATGGGTACAATCTCTGTTTATCAATATTAAAAATGCTGAACTTGATGTATACAGTCATATTAAGGTGTTCAGGAACCAAGTGAAAGTGCTTGTTGCCGAACTGTAAATATTATGTGTTTGTTGCTTTGTGTTTTAAACCTGCAATTGTGTTTTTCTTATTTGCTGTTCATATTTATATATTTTTGCACCAAAGAGGAGACCTGCATGGTTGTTTTAGGGAACGTAAAATAAAATAAAATAAAATAAATACGTTAAAATGTTAATGGCGACAGTGGCATTTGTGTTCCCTATAACACCTAAGGTGAAATGCGTCTAGTATAATGACACATTTGTTAATTCAGCTTATAATTTACGAAGTTTTGCTTTTCACCTTTCCTTGCATTTAATTATGAAGACACCGCATGTCTAGTCCGATGATATAAAACCATCCTCATTGCAGGGATTCCAAAATATTACAACAAATAAGGTATATCTCTTGCTATCTGGACTTCAAGCGAAATATCGTTGAATATACAGACACATATAAGGAAGGGTTTCAGCTCTGGAGTCAAAGGCAAGCAACCTAGCGACGTGGGGTGTCCAAAGAACTTTAGCCATATCCGCGTAGTCCGAAAAGGTTAGCCGAATATTGTTTTCTTTAGTTCACATCACGCTTCCATAGATCTGGGCATTTTTAAAATCCAGGAAGTGTAGGATATACGACGCACGCCGGGTAGCTGTCTTTTATGTATTAGAATAGTGCTGGCTGCATCAAACAAATACTAATAAAAAGTTGCCTGGCCGCCGAAATGGCAGAGTGTGAGCTGCCGTCACGTACATACAACGCTAGCAAGAATTCCTAACGGCGTGTTCATAAATTTTTTTTTTTTTCGTTTTGTTTTTGCGATGTTTCCTTTTCCGCCAACGTGCGTCAGGAGGTTATGATCAGAGAGACAGGAACCCGTGAAACCGCAATGGCAACTCTTTGTCCTGGCTGCCTTCTATTTGTACAACCAGAAATGAAAATAAATTTGTTCGTAAAAGTCTTGGTAAAGTAAGTTAACGTGCACAATTTGGCATCCTGGATGACTCGTTTTCAAGGGGGTCACGTTGCCTAGTTCATGCGTTGAGAGAGAAGATATGGGGGAAAGGGGGCGAGCCTCAGGGAAACACGCCCTCCTTTGAGTCAAGCGATTCACGCACACCCTTTAGCCGACTCCCATATTCGCTTACCCATTAATCACAAACAAACCCAAGAGCCACCTAAAGGACATTGCCTGAGTCACTGAGGCGCGATTGTCTAAACCTCGCCCCTCTCCAGCTTTACTATCTAACCCCATAAGCCTTGCGACGTTAGGTCCAACAAAACGTGCAAACCAATTGTGAAAATCGGCCTACTGAATTATTCAAAAATGTTTTCTAAATACGCTTCCCAGCAAGTGCCCTTTTATTAGCGCGGAGGAGGTCAGCAGAGAGCGGCCGATCCGAAAGCGATACAATAAAAAGGCCGCTGCTCTGCCTCAGGCTTTCACCGGCCTCCAATTACCGTTGTTCATTGCTTGTTCTCGATTAGAATAATATAATCTTTACCTTTTTGTTAAACTTTATAGTATTTCTTATATATCTGGTCACGGACGCACCTGAGAGAACATTTCTCCGCTCGACTCGAACGGCTTCCGAGAGGTTCGGATTACGTTACCCGGCTCAGACAATATCGTCGTCGGATATTGCCGCACGGTTACATCAGTTCAGCTGAATATCCATTCCATAGCATGACTCGACTCACAGTCGCACGGCAAATACTGCTGGCTGCACTATTGCCTGGAGGTTGCACCCCATTCAAGTCAACGCGAGGTAACCCTTCCCACGAAGGTATAAAATAATACGCGCCAGACCACCGGAGAGACGGAACGGGGACGACGCAGCGAGAGTGCACAGGGTGACCTCACAACACAACGGCACAAAACTACAAAGACTACACCTTGTCTTCGGTCATATCTTAACTAAAGAAAAATGCAGTGTTCTTACGAACAGATCCAGACACTTTTCTAATCAAATCAAATCAAATCAAATCAAATCTGTTTGACACCACATCGTACAAGGATGCTGATGTCGGGAGCACCGACAAAAAGCCACTGGAGTGTGGCTTGACGAGGTCTGTGCCCCCGATTGATCTAATTAGCGACAGCGGCTATTATACAATAGTAAACAAGGAAAAAGTAACAATCTATACAGCACTTTGCAAAACAGAACTTAGCATATGTTAGGCCAATAATGTAGTGAAAACCAAACGAAAACCGGAAAAACAAGGTTGTATAAAACGAAACATAGTATCATAAAAAACACATTTGCTTTCTAATGAGTGTGGGAATTCAGTAATGATGGCAGTGTATAAAGAATTGATTGAGTACCGTAATTTGTACGTGCAAAGGGTATATTCCACATTTCACTGTGACGTGTGTTATAGCTGCTAGTGTTTCTTCTTAATTTCGATAATTGCTCAATAAAATTGTTATTTTGTTTTTTTCCCGCATAGTATCTCTTGAGCAGCAAGTCATCATATAAAAACTGTACAGCACAAACATTAATACACTTAAAAAGTGGTTCTGTATGAGCATCGTAGGCTGAACTAGAGATAGCGCGAACGGCTTTTTTCTGTAGTAAGAATATTTTTGAAGTGTTTGCCCTGATTGTGTTCCCCCAAACTAAATGACAGTAGGTGATGTTCGACAGAAAAAGTGAGTTGTAAATAATCAATTTTATACTAGTTGGTAGAGAATATCGCAGCCTTGTCAGAACTCCAACAACGCGGGCAAGTTTATTTGCAACCATCTCAATATGTCTATTCCAAACTAAGTGTTCTTCAAAGAACACTCCTAGGTTTTTTACTGAAGGAACAATATCCACATTTGAGGTGCCAATCATAAGATTAGTTTTAACTTTTACTTTCTGGTTTCTAGGCCTAAAATTGACGGCCTTTGCTTTAGATGTGTTTATGGTTAAGGAATTGTATATGCTTCATTTGTCTAGCTTGCTTAGCACAATATTTGCATGATCAATTAATTCTTTAGTATTTGTAGATTTAAAGAATAAGCTAGTGTCGTCAGCGTAAATAACAAATTGGGTATTATCGTCAATGTATGTTATGTCGTTTATATAAATGTTAAATAACAACGGTCCAAGGATGCTACCTTGGGGTACCCCAGAATGAATAGGTTTAATACTTGACTTTTTATTGTTTATAACAACTTTCTGGCAGCGATACTCAAGATAAGTTCTTAATAAATCTAAAAATATTCCCCGAAAACCATAAATTTTGAGTTTTCTTAGTAGGGTCTCGTGGTTTATTCTATCGAACGCCTTCGAAAAGTCTATAAATACCCCTAGTGTGAGTAATTTTTGTTCTATTGCAGAGATGATAAGTTCTTTTTGAGTCAGAAGTCCCGCATCTGTTGAGCGACCCTTTCCGAAGCGGAACTGAGAGTCTGTTTTTATACTATGTTTTTCAAAAAATGAAGTCATTCTAAGATTAATAGTTTTTTCAAGGCACTTTGAAACAACGGGAAGAATTGATATTGTTCTATAATTTGATAATTCATTTTTGTCACCCCCTTTAGATAGGACGCTCACCTTAGCTAACTGCATATGTTTTGGAAATACACCATACATAAGCGAAAGATTATACACGTGTTCTAAAACAGGGCAAATTATATCTAAGACGTGTCTAACTGAGCGAATTTGCAGATCATCGGCATCAAAGCAACTACTGTTTCAATTCCGAGTCAGGTCTGGAATAACCCAAAACGCTACAGGTACCTCTGCACAATTTGGCATCCGTGTATGCCTCGGTGTCTAACTAACAAAGTAGGCGGTATGCATCTGTTCTATACCTATACCAAAAATATGCATAAAGGGAGTTATGGGTCTATTGGTGCAACATAGTAAATTAGCTTCCGAGCTGCAAATAGAGTTGCCAGGTTTTTTAATATATTTATACATATTCTATTTATAAGAACTTCTGACAATTTCACTTTCATCAGCTTATGCGGCTTTCAAAGAGTTACGTAGTTTTGAAACTTTTTAGATACGTGAACCGTACTTGATCGAAAAAAGAAAAGGATCCGAAGACGGCGAAAGACAAAATATTTGGCGTCACTGGCATTTGAATCCGGGTTTCTGAATATCCGGTCGGATGTTCTAACCACTGCGCCAGACCGCCTTGTCTTTTCGGCTATTTGTATGAGTTATTAATGCTCGGAAACGAAATCTATCTAATGAGAGGTGTTCTGGAAACACACGCCGCCGAGAGTGACGTGGTACGGAGCTTGCCAGCACGTAGTATTTGCTTTGTTCTCCAGAATTCTGGAACACAGTGAGCACATACGGCAGCTCGCTCTCCTGGTTTACAGTTCACGGAAGTTTCATCAGCCAGGTATCGAGGAAGCGCGACGACAACGACACTTAATGCGACAACTACGACATCTGCTGCAACGACTAAGACACTAGCGCTTGTTCTTACGGTTGGCTGAAAATTCTAGCACCAACCGCCAGTGCAGTAACATCCAACAACCTAACACAAGGCTTCCCCCTAACTTGTCATTTGTTGGCACTTCGTGGTAACTCTTGATGATGTAAACTGGTGATGTAAACTGCTCTACAAAACGCCTTATCGCCATGGCGTCTGGAGACCTTTATCACCATTGCGTCTGGAGTAATTTAGAGGCCGGAAAACGTCATGTGACCCACCTTTTTGCCGATGAGATGTTTCGGTGTACCACCTCGCGGGCGCTCTTGTGTCACTTAGATAATACGACTGTAGCAGTCAACGCGCCACGCATTCAGAAAGAGTTATGGTACCTCCCATCTATGCTAATTAATAAGGGCTGACGTATCATAACATAGTGCATGACTTTTTTTATGAATTTCTTCTACTCGATCACAACGTCACCAAGTGGCGTTTTATATATACAGTCTATAATATGCTCTAAACCTCTACTTGAGCTTGGCATGACATATTGGAATGCGAGCGTCACGGTGTTTATTTATTGTTCTTTGGGACCTCGAGAGGATGGTGTGTAACAATTTCGTTTGCAGTCACCAGAGTGTCGTTCGTGCTGTCTTAATATCTGTGCACGTGCGCACCTAGAATAATAGCACGTCATCCTAGCTTCGCCATGGATTTCCTTCTTGAGGAAATCCCAATTCGCGATCCGGGAGTATATGGCGGTAATATGGAGTCTTGAACGCCTTCTCGACTGGTGTGTTTAGTGCCCGGGCCATTCTGCTCAAATATCAAAAGTGGTCACGAATTAACAACAATTGACACTACACGAGACGGTGTGTCGTCTCATATGTCCGATCCTGACGGTTGGTCTTCAGGTAGGAAAGGATGCAAGTGTCGCTGTCGTCGTGGCGTCCCAACGCGTGGCTGGCAAAGTTTCCGTAAGCTGTAATGCCGGAGGGCATTTACTGCGTAAGAACAGGCGTCTGTAACATCCACAACTGCAGCTGTGACGCCGTCAAAGTCACGGGCCGTTACAACGGGAAACTCATTTAACGTCATTGTATGGAAATCCAGGAACGACTTTTTAGGACGCGATATATACTGCAGTGAGACAAGTCTTCCAGTCACCATACTTAATGCATTAGAGAGAAATTTAGGAACCTTTGGGGCTTTGGAAGACTGCTTTTTCGTTACGTTTCCCAGAAATTAATTCAAAATTCGCATTTCGGAAAGTGTTTTGTGTGTGTGGGTTGCTGTGCGCCGACATTTGTCGTTTCGCCTTATGGTTTCGAAATAAGCGTTACATTAAACAGCTCTCCGATTGAAAACAAAAAACAAAAAAAAAACTTCATAGAGGATGTAAAAAAAACTAATAAAATAATACAACTGGAGATAAAATCCCACTCGGGGGGAATTAAAGGATAAATACATTCACTGATGTCGGGGAGTCGATTGCTATTTCGAGCGGTGCATTTCTCCAGCGGAACTATAAAAATCACATTCGAAGATAATTATGTATATATATAAATATATTTATTCCATCGTCGTAGGTTAGGTTTCATGTAAAAAAAAACATGTTGCGTGCCACGAGCCTTTTCATTATGCTTGTCCTTACTATGGCATTTCAGGTAAGTTAACTTGTTGATTATATACGCAATGTATATTAGGGTGTTTTAGTTCCAATCAAGGCAGGGTTTTGGGTCAAAATATTATTTCGATAAAAGGAAACTATATATTGTGGGAACGTCCTTTAAATCCAAAAGAGAGGAAATGGCAAGCTTGGCGAATATGGTTTTGTTTTAGGCTACTGCATAATGACTCTGCACTATGACTACTGCACTGCTCTTCGGCGACACATACCGACTACATATTATTACGCTTAATCAACGGCAAAATATTATTATATGTCAAGATGTATACTTTGTTTTTTGTTTCATTCTCCTTTTGATAATTTTGGCTAGGTTCGGGAAGCAAAGTTTTACAGCGAGCTATTCAAGGTATTTTAATAACATTGATATCATCAGAACGCTCAAACTTAGCCCTTTCTATTGGAGGCAAACACTATACTATTGGTACAAATGAGAAACCGTTTAAGGCATTTATTAAGCGAATGTTTAAAAAGCCTCAGGTTTAAAAGCAGTTGCCATAAAAAAGTTATATTTTTATTAGTCTTTTATTTATTATTAGCAAGGTACAATAGCGTTTTATCATTAAATTAAAACATACATCTTGTTCTTCGTTTAAACGACCATAGATAAGTCTTGAATCTTGTCAAATGTGCGTTGTAAAACAGAAATATGTGTTGCGGACTTAAATTACTTGTATTACGCATAAGGCACAATTTTGATGAAGTCAAAGTGTTTGTGTTGAGTGCCAGAAGATTGGATATAATAGCACCCCTGCGAGGACGCAAGATTCAGACTTAGCTGACAAGATTCAGGTTTTAATTTCAGTCCTGTAAACTATTTCATTTTTTTATGTTCAATAAACCACAATCATACCTTGCTAGTAATAAAACATGGGGACGAAATGAATTGAATTTCTAGATTCCTAAGATTTCAAATTATGCAATATTTCTAGCAATCCACACGCTATAACGGTGTGTTTGGAGTGTGTCTGATAGATTATTTCGAGGCGATTTTGGAATTGGGTGGGTTTGCCAACAAATCCTTCGGTGAAACTCTGGATAGCAGTTTTGACTTGACTCAGTGTGGTGCATTTAGGTGCAACAAAGTGTATTGCTTTTGTTGTTATCAAGATTTAACTCGATCACAAACATAAGTTTTGCATCAGGTTGTGCGTCCTAGATCCTGGAACTTTCAGAATTGAACATGTTGATACGACATTGCAATCAAGCTCATCTCGGAAGATAAAGTGCTAAAAATGTGAAAAAAACCATGAGTTTAACATTAAACGAGCTAGTTCAAATGAAAAAAATTACTTCTCGGTGCAAGAGGTATAGACTGTTGCATATCTTTTATAACATGCGATCACCCAGGACGCTCATATATTTTTGTTATGGTCAGTAATATTTTTTACCCGATTGTGTCACTGCACATACTGAGTCCCGGGTTTTATGGAATAAGGCCTCCTTATCTCATTGCCGTGAAAACTATCCTAAGTCCTTTTTTCGTGTTTGTGTTGTTTGGACCGTTTTCTGCTCACTAAAACCCAGTTTCAATATAGGACATTAAAACCTTGTTCTGAATGGAAAGTCCCTAATTGAAGATGGGGCAAACACCACCTATATTTAAGAGGCAATCGGATTTTTATACCAAAGTGCGATCGACAGCAAGCACGAGTTGAACACGAATTCTGCGTCAACATTTCTAGATCAACGCGTCTTCAATCAGTGATTTGGGTAACGGTCGGTGCGCAACTGGTAATTAGGAGCCATCCGAAATTTTGCACTATTGTTATACAAATAAATAGTGATAGTATTTAAGGAACTTTATTTTGTATTTATATCTTTGTATTGCAATGCAGGTATAAATATATACCTGTATTTGCATTCGTGTAGATGGAAAAAAAATCCCAGGTATAACGGTTATCTTGCCTCAGTGTACAAGTTGTTTGAGATCTGACGTTACGATCTGAGTGTGGCGTTTTGTATGGTCACCTGGAAGACGCTTATAAAATTTTGGATAGTACCGCCAACTAAACGATCCAATATTTTATGAGCGTCTTCCAGGCGACCCTACGAAACGCCACACTCAGATCGTAACGTCAGAGCTCAAACAACTTGTACACAGAGGCAGGATAACCACTAATGAATATAATATAATGAAGCCAAGACGATGATCCCCCGGTCGCTTTTACATGCTTCCAAAAAATCACGAAAGTGGTAATACAGGCAGTCCAATCATATCCGGAATAGGAACAATAACGGAACCTCTATAGGGTTATGTAGACGACCTAATCCGGCACATACCCACAACTCTCGATTCGCATATCAAGGACACTACCCACTTCCTCAGGGATATATTAAATTAGCATATACCGAAAGGATCATATCTTGTAACCCTGGACGTGTCTTCATTGTAAAAGAACGTTCCACACGACGACAGAATAGCTTCGTTAATAGATATGTACGAGTTCCAAAGAAAACCAGAGAGCCCAGATGGTCACGTCATTGCGACCCCAACAAGGCTTGTTTTAGAACTAAATGTAATTGAATTTAATAATAAATATTTTAGACAGGTTCGCGGTATCGCAATGGGCACCAAGATGACAGCCAGTTATGCTAACGTTTTCATGCGGATGTTAGAGTCAAAAGTTTTGTGCAATTACCCATTAAAACCACGACTGTACAAAAGATTCATAGATAATATATTTTTTATCTGGACACACGGCGAGGCGGGCCTGCAAGACTTCATAGTTAATTACAACGCTGTCCACCCACACATCCGTTTCACTCACACTTACTCTCAAACCGACATTAACTTCTTAGATGTGACCCTTACAATAAAGGATGAGAAATTAACAACAAAGCTTTATCGCAAGCCAACAGATCGGCAACATTACCTTCATTACAAGAGCGACCACCCACGTCACTGCAAGAACAGCATACCCTAGAGCCAGGCGCACCGTTTCAAACGCATCTGATGAAACAAAAATGATTTTGACGCGAGCGCTCAAAACCTCAAGAACGTGTTGACACTTCAAAAATATCCACCACGTGTAATTGATAATACGATCCGTAAAGCCAGAATATTGAGCCGCAGCGATCTCCTGGAGGACCGTCCCCCGCAAAGCAACACACAACGCACACATCTGTCTCACCTATACACTGACTATCCTAACGTAAATAATATTTTAAGACGAAACTACAACATGCTCGAGCAAAGTGACCGCCTAAAACGCGCCTTTCCCTCCCCACCGGGGGTGATCTATAGATGATCACGCAACATGAAAGACACGCTAGTAAATTCTCGGTTAAACTCTACACCGCGACACAACGAATGCAGGCCCTGTAATACACCGCAGTGTTTAATCTGCCTACAAATTCAACAAGCAGACACAGCCAAAAGCACGCATTCGCAGTACTCAATGAGAATTAAAGGGAATCTGACATGCAACTCTTCAAACGTAGTGTACTTGCTAGAGTGTAGAGTATGAAAAATGCAATACGTAGGACAGACCGAGACAGCGTTTAGACTACGCTGTAACAACCACAGATCTCACTCTAAAACTAATCCAGGCCTCCCTCTTTCAAAACACCTCCGTCTCCCAGAGAATTCTTTCGATGCATTATTTGTGACATTACTGGAAACTGGATTTATATCAAACCGGGAGCGCGAACAGCGAGAGTCATACCTCATATACAGTTCAATACTATAGAAAAAGGAATAAATGAGAGTCCAGGAACACTTGCATCAATTAGAGCATTAACCTCAACTACCCTTTCATAGTGGTACTGTATTTTCGACTGGAATTGGACCACGTGATTATTCTGTTACGACTCCTACATTGTGGATGTTATCTTCTATGGAACCGTGCTGTTCCCGTGCTTTTCTCTTACACGCGTGTTTCATGTTTCAGTAACCACATCTCACAAACGTACCCTCCCCCCCCCCCCCCCCCAACCGCGTACCCTCTCTCCTTTTTTTGTTTTAAATTGGAAGACGGGGCAAACATGTTTTTGCGATGTTTTGCTTTTTCGGTTCCCTTGACACGCGCGGCGCCCCAGGGGTGACCGTCGCGGGGATGGATTGGCTCGTTGTGGGCCGTCAGCAAAGAAGAAGTCGCCCGTTCGCGGCCTATTGTAGCCACTGTTGTAAGCGTTCAAGCGCACTTTGTATTTCGCCACCCCGCAGGAGGAGCGGGCTCAGGTCAAGTTGTTTGCTATGTAGAAACGCGTGCGTTGCCTACACTTTTTACACTTTTTTTCCCAGTTCTGAATTTCTTAGCTGCAGCGATATGCCCTCACTTGTAAGTCATCTCCTGACAAAGACGAGTCTCTCGGCGAAACTGTCGATTTAACTTCCGCTGTTTGTTGTTTTTCACCGTGAGTTTTTCACTTCGTTATATATATATATATAAATAAAGGGTGTTTCACGAAAGGTGGACAAATTCGATATTGCGAAAACTACTTGTCGCAACGAAAAAAGCCTTGTGTCGTTTTGCTCCTGGGCGTGGGGCCCATTTAGAAAAATTATTAAAGGTTTGGATAATTAGGCTGCAAATTAGTTTACGTAATTAACTTTATTAATCACGTGTTTAGGACATGGTTTTATTAGAAAACTGCTGAGCATCGTCGAAAAACACTAAATCAATAAATTGCAGGACGATAGAAGGCACGCGCTGAGTTTTACAGCTTACTGAAAAACCGCACAACTTAGACGGGTTTTTTTAGTTTCGGTTTGCAACCGGAGCGCTTCTCGGCCCCGACGGCACCACGCCCCGTAGGGAAATAGTGCAACCAGACCCTGCTGCGTTGCGCGAGGACAATGCAGCAGAGGTTGGTTGCACTATCTCTCAACGGGGCGCGGTGCCGTCGAGGCCGAGAAGCGCTCCGATTGCCAACCGAAACGTAAAAACCCGTCGAAGTTGTGCGGTTTTTCAGAAAGCCGTAAAAGGCTGCGCGTGCCTTCTATCGTTCTGCAATTTATTGATTTAGTGTTTTCGACAATGCTGAGCAATTGTCTAATTGAAACCATGCGCTTCAACACAGTATTTAAAAAAAAATAATTACGCGAAAGTAATTGGCAACGTCACTGTCCGAAACATTAATCATTTTCGTAAATGGGCTCCTGGCCGCGGACCAAAACGACACAAGCCTTTTTTTTTGTTCCGACGCGTAGTTTACACAATATCGAATTTGTCCGCCTTTTCTGAAACACCCAGTATATGTACACACACACACACACACACACACATATATATATATGGGTGATTTCATCTCAACTCAGACACGGATTTAGGGTCGAATTTTTAATTTTGACGAAAAAAAATATATGTTTTGGGGCAATTCCTATAACAAAAGAAGACGCAAACAGCAATGTCGTCGGATTTTTTGTTCTGAAGTCATGGACCGTTGAAGCGGTCAAGGTGGAAACTGACGTTTTTCCAGCTTTTCGGAGGTGCCATATTTCACTCCATCCCTTTTCCATACTTTTTACGCTACATCAATATAACTTTTTGGGAACACTCTAGACATAGGCTTTTTCATGCTAATTAAGCGTCTAGGTCATAACATTTTTAATGATTTTTGTTTTATTTGTCAAACCACCTCACTGCGACGATATTTGACGAAGTTCAGCAAGTTGTGCTGTGTGCCATAATTAACATAATTTTATGATCTTTATATCACCGTAAGGCTCCAATTAAGCTCTTTCTTTTCATTATACTTTCAATATTTTGCGATAAGTATATAACGCGCTACATCTGCCTGAAAAACGAAAATTTCGAAAAACTAGCAAGTTTGGAGTCGATTTTCTAAAAACACCCACTTTTTATTTATTTTATTTTTTATTCACAGTTAGTTGATATAATAGTCTATCAGAAACTACCAACAAAAATTGTAATATATTGTTTGTATGACCGCTATTAAGACTTGAATCTCGTGCTATGAGTGTTTTGAACGGGACTTCGCACAGGCGCTCTGCTGATCAGAAATTTGGCCTATGCAAGTTTTTTTATATTTTCTTAGCAGTTACCTCAATATCCAACCCTAAACATTAATAAATTTTGGAGTAGTGTACTTAAACAAATTTACTTCGAAGACCGTATCCACAAGTGCGGGCGCAGCGCTTACTTCCTCTCAATACGGTGGAATGCAGATCGTAAGAGAATTCCTCTGGAGCCTTTAGCTTTCGGCTTTGAGTTTGAAATACCGAACTTGACATGTAATTGTCATATTTTCTAATGTCAAAAAGATATTCACCGCATATACATATGTACTATTTAGTAACTGACGCATGGGAAGTACGGTTTATTTTGTGCGCGTACGGACTCTTTCTTAAAATAACAAGCATTTCGTAGCGTGTAAGGCTGCTTCAAACGTGTTAGTCATATGTTTAGGTTTCATTTTTATTTTCAGTGATTCATGCCGGGTTACTTAGACTTTTTCCTCTTGACTTAAGTTTGTCCGGGAGTCTAGATGCTACTATCTTCTCCGTCAATACATAGGGCGAAGCTCACACACCTTGCAAATCACGCCAGTGCCAAGTGAATAAATATTGTTAGGATAAATATTGTTGCTTTACTGGCTTTTGTGCTGAGATAGTGAGGTAAGTACTAACATTAAATAGAAAACCTTTCATAGGTCAAAATTCTGTTCATCTAAGCGTCTATGCGAAGTCCCGTTCAAAACTCTCACAGCACGAGATTCGTGTCCTAGTAGCGGCCATACAAACAGTATATTAGAATTTCTGTTTGTAGGTCCTGGCAGACTACTATATTAACTAAATGTAAATAAAAAATAAAATAAATAAAAGGTGGTTTTGTTTTAGAAAATCGACTTCAAACTTGCAAGTTTTTCTAAAGAAAGGCTTGCAAGTTTGAAGTTGATTTTGTAAACAAACCTTACCTTATATTTCTTTCATTTTTTTATTTACAGTTGGGTAATATAGTAATCTGTCAGGACCTACCAACAGAAATTGTAATATATTGTTTGTACGGCCGCTATTAGGACTCGAATCTCGTGCTGTGAGAGTTTTGAACGGGACTTCGCATAGACGCTCAGCTGAGCAGAAATTTGACCTATGTAAGGTTTTCTATTTAATGTTAGTACTTACCTCAATATCTGAGCGTAAACGCCAGTGTAGCAACAATATTCATCCTAACAATATTTATTTACTTGGCACTGGCGTGATTTGCAAGGTGTGTGAGCTTCGCCCTATGTATTGACGGCGAAGATACGTAACATCTAGACTCCCGGACAAACTTAAGTCAAGAAGAAAAAGTCTAGGTAACCCGGCATGAATCACTGAAAATAGAAATGAAACCTAAACACATGGCTAACACGTTTGAAGCCTTACACGCTACGAAATGCTCGTTATTTTACGAAAGAGTCCGTACGCGCACAAAATAAACCGTACTTCGTAAGCGTCAGTTACTAAATAGTACATATGTATATGCACTGCATATCTGTTTTACATAAGAAAATATGACAATTACATGTCAAGTTCGGTATTTCAAAATCAAAGCCGAAAGCAAAAGGCCCCAGAGGAATTCTCTAGCGATCTGCATTCCCCCGTATAGGGAGGAAGTAAGCGCTGTGACCGCACTTGTGGATACGGACTTTGAAGTAAATTTGTTTTAAGTACACTACTCAAAATTTTATTAATGTTTATGGTTGGATATTGAGGTAACTGCTAACGAAAAATAGAAAACCTTACATAGGCTAAATTTCTGCTCAGCAGAGCGCCTGTGCGAAGTCCCGTTCAAAACGGTCAAAGCACAAGATTCGAGTCTTAATAGCGGCCATACAAACAATATATTACAATTTATCTTTGTAGTTTCTGATAGACTACTATATCAAATAACTGTGAATAAAAAATAAACTAAATAAAAAGTGGGTTTTTTTAGAAAATCGACTCCAAACTTGCTAGTTTTTCGAACTTTTCGTTTTTCAGGCAGATGTAGCGCATTATATACTTATTGGAAAATATTGAAAGTATAATCAAAAGAACGAACTTAATTGGAGCTTTACGGGGATATAAAGATCATAAAAATATGTTGAGTAGGTCACACAGCACAGCTTGCTGAACTTCGTCAAATATCGTCGCAGAGAGGTGGTTTGACAAATAAAAAAAAAAATCATTAAAAATGTTATGACCTAGACGCTTAATTAGCATGAAAAAGCTTATGACTAGAGTCCTCCCAAAAAGTTATATTGATGTAGCGTAAAAAGTATGGAAAAGGGATGGAGTGAAATATGGCACCTCCGATAAGCTGGAAAAACGTCAGTTTCCACCTTGACCGCGTCAACGGTCCATAACTTCAGAACAAAAAATCCGACGACATTGCCGTTTGCGTCTTCTTTTATTATAGGAATTGCCCCAAAACATATATTTTTTTCGTCAAAATTAAAAATTTGACCCTAAATCCGTGCCTGAGTTGAGATGAAATCACCTATATATATATATAATAAGTCAGAGATCCGTACTTGCGGAGTTGCTGTGCTAGGAGTTTACTGTATGTATTACGACAGTTTCGCCGAGAGGCTTGGCTTCGTCAGGAGATGGCATACATGTGAGGACATCAAACTGCGCAGAGCAGTAAGCGGCCAATGGGGCGAGAAGGACGTGACGTCAGGAAAAATAAAAGTAAAAGGACATGAAAAACGCGAACATATTCAAACAAAATCGAACGCTGAAGGGAAAAAAAATAAAAAAAAATAAAATAATGTTCGACTTGAGCGTGCTCCCACGGTAGGGGGGCGGGTTTCAAAGCTAAAGAGGCGTATATATACGCCTCTTTAGAGGCCGCCTCATTAGCTTTGAAACCCGCCGCCCTGCCGTGGGAGCACTCTCAAGTCAAACATTATTTTATTTTTTTATTTTTTTTTCCCCTTGAGCGCTCGATTTTGTTTGAATATGTTCGCGTTTTTCATGTCCTTTTACTTTTATTTTTCCTGACGTCACGTCCTTCTCGCCCCATTGGCCGCTTACAGCTCTGCGCAGTTTGATGTCCTCACATGTATGCCATCTCTTGACGAAGCCGAGCCTCTCGGCGAAACTGTCGTAATACATACAATACACTCCTAGCATAGCAACTCCGCAAGTACGGATCTCTGACTTATTACATTTTCCCGGTCCATTGTTCTCAAACTACTCTGCTTCACCTATATATATATATATATATATATATATATATATATATAAATATATTCTCTCGCCAAATTTAAAAAAAAAATACGAAGAAAAACTTGTTTGGAGGAGTACGCACCACACAGCGTCAAGACGCTGTCATTGTTAACGGGAATATCAGAGTTGTTTTGACGAGCTTATCAACGCCATTGCCGAGGAATCCCGGACTGCGTACTATCCTGCAGCAAAGGTGGCTTTTCCGCTCAATTGAGCCAGAGCAATCCGAGAGTTCCGTTGCCGAAGAAAGGCTTCTGCGCATCTGCGTACGCCTATCTGGTTTGTGCAAAACCACCTTTGTATAACGACTTATTTAATGTATTTTTTTCCTTGTTTTTGACCGCTGTAGTCATTAGTTCACAGAAGTGTTAAAAAATATGGTGCTTGGTACTGATTAAATATAAAAACAACAGACTAAACAACAGGCACGAAAGGAAGACACGTAGGATAGACGAGGGCTCCCTTGCAGCTGAACGTTTGTATTTATATTTCCTAAATACAATACAATACAATAAAATACAAAAACCATCTTTATTTACTTCCTTTGAAAAAATACAATATAAAGCCCACATAAGCCAATAATGGCTTGTGTGTGGGACGCGACAGGAGCCTCTGCTTTTTATTGCACAGATAACGAAAAACAACAAAGCATACCAATAAAAGTATAAATTACTGCAGTTCCACCTACTTTTACAGCTTATACTAGTTCCTCTAATTTGATGAGTACATATGTAAAACCCGTCCAATCATATTGAATTAGCATTTACATATTGTGAGGGAAAATAGAATTCGCAGCTTACAAGATAATAATAGAACAGAAAATATAACCTTTCATATCCTGCGTTTTCGGGGATACTCATCAGTTATACCCATTACCTTTTAAGGATCTTTTTTTCCCTGTTCAAGTATCCACCTTTTTGCTATTTTTTTCATTCTAGGGGATTTTATTTTTAGTAGCTCATCCGGTAATGTATTATAAAGCTTAGGTATGTAATACTTCCTTGTGGCCTCTCCATATCTTGTTCTTATAAATGGTTCAACAAATTTTTTATTGGGTCTTAATGTCCTTTCTTTTTCATTTTCGCGCCTATATTTATTGTTGAAAAAATGTTTTGTAATAATATCATACTTCATTTGATCTCTGAAACGTAACATTCCTAATTCTTTATGCATATAATCTGAAAGATTAGAAAAGGGTTCTAGTTTACGAAATGTAAAACAAACGTTTAATTGGGAGGGAGCGCTCGTCTATCATGCGTGGCTTGCTTTAGTTCCTGCTCTTTGGGCGTCCTGTCTTCATACCTTGTCATTCGCTCGTCCATGGCGAAACACAGGCAGCGCGCGGCTGGAACAGTCGAAAGTGACACGAGGCCGCCATTGTGTTCAGTATAGCTGCTCAAAAGACATGCATGATTCTAAAAGGAGACTGTTTAGGTTTTGTATCCAGACATAGCAGACCATAGGCGTGGCGCTTGGTCGGCAGCTTTTTAAATAAACAGAGGGACTGAACATGCCCTTGCACCTTTCCGTAAGCAAATTCAACAAACACACATGAGAAACGAAGCCTGTTTTTCTCACGCAACTCTAGCATACATGATTTCTTGTGATTTCCTGACACCATGAAAACCTTTATGATAGCGAGAGAACAAGAGGTATGGAATGGAGCTAAAATGCAGTTTTCTCAGTGATGATATAAGTTTTGGTTTTTTGTTGCAGTGTTGCCGCAACCAGAAGTGCGTTCACAACGAGCCGGGGGTGTCATATACGTCCGTGTTGCCTACGCGTAATTCTACAACGCCAAAGAGTTCATCCATGATAAAGCCTGAAAGAAGAGCGATGAATTCATCACGGCCAAAAACTACACGAAGAAGAAGACCGCCGCTCCATTACAAGTACCCTCTTTGAGTTATTAGACAGGTGCATCTACGTACAAAATACGTACATAGACAGATCCAATTGCCTAAAACGGAAATTCCAGAAATAAAATGACAGCATCGACTACGCCACTGTACTACCCGCGGAAGCAGAAATGACTAGGTGATTCTGACCATGCAAAATAATAAAATTGAGTAAGATTCGGTCGAGCGCCCGAAAAGCATTAAAATTTTAGAGTTTTTTTTTTTTTAATATTTTGAACATATATTTTTACAGCAATACCGTGAAAACTACCCCAATAAGGCAGGTGCAGGCAAGGTATACGGCATACTGAAAAAAAGAACATAAAAAACACGAATAAGACGTGAAAAGTTAGGAGAAACACACACACACACACAGGACAGCTCCTGTCCTTTCTGTGTTTTCTCCAAATTCATCTCGTTCTTTTTGTGCGTTTTTCATTATGTTGTTCAACCAACTATCCTAGCAGTCTACTATGTTACAGAGGTATACCGCTAGTCGGACAGTAGATGAGCCGATAACACCGAGATGCACTTGAAGATGTTTTGTAGCTTTGTAGTGAAATCTTATTACAGTGCCTCGCTTGTTTCGAGATACCGTGCCAGGCTTAGGTATCTCGTTACAGTTTTTGTCGAACATTATATGTCTAGTTTTAACGATAAACGGAAAACCATATTTTTGAAGCGAGGGGTCCCAATTAAAGTTTGTATTATGATCTCGCCACCTAACACCTCCACAGGGGAGAAATCTGAAGTGAAGGCCCGTCTAATCGCGAGCAGTCACCAAAAACAGAAGCATTCGCCATGAACTGCTCACTCCGCACCTATCACGAATCAGAAAGAAAGAAATGTATCTCTGTATGCATCTATACCTGCATTCCTGGATGCTTTTTTTGCCATTTTTGCAGAAGTATTTGAGGTATATCCAAAGCCGTTACATCACGGATCTCAGTACATGTATCTCAGTTTATGTATTTAGGCTTTAAAATACACGTATTTCTTTGTTTGCACTTTGGAGTAGTTTTTCTAGTATATCAGCTAAGCCCCGGTCGATAATCATTACGATACGTTAGATAACCAACTAAAATATCTTTATTATTCTTTAACGATCACGGCCTTGACAGCTGTAATCGAACTGATGCGATATTTGTGGATTCATCTCAGTCCTATAACGCTCAACACTCCCTCACCCTTAATTCTTGCATGAGCCTAATATTATGCTCAAGGATGCTTCCCCAGTTCACTGGACATCTAGTTTACTTTCCTCTCACTCACAGTATTTAACTTCTAATTCATTCAATTCTTCGAATGCGAATGCATCATCGAGTGCTCTGCAATGCTGTCTCCTTGAACCACTTCTTCTTTTTAATAATATATTAGTGATTCGCCGCGTAATATTACCACTAAAATACGCCTCTTAACGATTAACTCATCTAGGGATGATGTTCTTCTTAACAATGGACCTTTTTCAAAACTCCGTCAAGCAACATTGGCGGTCGCAATTTGTCGGCCACGAAGCGCGTGATTGCATCCGAGTTTGCGCCGAACGTTGATGCAGCCCTCGCGTTCAATACATGTGCTCGGAGTACGTGTCTAAGCAATAGCGGACTTACGATGGGGCACACCTTTGAAAAGGGTTTATCCCGTTGCGAAATTTTGCGAATTCTACATCAACTGAAGCAAAAATGTAAACGAATGTCCGCAAAACTGTTATGTCCTTTTCCAAGCGTGCATTCACATCCACATTTGCCTATTTATAGGACAACGCTTTTTTCGAAAACATTTTTTAAACGTAGGTGGCTACGTCTTCTTTCACACAGAATATGCCCTGTTCCAAACATATTTATTTTAGGTGTCACAGGGACTTAAATAAACTCAGGTAGCGTACTTACGTTCAGTCCCACGACATACAAAGCTTCTGACATGTCAAACATAAATCTGATCAATACCTGAACACGGCTCTGTCATTTGGAACCCGCTCAAGCTATCTGGGATAAACAAGGTTGAAGCTAATCAAAAGAAAGCGTTCACAAAGTATTATATATTGCGATTTTTTTTGTCCCATACACACTACTCTTTAAATGAGGAGCCGCATGCTTTTCTCCCGCATCTTGTGCTTCTGAACTTTTCCGGTCTGAGTACTCGGAAAGGAATCCCCGAACAGCACGCATTCCCGTACTTCAAACCAGTGCAGCTGTAATAAGAAAGTTTGTTTCAATTGCGTTCTCACTTTACAAAAAAAAAAGAGTTTCATTTACCTTTTTTGCTGTCTTGGTTTTTTCTTCGACGCGTGGGGAGTGGAATGCCTATTTTCACTATCCTCAAGGGCTTACCAATTTAGTCATCTTCCAGCTTGTAGTGCTTGTAGTGTCCGAATTCTTGAGGGCGCTATGACCTTCCTGCCCCTGACATCCCAAAGAATTTGCATAATTGATGGTCTGGTGATACTGGAAGTTACCTGATGACGCCGTAGGGTGTGCCAATGAATGTCAGAGGACTAGCACTACCTGCAGCTTTCGAAATACTGCGTCGAACGCAAGTTTAAAGAAGGAATACCTATTAGGGCCAACGCTAGACCCTTTATATAGTTATTTATTTATTGTTTTTTTATGCCTCAAAGCTCCCGAAGTATTTTTATGAGACACTTAAGTAGAAAGTATTGCGTACTGAAGAACACTTTTACATTCATAACAACATGCATACATCCAGGCACACAATCTTATACAAAAAGTTTGAAAACGATATGGTAGCTACGTCTAGAAGAGTGACTCAACTTCCGGCTTAAAATGTTCGTAACTAACAAAGATGTGCACAGAGTTACTGAAGATGCCACTAAAAGTACGTTGCATGCGAGTACTAACACATATACGTGAGTGGAAATCAACAGAACATAACGTTGCACAATAAAGTTGACCGTGAATCATCCTATAAAAAAATGATACGACTCTCACGATTCTTCTGCTTGATAAAGTTTGCGAGTTGAGATTTTTAAGAATAAAGGCATAATCATAACAAACTTTCTACAGAAATACCGATCATAAATCATACGAATGAGCCTCGTCTGAACATGTTTAATTTGTTATGATTCGGAGAATGTAAGATGGTTCCAAACAACACTGGCGAACTCAATTCTGAAACGAATATGGCTACCAAGAAGACGAATAATACATGAGGGATAAGTAATCTTTTTCGTCCAACGATAAATCATGCCGAACAGTTTAAAAACATCTAAAAAACTTTTATACACGAAGAGAAAAAAGAAAGGTGGCTATTAAAAGAAACACCAAGGTCGCGAACTGTGGTGACGCGTAAAACAGCAGTGGTACCGAGAACATTGATAACACCTTGATTTTATCAGGATAGATCATTAAATAATGGACAAGCACCACTCATGCAAACGTGTCAAGTCGTCCTGTAAATATGCAGAGTCAGCGAGTGTCCCGACGTGTAAAGAGAGCTTCAAATCCTCAGCGAATGACCACTTAGAATTCTGATGCACGTTTCGACATCTTTTATAAACGTAATAAATAATAGTGGTCAAATTAGATCCCTGGGAGACACAGGACGAGGGAACAAGGGGTTCTTAAAACCTGATTAAAATTCGCGTACTGCTCTTGTGATTTGTTAGATAAGACTGAAATCATCCAATACGCATAGAGAAAACACCATATACCTAATGTTTGTGAAAAAAGAAGCTTATATTTTACCTTGACGAAAGCCTTTGACATGTCTGAATAAACTTTGTTGACTTGACCACGTTTGATAAGGAATTGCACAGAGTAATAAAAAAAAAGAACAAAGGTTAGTTTCTACAGAACGACCTTTCAGAAAGCCATGCTGGAGAGTGCTTCTCTTCTGTCGGAAGTAGTGAGAAAGACGGGTAGGAATAAGCTTTTTAAAAACTTCAGAAAAGGAACATAGTATCGAAACTACCCTGCGGTTTTCGACCGCACAAATATTCCCGCTTTTGTGCACAGGCACCTCGGCCGACGTTTTCCAAGAAGACAGGAAGGCACCAAGCTGCAAAGAAAGGTAAAAATGCGTTCAAGAACCGTCCAAATGATTCGGACAGCCCTTGACGAGGAAACTTGGTATGCGGTCAAAACCCGCAGATAATTTTGGTTTCAGTTTTCTTTGTCTTTGCTCAATCTTTGCTCAAGATTTCTTTCAAAGGCAATGTTTTCTTTTTTTGAAATACTATTAAACCCATTAGAAGAAACATTACACAAGCATTCGTCTTCCTCAATTCGCAGACCGCGTGTATTTTAAAAGTAAGTCCTTAATGCTCTAGTCATTTTTGAGTAGGTTCAGTCACTAGTGCACGGGAGTTATCCAATTTTCCGAAAACGTCGGGCCACTCTTCTTTTGAATGTTCGAAAGTAGTGTGCCCTGGGACTGCCGTATATTCCGGCAGTCCCAGGGCACTCTTCTATGCCTTCTGAAGTAGTACTATGTCGAGCTTCTCTATCTTCTTCTTGGGGAGGTTTAAATGTGGGAGTCCATACATTACCCTCGGCACCACAAACGCGTGCACGAGCTGCATCGCCTCCCTTTCTTTAAGTTCGTGTTACTTAATGCGAATTCTGCGCAACATGCCGTTAATCTGTACCTTCACCTTTGTGAGCTTGTCAGGTGTTCTCTTGTTGCTCTTTCCCTGTGGGATAATGGGATAAGCTGTCCCAGGATTCGCACCTCCTGCAACTCGGGCACCGCTTGTACGTCCATTCTGACACTGATGTAAGTTAAAAGTCCTTCCCATAGGTTCAGCATGACCAGCAACTCCGATTTCTCCGGCGAGCACTAAAGCCCTCGGCTCCGCGCGTACTCCGCCGTAATATCGGCCGCTGCCTGCAGCCTCTCCTCCACTTGACCGTCGCTCCCGTACTTGCACCAGATGGTAATTTCATCGGTATATATCGCGTGCTCCACCTTTGGGATATTTTTCAGCTTCTGCGGCACATTTATCTTTGCCAGGTTGAAAAGTATGGGTGAGAGCACTGCCCCTTGCGGCGTGCCTCGTGGAACCAGTGTTAGGGGGTCCGATCTATAGTCCCCCAGTAAGAGAACCACTTGACATTTCGAGAGACAACTTCGTACGTAGTTATACGTTCTTTCCCCGCAGTTAAATTGACCGAGTCCTTCTAGTATACTTCCATGGGTTACATTATCGGATGCCTTTTTGAGATCAAGCGCCAAAGTGCACCTTCTTTGGGCTCGCGCCGGGCTCTCGAGTAAGTCCTTATACAATATACAGCCCCAACAACACATCTTGCATCGACACGTGTGGGCAGAATCCAAACTGTGTATGGGCCAGTAACGAATTGTCCTTAATATGCTTGGTTAGTCTCGCATTGATTATCCGTTCAAACGCCTTTCCCAGGCAGAATGTCAGAAAAATTAGTATGAGGTTCCCCAGACTTGAGTATTTTCGAGGTTTAGGAATAAATCGTACCTCAGCTTTCTTCCACATCTCCGGGGTGGTACCTGTCCTCTAATCCTAGTCATTGAAGTGGCGCAAAGCTCCCGCAATGATCATTCATCCAGATTGTATAACTGCCTAGGTGTGATTATGTCCGGCCCAGGCGCGGAATTCTTCTTCGTGGCTGCCAGTGCAGCCTCGAGTTACCCCAGCGTTATTGGCCTATTGAGCACCTTGTTTGGCTTTCTCTTATAGTCTGGATGGTCAACCTGGCGTCGAGGTACAGGTATTTCCCAGCCAGGTGCTCCGTAATTTAGTCCCCTTCAACCCCTTCTTATGCATAAGGGAAGTGTGTCTCGCGGCACGATGAAGGAAGTGACAGCCAACCAAGTAGTTCCCAGCAGAACAACCCCCAGCCTTTATTCCGCGCGCGTATATATCGCCAACCGCCGTACCACTGATAAGCGGAGAGCGAGGCGAGTCACGTACGCAGGTCAGATAGTGAATGACAGTCAGTGATGGTACAGCAATATGATGATGATGCGGTCAGGATGACACCACATTTCCCCCTTTTTTTTCTATTAAGGCAACAGTTGAACTATATTGCCCCCCAAAACAAACAGTGAAACACCTAAAACAAACTTAGTAATGCTAGCTACACCCATAAAATTGCGGCCTCTTCACGGGTCGACCAAAACGCGTGACGTGCGTGCTCTGTGTACCGCTCTCTTCTTGAGCTGCTGAGTCAGAATTGAGCGCGGAAGGCTCTCTCAAATTCGCCTCGTTTTCTGGCTCTCCATTTTCCCCTTCCCCGGAATCCTGCGGAAATTCATAGAGGGAACCGCTTGTTTCGTGTGCTGGTTCCTTATATAGTACCAGGCCTCGGCGGTTCCTCTCTAGCTCTGCTGCTGTTTCTGTTTGCACCATATAAGACCTTGGCCGGGAGGCTGGTCTCAAAACCGTAGCCCGGACTCGACTGTCCTTCACCCACACCTGGTCTCCAGGTAGCAACCGTGGAAGTGGCCTGGCCGCATGGCGGTGGTCGTAGTTGCGCCTTTGTTTGTCGCGGAACGCCTCATCCTTCCTTCTGAGGCTCGCAAGGCCTCTTGCGTTGCACGGCGTCAACTCTTTAGGATGCACAGGTAGCGTAGAGCGCAGGCGTCTGCCCATGAGCAGTTCCGATGGGCTTTTTCCGAGAGGGCCTGGGGTGCTTCTGTAAGCCAGAAGGGCCAAGTATGGATCCGCCGATTTCTCTAGCAGCCTTTTCACTGTCTGAACTGTGCG
This sequence comes from Ixodes persulcatus, assembly GCA_013358835.2. NCBI lineage: Eukaryota > Metazoa > Arthropoda > Arachnida > Ixodida > Ixodidae > Ixodes > Ixodes persulcatus. The sequence goes on along the minus strand of JABSTQ010009798.1, from coordinate 445,146 downwards.
TTCCGCTTCTCCGTTAGATTGCGGGTACCGAGGGCTCGACGTCACGTGACAGAACTGGTAGCTTTCTGAGAAAGCCTTGAACTCTGTAGATATAAATTGACTACCATTATCAGTTACAAGAAGCTCTGTAATACCATGTCTGGCAAAAAAACTTTTCAATTGCACAATGACAGCGGCAGACGTCGTTGACGACAGTAGCGCGAGCTCAGGGAAACGTGAAAAATAGTCAACCACAACGAGGTACTCTTTTCCCCTAAAATGAAAAAGGTCTGCACCTAGCTTTTGCCACGGCAGAGCGGGGGTTTCTGAGGGCATCATCGGTTCCGCTCTTTGAACACGGAGCTTTGCACATTGCAGGCAGTTGTTCACCACAGACGCCAGCTCCGAGCTGAGACCGGGCCACCAAACCGACTCGCGAGCTCTAGCGCGACATTTGACAATACCCTGATGACCTTCATGCAATGAAGCCACAACTTCCTTCCTGAGCTTTTGAGGAATCACAAGGCGAGACTTATACATTAGCACGCCATCACAAATAGTAAGGTTCGCTCTTTCTGACCAATAAGGCCTTAACCAACTGCTCACAACTGTGAAGCGTGGCCAACCATTGCGACAGTAAAGCGAAAGTCGTTGGCATGAGGTGTCCTGCTCTTGTGCCAACCTTATTTTGTCGAGGTGCGCCGACAGTTTCAATTCACTGACGCAGCCGGCTACAAAACTAGAAACGTCCTCAGATGACAGTTCCCCCAAAACAAAATCGGTTTCTTTGCGGGGCGCCCGAGAGAGGGTGTCCGCAGTAACAATCTGCTTTCCGGGTACGTAACAGATTGAGAAAGAAAAACGCATGAGCTTTAAGCGAAATCTTTGTACTCTCGGCGGAAGCACATCTACCGGCCATTTCCCAAGAAGCGTCACCAGATGCTTGTGATCAGTTTCAAACTGAAAGTCAAGACCCTTCAGATAACATTCCAACCGTTCTGCTGCCCACGTCAATGCCAGCGCTTCTTTTTCTATTTGTGCATACCGCTGCTAGGTTTGCGTTAATGAACGAGAAAGATATACCACTGGCCGTTTTTGACCGTCTGGCTGCACCTGCGCCAATACAGCGGCCATCCCAAACGAATGCATCGGCTGATACTACAGTGGGAAGCCTCGGATTAAATTTCGCAACACAATCGGCCGAAGAAATAACCTCCTTCAATGAATCGAAAGATTTTTGCTGCGACCCGCCCCAGCACCAATCTTTATCCTTCAACAGCAACTCCCGCAGTGGTGCAGATATTTCAGCGAGATTCGGCACAAACCTCGCCAAGTAATTAACCATGCCCAAAAATCTACGTATGTCTGCAACTGACGAAGGTATGGCCATTTCTGTTATGGCCTGTGCCTTTCTGGGGTCTGGTCTGATACCCGAGTCACCAACAACGTAGCCCAAAAACGCCACCTCGCGAACCGCAAACGAGCACTTAGCCCGGTTAAGGGTGACGCCGGCAGTGCTCAACCGTTCGAGAACGGCGCGCAATCTGTCATCATGCTCAGTCTTTGTGGGTACAAAAATTAAAATGTCGTCCATCATGTTTGCTACTCCCGGAAGCCCGTCCAAGACTTCGCCCATTCGCGTTTGAAAATACTCTGGTGCCGAGCTGATTCCAAACGGTAATCGCCGGAAGCAATAGCGGCCATACGGGGTGATGAATTCTGTTAACGTCTGGCTTTCCCTTGCCAACTTTTTCTGGTGAAACCCAGAGTTAGCGTCCAGCTTCGAAAAATACGTAGCTCCCGCCAACTGGCCCAAAGTATCGTCCACTGTTGGCAAGACAAAGCGTTCGCGCAGTACACTCTTATTCAACTGCGTCAGGTCTACACAGAGGCGAACTTCGCCAGAGGGTTCAGTACAGGCACTATGCCTGCACACCATCCTGTTGGACCATCTACCTTCCGTATCACCCCATTGGCTTCCATCTAAGATAACTCCGTTCTAACAGCCTCCTTTAAAGGAATGGGAATGCGCCTGGGCGTGAAAATAGCGAAAGGTATCGCGTTGGCCTTCAACTGAATGGTGTACTCGCCAGACAATGCCCCAATACCAGAGAAAAGCTGGGGGTACCTTTGCTCATAATTTTTATCTTCAAGCACATCTACAAATTTAACCACACCGAGCGCCTCTATGGCGGGAAGACCTAACAAAATTGCATGTGCCGATTCTACGACATACAGAGTCTGTCGTGTGGTTTTGCCCTTCCAAAAGATGTCAGACTCAAACGTACTCAAACGTGCCTTTCAAGCGAAGGCGCTCATTTCCTGCGCCAGTCAGCTGTGCCGACGAGGGCGTTAACTTAGGCGGTGCTCCTGGGAAGCTGGGCGGAACAACTGACACTTCTGCCCCAGAGTCTACTTTTGCAGACCCCGGCACGCCGTTAATGGACACTTGAACAAACCTAGCTTTCGAAGCGCCAACTGATCCTACAAAATAGGTAGGTTGGTCCCATTCGAGCGAAGAAACGCCTACCTTCGGCTTCTCAACCTTGTTACGGCACACCGCAGCAAAATGTCCTCTGGCGTTGCAGTGGTGGCAACGCGCAGAGCACGCCGAGCACTGAGTCCTGAGGTGGTTCGAACGTCCGCAATACGGACAGGGCTGGTGGTGCTGGTCGGAGAGCCGCCACTGCTGCTGCTGCTGCTGAAGTGAAGTCAGCCGACTGTGCATGTTGCCGGGTGCTCCAGTGCGTCCACTCCGCTGGCCCATGGCGTCGACTTCCCCCGAGGTCGCTGCATCTGAGTGAGGACGCAGCTCCTGCTGCTGGCGACGAACAGTCTCCTTGAGGCGGGCCTTGGCTAGTGCCGACTCGAGAGTGAGGCTGGCATTCATTTGGAGGGTTTCGGATAACTTTGCATCGGCAAATCCCACGACGAACCGGTCACGGATCATACGGTCTCTGAACTGTGCGAAGTCGCAGCGGTCAGCGAGCACATGGAGGTTGGTAACAAACTGGTCGACACTCTTCCCGCTCTCTTGCTTGCGACGATGGAAATAGGCACTTTCGTAAACCACGTTCTTCATGGCTACGAAGTGGCCGTCGAACTTCTTCCTCACTGTATCGTAACTTTGAGACTGCGTTTCCGAGAGGCCAAACGTCTGGAAAATTTTCCTGGCCTGCCTTCCCATGGTATACAGCAGCGTCCGTACCTGGGCTTCCTCCGACCTCTCGTTGAGACCCACGGCGTAGCGGAAATCGCCGAATTCTTGAATCCACTCCGGCCATTCTGAAGTCCGGTCGAAGTGAACTGTTTGGGCGGAGGAACTGCCAGAGGAGGGACCGCTGGAGGTACTTCCATCTTGCAAACCGAGTGCAAGGCGAGGGCCACCAAAACAAAACGGGCGAGAAGCATCATCACACTTCTGACACCATGTCGTGTGTCTCGCGGCACGATGAAGGAAGTGACAGCCAACCAAGTAGTTCCCAGCAGAACAACCCCCAGCCTTTATTCCGCGCGCGTATATATCGCCAACCGCCGTACTACTGATAAGCGGAGAGCGAGGCGAGTCACGTACGCAGGTCAGATAGTGAATGACAGTCAGTGATGGTACAGCAATATGATAATGATGCGGTCAGGATGACACCACACTTCTGTGCTATCGTTCTTGTCCCCTCCGAATGCACCAGGGCCTGAAGAAGTTTCCAGGTTTGTGCGAGACCTAAACTGCCTTGCATCCCGTCACACAGAGAGCACCAGTTTTGCCTTGAAAGTCTCAATGCATACTCTCCCTCCTCCTTATTAAGTTTCGCAATCTTCTTTCGCAGCTTTCTGTTGCCTCTCTGTCTTTTCCACCTTTTTGTTTAAGACCTTCGCGCCTTTGTTAGGTGCAGCAGATAGGAGTCCAATTCCGGGCTTTTGTTAGTTGTGACCACCACCGCTGTATACCGCTCGTGGCTACGGGCTAACTCCCCTGTCCATTCCTTTATATTGGCAATGGTCGCAACGCTTCGCCATCTTTACTCGCGCCACTTGTCCCACTGTACAACCATTCTTTACCGATCTTCTTTCTGCCAAAATCCCCGGTCTCCCGGCTCGTACACAGAATGTTAAGGTTGATTCCGAGATTTTTTCCAGTGTTCACCCATCCTGCATTTCGGATGCCTCTCACCATCGTCAGGTCGGGGCACGTTTCCCGGCACGTGCTCGTCCGGATCCGTGTGGCGTCTTCGGGTTCGTAAGCAGGAAGAGTCACTCCTGGCCAAGCACTTCTGCAATTATTCTGCCTTTGGCGGTGGAATGGCGCTACCCCCATGCCGGATGCGCTGCGTTAAGTCATCTGTTATGACGAGCCGCTCCCTTCCTGATTTGCAACTGAAACTCGAGAGCAGTTGCTTGAGGCCCGATCGAGTGTTTCTAGGGTTTCTTTACACACACAGCACATGAAGTCTGTCTTTCGTTCGCCCCAAGGGGATTAAGGTAAATACACTTGCGGAATGCCCGTTATCAACTGCTCTTGTACCTCCGCTGGATATGTTTTAAGCACTAACACTGCCATATACTGGTCCGCATAGCGAGTATAGTAGCCCTTAATTCCGACATTTGTACACTTTCCATGTTCTTGAAGCTTGATAACCGCATGGTGTGTTCGGAATCAGGCCGTTGACATTGCAGCTAGGACGAGACTGATCTCTTTTTTCAATGCCCATGAGCCCACACCTCGGCTCGGGCCAAGAGTGTTGCCAACCTTAATGCCGATACATTTTTCCTTCTCTTGTAAAATAAAATAACAAAAGTAAGTAACACAAAACAAACACTCAAATAAGTTGTCCACAATCTTAGTCCTAGCCTAATCGAGCCGGTTGACTCTTGATCCTCGTGCTTCAGCGAAGACAGGGACTCGTTTGAGGAGACGTTCTGGTTGGTGCGCTGCGGTACCTTTGGAGCAACCTGATCGAAGGTCTGGCTTGGAAGTTGCATACTGCAGTGTGCTGTTAACTTCTGCTGTCTATCTTGCCGTCTTTTCGCCCTGGCTGGAATCCTTGCGAGGTCTTTAGGAGATGGTGTCGGTTTCTGCAAAGTGACCTTCCGTCCTCCGTGTTAACTCGATACGAACGAAGATCCACACATCCTTCGACCTGTTCCTTCTTGCTCCAACTTTGGTCGTCGAAGATCCTCACGGTGTTGCCCTTTTGAAGCGCCTGTAGATGATTCGCCGTCCGAAAGGTTTGGCTGTGCTTACGCACTTGAGGAGCCGGAAGTACCCTAAAATCTGTAAGTCGTCCACAGAATCTCCTTCCCATCAGCAGTTCGCAGGGAACCCCACCGTCCTCCACCGATGCACACCAGTAGTTTAAAGGGATTCTGAACCGAATCCTGGATTCCACAAAGCACGGCGGCAAAAGCGTGCAACGGGACGCAACATACATCAAAACATCGCTTATAAAACGATATATCGAACGAATGACCGAATTTTTTAAAGAAAGGAGGCGCATTTGACAGATATGTTCACGTCATGTTTTTCCGAGAACAGTCGAGAAGGAGAGGGAACGACCTCGCGGGTTTTCCGTCACGCCGCCTTGAGGGGCGAAACGATGAGAGGAGGAAACGAGGTATCTTGACGTCACGCGCCTCGTCGGCCTCGTTCTATCCCGACCTTTTTTTTTTCAAAAATACGGCCGTCGATTTGAAATATCGCCTTACGAGTAATTTTGTAGGGATTGTAGTGTCCCGCCTACAGCTCCTGCAATGTTTTCTGACATCCATATTTCGGTTCACCTTTCCTTTAATAGGCCCACCCAGAAGTCCTCGTTTATATGGCTCGTCCATTTCAGCAGCCTTTTCACGACCTGAACTCCCTTTTCGACAAGGCCGTTGGACCTTGGGAAAATCTGGCTGGAAATAATGTGAAGAAAATCACATTTAGCTGCAAATGTTTTTAAGTGACTCAATACAAACTGAGGTCTTCCATTGGTATATACTTCGAGAGGAATTGCATGACGTGCGAAAATCATTGCTAGTTTCTCAATTACTTGACGACTTGTTGCCTGAGGCATGAACTACACTTCCGGATAATTTGAATATGCGTCGTAAGCTACCAGATAAGACTTTCCTGCCTGCTTGCAAAGGTCTACCCGATACGTGCCCATGGTTGACGTGGGACTTCCTTTTGTAGAAGTGGCTCGGCAGGTTGTCGGTAAGCGAAACGTTGACACGATGCACACTTGCTCATTTTATCGGAAATGCTCGCGCTCATGTCGGGGCAATACATCACAAATCACGCTCGAGCTTTGCATTTGTTTACGCCCAGGCGTCTCTCGTGCAACCGTTGAAGTATTTCCTTTCTCATTGAATTTGGAATAATTACTTTGGGTTCTCGCATTAGTATCCCATTAATGCAAGAGAGTTCTGGCGCAAACGGAGCCAGCGCTCCAGCGACGCTGTGATAGATTTCAATAGCGTCGAGTACTTGCCGTAAGTCGCCGTCCTGTGCCGTCACTTCCGCTATCTTTGACACCATTGCGTCACTGACAAGGCTGGTGAGGACGCTTGTCGCATGAATTGCAACATCCTCCAGTTCGCTTGTTGGGCAGTTGTCCCTGGAGGCCCATATGCGGGAGAGCGCGTCGGCCAGAAGCAGCTTTTCCCCGGAAACAAACTGCTGAACAATAAAGAATTGCATGAGCCATAGAACAAATCTCTGTAGTCTGGTAGGCATATCCTTCAGGATCGTTTAGGATGTCGCGAGTAGTGGTTGGTGATCTGTCTCAACGACCCCTTCATAGCCCGTGATAAGGTCTCGGAAACGTTCGCAGCCAAACGTTATTCCCAAAGCCTTTTTCTCTATTCGAGCATACCGCGTTTCACTGACTGCCAGTGCGCGCGATTCATAAGCAACCGGGCGCCAATCTTTGCCATAAAGCTGCAAAAGCGCTGCACCGGCTGCAAAACTTGATGCATCTGTCGATATTTTTGTTTTCTTTAATGGGACAAAGATAGTTAGTGCAGGGGCTGTCGTGAGCAGTTTGCACAGGTTCCTCCATTCTTTCTCTTAGACGCTGGTTCACTCAAAAACGCTGTAACGCTTGATTAGTCAACCCAAATATTATGTTTCCTCTAACAAATTAGGCAAATACTTTCCTAAGTAATTCATGACTCCCAACAGCCGTTGTAATTCTTGCTTGCATGTCAAGGCCGGGAAGTGTGTGATGCACTTGATCAAGTTTTCGACTGGTTTTATGCCTTCATTGCTGATTATATCTCCAAAGAACTGTATACTTTCAACCCCGAAAAACACATTTTCCAAGGTTGAATGTAAGACCTGTGGTTTGTGCTGCCTACCGGGCTGCACGTAGGTGCTTGTGGTGCTCTTTCTGTGAAGTACCCAAAATCAGCACATCATCAATGTAGACACGCGTCCCCTCAAGCTCGTCCAATACACGGCTCATAGTTTTCTGAAACACTTCCGGGGCGGAAGAAATTCCAAATGGTAGTCTTAAGAAGCGATATCTGCCAAACGGCGTGCTGAACGTGCATGTTTTGGAAGGTGCATCATCTAATGAAATTTGGTAAAAGCCGCAGTTAGTATCTAATTTGCTAAAGACTTTGGCACCCGCAAGTTCGGCTTCCATTCCTTCTCGACGGAACAGTTCATAGTGCTCGCGCCTTAAGCTCTCATTCACGTGTCGTGGGTCCATGCATACGCGGAGGCGTTCGTCTTTTTTTCTGACAATAACAAGGGGACTCACCCAATCCGACGGCTCGTTCATTTTGGTGATGATGTCCTCGGCCTCCATGCGGTCGAACTCAATGCCTAGAGGGGCTCGAAGAGCGTGTGGCACCCTTCTCGGCGGCAGAGCCGCTGACCGTGATCCCTCTTTGTGAGATAAGGCGTAAGCTTCTTTAGTACACCCAAGTGCTCTAAAAAGTGAAGCAAATTCGCTTAGAATATTCTGCTTGAATTCATCGTATGCAGATACTGAAGGGACGCGTGACACCAGTCCGAGGTGCTCACATGCTTGTAGGCCTAATAAGGCAACATTTGTTTTTCTCACGTCGAAAAACATGACAGGCACGTTTTTGTCACCAACTTGCAGGGGTAATGTGACTGTTCCAAAATGTTGAATCACCCCTCCTCCGTAGTTCGTAAAGAGCCTCTAGCAAGGACTTGGCGCCGTTCTGTTACTAACCTTGCGGAAGAAAGAATAGGGCAACATATTCGCCTGCGCTCCGGTGTCAACTTTCACGTGCACCGCAGGCACTGCTCGATGCGCCCTGAGTATCCTGTCGTCTCGACCAGTTGACACACCACCGATGCTGACAGACAAGATTTGAAAGTCGTCGTCTGATTCATCAGATGATCGCTGCTGGCTGTGTTCTTCAAACGGTCGAGGCTGACAGTTTACTTCTTGAATCACTGACTTTCGGCTGCAGCATGCAGCAAAGGGTTTCTTTTTCTTTGATATTCCGCATGTCTTTTCCGAGGCTGGGCACTTTCTCGGCTCCTGGCTTCTAATTCAGTAAATGCAGTGGCCTTGTCTGGTCCCTGTGTTACGCTGCTTCCTTGAATGCTTCTGCACAGCATTGACCTTCACATCCCCTCTTCTCTCATGTTTGGTTTTGGAGCGCCGTCAATTCAATCGCTTTAAAATTCAATCGCTTTCAGAATTCAATCGCTTTTCAAGCGTGAGGTATTTCTCCCGCAGACGTCTCGTTCTCAATTTCTCATCTGCTGTACCACACACGAGCTGATCTCGCCCCAAGGAATCTTTGAGCTCAACAAAATTGCAGGATTGCGCCTCCATTTCATCTGTACGTCTCGAAAAAATTGCTCGAAAGGTTCGTCCTCTTGCTGCTGCCTTGAGCGGAACACATAGCGTTTGAACGTTTCGTTCCACCTTGGAGTACAGTAGTCTTCAAACTTCAGTACGATGGCGTCGTAGGCTTCCTGCTCTTCTGCCGACAGGCCAAACGTGTTGAGTCTGTCAATAGCTTCTCGACCCGCCACGCGTACAAGCAGCGCTGCCTTCTGCGCCTTGGTTTGTGGCTTTGCGGTAGGCGTGGCCTTGAAATACAGCTCGATGCGATGACGAAATTTCTTCCAGTTTTGGGAGCCATTCTCAGACAGCACGAGGTTTCCTGGCGGCGGTAGTAGGCTTTACATTCTGCAGGAAGCTTCCAGGTAGCAGGGGCAAATGAATGTTCACCGGATGGCAGAGTAGGAAATATCGGCTCAGCAGGGTCAAATGTTCCGTCCCACTTCTGACATAATGTTTAGGAATCAGGCCGTAGACATGGCAGCTGGAACGAGGCTGATTTCTTTTTTTAATGCCCGCGAGCCCGCACCTTGGCTTGGGCCAACAGTGTTGCTATCCTTTATGCCGATACAAGGGGGTCAGCCGCTTGCGCCACCAACAGGCTGAGACCGGCCCTTCTCCGCACGGTCCCCCTGCAGTTCCACTGCCACACACTCAGTTTCGGTTGGATCCGACCGTTGAGTCCGTGTCAGAGAAACCCGGTTCAGATGGGGTTGGTGTACTCCCCCTTGGCCGTCTTCGCTTAAGTTCCTGGCTGTTTCGCATCTCCAGTCTCTCAAGCCTCCTGTGCGAGTTGCTCTCCACGGTCTGTATTCCCGTCAGGAACATCTGCATCTGCTGTTGCATCTGCTTAATTTTCTCCTTCAGCCCCGCGACGTCCGTGCGCACCTCCTGAATTTGTTAGAAGTATACGTCTCCCAGTGGGTTTTCCAGCGGTGGGGTCGGCAGCTGCTTAGGAGCATCTGCCTTCCCCGCTTCCTTGCAAAGTCGAGTGCTTTCCTCCCTCAACGCTTGGACTTCTTTTCTTAGCTTCTGCCCCGCTTGCGACTTCGGTAGGGGAGGCCATTTGATTGTGTTAGCCAGATCCCCTCCCCCTGTTGACGGGTGCGTCCTTCTATTCTTCATATTTGCCGCGCCTCTTTCCTGGCGGTAGTTCAGCGATCTGCTTCTCTTTCTGTTTGACGCCACTTGTTTACGCGTCTGACTCCGTGACTTTGATCTGCTCTTCATCGACACAGCCGAGAATGTAGGGCTCCAGGCCACCTGTCGTTGTCGTCTTCTCCGGCTCCTGCTCCTACTTTCTTAAATTTTTGCCGCCATCTTGGGCAAATCGGGTCGGTAGAACTTCTGCTTGCATTCTTTGGCGTACGTAAGATGAGGGCCTCCGCATAGTGCGCATAATGGTACACATTCATGTATTTCTTGTGCTCCTGCCTTCCCGCAAGTCTCGCATGCGTATCCCCGCAGCTTAGGACGGACATCAACCCGGTGACCAGTTTCTCCGCAGTTATAGCAGGCTGTCCTCGTCTTCCTTTAGATGTAGCACCGTTTTTCTGCCCTATCGAACGTAATCGTGAATGGTACTCGGTTCCCTAGCAACGTGACTTGCGGCGATTGCGATTTCTCGAGCCTTCGGGCCTCCAAGACCTATGTGTCGCCTTGACGTGTAAGGTGCTGTATCGTCGCGTTATCCAGCCCTTGTCGGACCCCATCGATTATTCCTCTAGACGTTTCCACCAGTCGGGTGAGAAATGCCTCGACCTCCAACTCCAAATTGGTTATGTGTTGTGTCCTGAACCTCTCGAGTCACGCCACCTCTAAGTCGTCATTAGAACAGATAATAAGAATACTCTGTGCGCCAAGTACCCGAATCTTGTAATCCTGCAGTAGCTCTGTCGCTACCCGCCCTAACATCGCTTTGCCAATGTGGCTTTCGATGCCACGGAGCTCGAATCACAGTCTTGGCTTGACTACCACTTTCGAGCGATATGGGCACAAGCTTAGAAGCCTAGGGGATATTGAAATGTCTGCATTAGCCTCCCTTAGTTGTATGGGTGGCGTTGTAGATGTCCGGTCCTGCTGTCGGGGCTTCCGATCTCGATGTCATAGTTTCATTACCAAGCTTGGGTCACCCTGGTCGGCTCTGTCGACGCGTAGCCTTGTTCCCTCCTCGAGGCAACTCTGCAGCCTAGCAGGGTTTATGAAGCTATACACCATCGCCGCCAGATCGTACCTTTGTATCGATTTTCTGCGGCTCTGGTCCTCCTTCCTCGCCGAAAGTTGGTCTTGTGCAGCCACCGGTGCGGCGGTTGGACTCATAATCGTCAGACTGAGCAAAACGGCTGCCACCGGGATGGAACAGGCTCGCGGCGCGCCGGGCTTCTGTTAGGTTTAACGCGGCTGCCACGAAAAATGTTCGTTTAGTCCAGCGAACTTCCACTCACCAACACAAAACCCGTACCGAGAAACCGGTACCGATGAGCTCTAAATCACTTAAAAGCAGGCCATGCTGTCGGTGAATGCTGACAGTGGAGACCTAGGGCCACCAGAACCGCTGGAAAACACCGCACCCAACGGAGCCGATAGAAATTCCGTCCGCTCTGGCCGGCATTCTTCTTCTTCTTCCGACTTTCGTTATGTATATCAGGCTTGAATTTGTGTAACACGTTTTGAATATTGTTAACTTTGTCTAAAACAAAAAAGTTCATTTTTGTTTCAGACGTTTATCATAAATGAAAAGTGTGCATACATTTCAATCACTTTAAAAAGAAAGAAGGTAATATATCATCAGTTTTGGTGTCGTTACGGTTTCAACTGTGGCCCGTGACACGCATCACATCGGGGGTTCTTAGGCATATGTACCTTGTAATACTGGACAACTTAGTTGAGTTCAATGACGGTTCAGAGATGACAACAATCATTTGCTTAATGACAGTTGAAGGTGCTGGTGTAACCAGAGTATATGTATGATTTCTGGATGCTGCACCACACGACAAATAGGACGAATGAGAAGCGACGGATGTGTGACCTAGTGATCACATGACAACGTGCTGTGTCTCTGCGCCGCGGGACGAGCTTACATCTTCAGTTTTAAAGTGAACGCGGCCGATGCCACGACCATTGCAGTTAATCCAGTGGTAAGAATGTGCAACGTAGCCTAGTGCTCCGCGACTCCCTAGGTCACACCAAAGTGTCACCCACCCTTAGTAAAGCCGCTTGATGTGTTTGTTTGTCTTGCAAGCGGCATCAAATCATAAAATACGCCAATGGACGAGCTCGTATCTCATACGACACTAGGAAGCAAAGGGCGGTACGGCACTGAAAGAAAGGCGGGGCTGTGGAGCGGCCCATGGAAGGAACTTGCGGTGCGGCTCTCGCTCCAGGTATCCTGGTGCGCGTCTCTTTTGTTTGCCAGCAATGATTGTCGGTATTTGTAAGAACACCAAGCGTGAAGTTTATCCAGGTTAGTTAGTGCATAGCGCTGGTTTGACTTCCATTTTTGTTTCTATCGGTCGCTTTACATCTCGGTCATTTTCTGGACCATCTTTACAAAAGCAAGTGTCGTTGCATATCTCAGCGTGAGAATCCAGGTCATTCTCCATTTCGTCAACTAGGGTATGCCCACCAATTACTTTTCTTTTTTCAAAGAAAAACTACGCATTTTCGAAAGCTTATTTTCCGCCCAAATCCCTACCAAAAACCCAGTATAACCTTTCGCTATCTGGATTATGGAACTGGAAAACTATCTGGATTCGATCTGGACTCTATCTGGATTTTATGTTTTCAGAAATTATTTCTTTGTCTGCAATCTGGATTTCGGGTTTCCAGAAAGAAATTTCCAGTTCCATAATCTAGATAGCGAAAAGTTATACTTGGTTTTTCGGTAGGGATGTAGTGATGACAGTCCGAAGCATATTCCAAATTTTAAGAAGTAACATTTATCTTAATTAAAAGTTATAAGAAACTTTGTTAACATAATAAATCAGTATCAATAAATAATTTTCAATATGATAAGACTTAGTTCCGAAGCTTTTCATCTGGTTCGGACCTCTAGCGTTACATTTGAGCGGATAAGGATCATTCCGTGATGCGTAGTTAATGTTTGCGACGAAAAAACCCTCTAGATTGTTTGGGCGTATTTGTGTCGAAAAGCCCAGTGTTTTTCTTCTTTGCATAGACCAAGGTGGCCATTATTAGTGATCCTGTGTCAACCGTATAGGGGGTAATCTCACACAGCTTTGATCACACCGCGTCGAGTAGCTCGAAAAGCAGACGTAAGTTCGGCCGAGTTGGCGCTATACTTGGCTCGATACATAGATGTGTCCTATGACCCTGTCTGTTTTATTTTTCTAGAAATAATTTTGATCCGTTTACACATAACGGGTGTCACGAAAAGTGGCTGGCTAGCGAACCTTGTATTCAGTTTTGCTTAGCAAGTGAAGAAATAAAATGCAACGCGGTGTTATTTCTTGTAGTCGACAATTAAACTTACCCCTTTGCAAGGGGTGTTCTTTGCATATCGTATCTTGTTAAAAGTGCCCCCTCCCCTCTTTTCACCCCTCTTTCTTTACGGTTTTCTAAACTTTTAACAACATGTCACTTGGCCAAACCCGCGATACCCCGTGCAATCTGCAAACACACAAAAAAAACAAAACAAATTGGGCGACTGAATAGCCGAGATAGCCGGAATTTATCAGCGGACGCTACAAGCGATCAGGGTCAGTCCAACACTGTGAGTGTGTGATTTCCCGTCTTTGCATTGCACTTCGCAGAGCTCGAGATCAAGTGGTGCTGAATTGTCTGGGATATAGTTACTCTGTGATTGCCTGCTGCATCCGCCGCGGTAAAAATACTTTTGAAAGTGAAAAAAAGGACCCAGTCATCGAGGCATTGCGCGTTTCCATGATCTCACTATGTCATAAGTTCATTGTCTCAGACCTATTATCTAGCCGGCAATAATATATCCCAGTTCTCCATCAATACCGATCTTGGCAGCGCCCGCATTCAAGTAAACGCTGCATGCCGCGCGCCTTTTGTTTTACACACCTTTCCGTGGCTATAAAGCCAAAGCGTATTCCTCCATATATGAGGTTATTGTCAAAACTAGAGTCACTGAATAGGTTTCCGGAGTACCGAAACTCCCAAGCTTCACGTCGTGGCGCTCAAATTGCTACATATCTGTTTCACCATTATGGGTCCTTGCATAGTGCACTGTACAATACCAGCACGCATACCGCGATACTGGCTTTGTCGAAAAGCCTTTCAGGTAAGTGTGTGGTGCTGTGGATTGACGCTTTAAATCAGTTGCGACGATATTTACGACGCAGTAGAGCTACACTCGTGTAATCATTACTCCGTGGTTCACGTTAAAGACCTACAGGTTAGTGGACATACCTCACCAGCAACATATTTTATTTTGAGATGAGTCACCTATCATTGTCTAAATATCCAGAAATACTAATGATTCAATTGACGAGGGTGTCTGTGCCGTGTTCCCATTGCAGGGGCGAACTTTATCGCTTAGAACTGAGCCACTTATTTCTGTCATCACATTAAGCAGCTGGAATTTCTGTTTACAATTTCGAGCATTCAAAAGACTGTCGTAAAAAATCCAAAAGCATTTCATCGATTTATTCAGAACTGCATACAAAAATGTTCAGGACTGACCAGAAACAGGATAAAGTTAAACAAAGTATCAGTGATAGCTTGATAATTGCTTTGCTGACTATTTTAAGCTTGCAGAGAAGTTCAGCAATAATCAACCAATGATGATTCTTAGAGCTGTTGGCCGTCAACGCTAAATCTGTAAATGAACAATGCAGAGAACTGGAGCTTCTGGTGAGTTTCGAGAATAGCTTGATATGAAATAAATTACTCTCTAAACCGCAAACACCGAAAAACGATTCGTCATCGCATTCTACCCCATCATTCTCGGCGGATCAATTGACATACCTATCTAAGACCGTGCTGTCAAGGCTTCACTCATGTTTTTCTTTGTACCGCAAAATACAAAACCAGCAATTTAATAAAAAATGACAACCGCCTGAGTGTCATACACAAAAGACTGTTTGGTTAAATTAAGTAAATGAGTCGCCCGGACTTCCGTGCTTCAAAGTTGGCATGCAAAGCTACTCCTTGCATTTTTTACGCTTCGTGCGAAGCGAAGCAATAAGAATATAAAGCAGTGCAATATAATTCTTTTCCAGAAGCAGACGTTCCTTGAAGCATGAGTTGTTCCGAACCAAGATTAGTCGAAGCAGCCTGGCCGGCTGCGAGGCGACGAGCAATACGCGGAGAAGACCATTGAAATGCACTCACCTCACAAAACTTGCTTCCTGCGGCAGGCTTGGAATTGTTTCGTTTAATAATGGCAAGCCAAACACTCCTCCACTTCACATTAACATTCTTGCCTGACGGGAAGCTAAAGAGTTTTTTGCCGTTCTCGGACCCGCTTCGGCACCCAAAGGAAGAGCAAGCAGGCGTGTGGGAGTCGAGATATACAGAACGTTAAGATGTGATTCGTGTCTCTTACATTTCGCGGCACGACGCCCTATTTCCCCAACCAAGATATAAACCACCGTGCAACCCCCCCTTCTCCCCCCCCCCCCTTCCCCATTTTCGCGTTCCATCCCTCCATACCCAGGTTTGGCAAACTAGTCATGGACGCCACTTCCCATCTCGTAGAGTGCAAAATTATTCCTAAAGCACCCACCATAACTTGCTGTCGTCAGCCCAACTTACGACACCTTCTAGTACGCAGCAACCGGTCCTCAAAACCTCAGACATTGCTCCCCCGTACCATGCCGTGCGGCGGCTCGAAATGCCTTTTGCGCACACACACCTGCCCTCCTCCCAAGCTGTTAATGAGAATCCCTGACAATCACACCTGTATATCTTCTAATCTGGTATGCATTATTTTCTACACACTCTGCAGATCTTATTACATAACTGCGAAACTGACCGCAGGCTCCACGAACGCTTCCGAGAACACCGCAGACTTGTCACAATAGAAAGAGCGGTCAAGCTTAAGCCTGACCTCTGCACACACGTATCTAAACATTTCTCCTCCACGTATCATCCCGAACTCAACATGCGAGTATGCGTTTTCAAATCAGGCTTCCACACACCCACCTCACGCAAAAAAGGAAGAAAACAGACTAATTTTTAACATAAAAACGGAATTCTTTTCCGGTCTAAACAAGAAACATTCTTTCGGCTATTATACACCCCGCTTTAACCCACTCCTCTCTTTCTTCTTCTTTTTTTTATAAATTGGATTGGTCACGCGAGGTGCCCTAGGATTTACCAACAACCCGTACTTTTCCATTATTGACTTTATACAGATTTAGCGTTGACGGCTAACTGCTCTAAAAACCATCATTGGGCAATCATTGCTGAACTTCTCTGCAAGCTTAATCTGGCCAGCAAAGCAATTTTCAAGCTGTCACTTGTTTAAATCTATCCTGTTCCTGGCCATTCCTAAACATTTTGTATGCAGTTGGGAATAAATCGATGAAATGCTTTTGGAATTTGACGACAGTCTTTTGAATGCTCAAAATTGTAATAAAAAATGCCAGCTGCTTAATGTGATCACAGAAATAAGTGGCTCAATTCTAAGAAAGAAAGTTCGCCCCTGCAATGGGAACACGGCACAGACCACCCTCGTCAATTCGATTATAAGTATTTCTGGATAGTCAAACAATGATAGTTGACTCATCTCAAAATAAAATATGTCGCCAGTGAGATATGTCCGCAAACCTGTAGGTCTCTAAAGTGAACCACGGAGTTTTGATTACACGAGTGTGGCTCGACTGCGTTGTAAATGATGTCGCAAACGATTTAAAGCGACAATCCACAGAACCAAACACTTACCTGAAAGACGGCACCTAAAATACCATTTACACTAAATGACATTAAGATTTTAAAATGACACTCAAGATGGGCTGCCAGACGACAACTCAAGATTATATTTAGGTGATATTTGTTGCGATTGCGGCCTCAAAGTCGCCGCGGGAAAATATAAGAACGTTTGCGTCAATCATGGCGTCGAAAAACAATTTAAACGCGGCAAAACACTTCTTTTCTGTTCACCGGGATAGAAAGTGGCTCACACTAATCTAAAATATGTTCGATGTCTGACGAAATCTTCGTGTTTTGTGGAGATTCAATTCATCAAACAAGGTAACGTTGTCATAAGCCAATCCGTAAGCCGTGCCTCCCATGCTCCCCATCTACTGAGCTAAAGGTGACAGCTCGCTCGCTATCATGTCTTTCGGTAATTTCTGCAGTGCTTGCTAGCTCCAGTTGACCCTAATGCTTGATATTCAGTCTGCCGTGTTCACTTCTGCGTCTGCGAGGGATCCTGGATGCCGTATTGCGCTTCCGCCATTGCTCTCACGGTGGTATGGGTTCATTTTGGTTCGTGCGTGTCCGGCCTTTGAGAAAGCCGTTATCTTCGTCATACACGCATTCCGCGAGCTTCGGTTTGAAGATAGGCTACCGTACCTTCTGACGTACTATGCCTTCAAGCAGCCGTTTGGCTGATGTCGGCGACGTGATCAGGTACGTTTTGGCTGTGTATCGTCGTTACATGGAGTGCTTGGTTGGCCAGGTGATTTGTGTGCACCCCCAGTGATAAAACAAGTAGGCACTACAAAGTCGTACTCCACTGCGGAAGACAGAACCATCGTCAACTTGCACGTCGTGGGGCACTCCAGTGCTAAGTGATCGCTTCCGTTCTCCGACGCGACTGGCCGAGGATGGTGAGCGCCGCCGACGTGCCCCAGATTTCCCGCAGGTCATAAAGAGTCACTGTACGACAGCCACCTGTGACATGAAGTTACAGCGCCAGCGGCTACCAAAGCAACATAGGGTGGAAAGTACCCTCTTTGCCCAAAAAAGGGGAAAAAGTGAATCATAACGAAATACAATTTAAAAAATATTAATATTTGAATTAGTAGAAATATCACTACATGGTTTTTTTTTGCTCTTAGACAATTCAGGCGATCTTGCTTCAAACTAACAAATTTACAAATATAGAAAACACCACTCTTCTTCCTATTACTGATTGTAACGCAAAACATACTGATATAGCTCCTGCCAACATTGTAAAGTTATTTTTTAACTGGCTTTGATGTGAATAAAGCAGAACTGGACTGATCGTCTTCCAAACTTGATAAGGTGAAAATAACTAAATAACTGTTTCTAAATGTGAGATGAGGGTGTCAGCTTCTAGCACTCCAAATACTCTGTTTATAACCTATATAACGCTGCGTATTTCGTGGAGTTTCAAAGAAATATCCAAAGCTAGCTCCGAGGAAAACGTCGTGCGGTGAAATTTCGACTGCTCTGCATTCACATTGAATCTCCAATTTTAAGAATTATGTGTCTAAGGTTCGGTGGGATGCTGAGGCAGTGTCGTGACCATGGTCCGGAGGTTGGCACTGAATAGTATTCAGTAAGCAGTGAGGCTCCAGGCGCATATGGCCACAATCAACGGGACCGTTGTGCCCCCACAGAACCAGTGTAACCACGTGTTTCTGCTGATATCCAACACGGTCCAACCTTACCCAACCCAGGACATAATTTTGTAGGGAACTGCACGCCGATCAGTCACTTCCATGAATGTGACGACCCTTCCAGGCTTCTCGGCATCACTTCGAACTTCTTGTTGTAATGGATAAACTTCAGCCTACTACTGGCTTAGAGAATTAGTCTGGACACAGCGGCATTGGTTTCATTTACTTCATGTGCGAGCGAAGCCAAAGCTATGAGCATGAAAATGTTTCTCTGAACGGTGCTCTCACTATATGAGCGTGCATGTTTGGTAGCGGCATTGAAATCCTGGATCTCTCACTTAAGGTGAAACATAATCTAGCATTGTGAGTGTTGTGTATGTGCGTGTGGCAACATCGGCGAGTCAGCAGGAGTCAAGCCAAGACGAACCAAGCTGGTTTTACCGAACTGTTTGCTATTCCGCGGACTTGCCATGCACCATGTGCATCTTCTCTAACCCCTCTTTTCTGTAGAGCCATGCCGGCTCCTGAATGCAGGATTTGGGTGGCGACAAGAATGAAGCACCTCGGCCTCCGGGGCAAGAAACAACACTTTTTGGAGCAACCAGAGCTTCGTGGTTAACTGGCAACGACGAGAGCACATGGCAGAAACGGATAAGCCTAACCTTGTCATTATGGCGCGGCTGGGACATCTTGATGAGTTTGACCTGGACAGGGCTGAAGCCTAGCCCCTGTACCAGGAGCGATTCAAAATTTTCTTCTCCACAAACAGCGCCGTCGAGGAGTCCCTAAAACGCGCAGTTCTTTGCAGCGTTTGTGGACCGGCAATCTATGCCATTATACACAAGCGTGTGCGCCGGTGACGCCAGTAGACTTCCTATGCGGACATTGTGTAGAGCTGACCGCCCCCTCCTCACCGCGCTCGTCAGTGATTGTTCAGTGCTTTTCGTTTCATAAGCGCAGCCAGCAGCTGGGAGAAACTATCGCAAACTTCGTGGGCGCCTTGCGCCGCCTCTCCGAACACTGCGGCTTTCGTGAGACCTTGTCAGACACGCTATGGTACCGTCTGGTTTGCGGAGTCCGGGACGAAGGGGTGCAGCGTTGTCTCCCCAACGTTGGAGTTCAAAAGGACGTTTGAGATTGCTGTCGCTTCGGAGTATGACACCCGGTGAGCACAACACATCAGGGGGCGTTGCCTACGCCGTTGACGTCCGACTTGTATCGCATTCCGCAAATGCCCAAGGGTGTCAGCAAGCAGAACGGAACACCTTGTTCGCTATGTTCGAGCGAGCAGCAGAGACGAGCGTACGCGAAGTTCAACAGCGAACAAGAAGAAGAACTTTATTCACTCGAAACAGCGGCTTATATCGCCACAGCTGATAGCGCCGACGCGGGGTTGTAACTGCTGACTCAACCCACGTGCCGAGCCCGAGCTGACGAGAAGCGTCTTATCACACATCTCCACTTTTTTTTTTTTCTCTCGACGTTTCCAGGCGCAAACTGTTGGGTCACGACGCTTGGAACCGTGCTGGAGGAACCACACATCTTCCACTTCGCGTGTGAGTGTGACTCGTGTCGTTGCACTGTGGTGCTACAGTCCTCTGATCACTGGATGTTTCCGCCGACTCCGGGGCAACTTGCACTGTTTCTGAACGGTTTTCGGAAGTCGTCGCGGGCAGTGGGATTAGATGCGTCCGGTTTCTTCGCACAGAACTCTCATCGGTTTCGACCCAATACGACCTTGGCTCCGCAGGGCGCCCCTGAACGATGCCTTTTCTTTGGAGGTCTATGATCCACACCTCTGTTCCATCGGACAACTCCGCTAAGTCCCGAACTCCATGGCGTCGGTCGTAGTCTTTCTTCTGGCGGCAACGCTGCGTCTTTTCAAAAGCCGCCAGCTTCCGTAAGTCTGGCGTCCGGGGCTGAAGGCTTTCGCTCGATGTCGGAAGGGCCGTGCGCAGTCTCCGGCCCATGAGCAGCTCCGCAGGACTGAATCCATTCTTCAGTGGACTGGTTCTGTAGGAGAGAAGCGTTTTATAAGCGTCTTCCGTCTTTTTCAAGGACCCTTTTATTATCTTAACAGCCGATTCTGCCATCCCGTTGCTCTGATGATAATGGGGGCTAGACGTGACATGGCGAAAGTTGTACTCCCTGGCGAACCTTGAAAATTCTGCACCGAGGGCTCTCGAAAATTGTGGGCCGTTGTCGGACACTACCACTTCCGGTATCCCGTGCCTGGCGAAAATGGACTTGCAGTGGTTTATCACCGCAGATGACGATAGGCTACTCAGCGGGGCGAGCTCCGGGTAGCGTGAAAAATAGTCGCTCATGACCACCCACCATTTTCCCCCGAGAAAGAATAGGTCAATCGCGATTCGCTGCCATGGCCTATCTGGGAATTCTGTCTGTTGAAGAGGCATCTTTCGGTTAGTGCTCTGCTTAAGGCAACTATGACAGTTCTTGGCGAGACGCTCAATGTCAGCATCGATACTCGGCCACCACACTGAACTCTTGGCCCGACCCCGACACTTTTCAATCCCGAAGTGTCCTTCGTGCACTATTTCGAGAACAGGTTGCCGCAGTGTCGACGGGATCACTATTCTAGATCCGCACATCAACACGTCGTTATTTACTGCTATATTTTGCCTCTCCTCCCAGTAGGATTTAAGCCTCAACCCAACATCCCGTCGGCTTGGCCAGCCTTTTGCGCACAGCTTGACTAGGGCTTGACATACCGGGTCTCGTTTTTGTTCCTCGGCGATCTGTTGCAAGCTGGGGGCTGTCACCGGGATTGATGACGCCACACAATGGAGGTAGCCCTGGACGTCGTCGTCCAGTTCAGTGGACTCCGCTTTTTGAAGCGGTGACCGGGAAAGAGTGTCGGCCACCGTCAAGTCCCGGCCTGGAACATACACAATGTCATACGTGTAGCGCATCAGGCGCATGCGCATTCGTTGCAATCTTGGCGTTAGCTCGTCGATCCCTTTAGATCCAAACAAAGACACCAAAGGCTTGGGATCTGTCTCCAGGCAGAATTGCGTGCCTAGCAGGTAGTCCCGAAACTTTTCACTCGCCCAGACCAAGGCCAGGCCTTCTTTTTCAATTTGAGCGTAGCGCCTCTCTGTGTCTGTGAGTGTTCTTGACGCATACGAAATCACTTTGAACTGACCTTTGTCTTGTTTTTGGCGGAGGACGGCCCCGAGACCGTACGATGAGGCATCGGCCGATACCACTGTCTCGCGGTTGGGGTCGTAGATTCCTAGAACAGGATCTGACGAAAGAAGCGTCTTCCAGTTCTGGAAGGCTTCTTCTTGCGCAGGGCCCCACACAAATTCCTGTCGTGAACTTATCATAGAAAACAGAGGTTGAAGAACTTCGGCCATGCGGGGCACGAAGTGGGCTAGGTAAGTAGCCATGCCCATCATACGTCGTAGTTCCGTCTTCGAAGTCGGGTGACGCATCTCTGTCACGGCGGCGAGCTTCTGTTTATCGGGACGTACTTCGTTGCATCCGATTTTGTGACCCAAGAACGAAATCTCGGTGACATTGAACTCGCACTTCTCGCGGTTCAGAGTGATTCCAGCTGTCTGGACGCGTTTTAGCACAGCCCGAAGCCGTTCGTCATGCTGCGCTTGTGTGGCTCCCCAGATAAGCACGTCGTCCATGTGGCAGACGACCCCTTCCATTCCAGACAGGACTTGCCCCATGCGCCTTTGGAAATGCTCCGGGGCCGACGAGACGCCAAAGGGCAATCTGTTAAAATAAAATCGTCCAAACGGTGTGATAAACGTAGTGTACTCTTTGCTCTTCTCGCTCAAAGGTATCTGCCAGAAACCAGAGTTAGCATCCAGTTTGGAGAATGTGCTGGCTCCGCGCAGCATGCCGATGGTGTATTCCACAGCTGGGATGGGATGCCACTCTCGCCGTACGTATCTGTTGAGTTCCGTGAAGTCTACACAAATTCTCACGGCCCCTGAAGTTTTTGGGACGACTACCATCGGTGCGCACCATGTTGTCGGCTCGGTGACAGGCGAGATAACGCCTAGTGCTTGCATCCGTTCCAGTTCTTGCCTGGTCTTCTGGAACAAGGGCAGAGGGACTCTCCGAGGGGACGTCAAAGCGAAAGGTTTCGCTTCCGACTTCAGCTTGAGGTCATACTCTTCTTCGAATGTTCCAAGCCCCTGGAACACTTGTGCAAACTCTGACAGGGGGTTCAGGGTTTTGACGCTGTCGACTTGTGCAAGTACGGATAGTTTTTCTATTGCTGGTTTTCCTAGTAGAGGGGTTCGGAGGCCCCGAAGAACGTACACTTCTTCACGGCTGGTGCTCCCTGCAAATGTCATGCTCAGAGTTGCCATTCCAGATATAGCGAGAGGTTTCCCATCTGGTCCTTGAAGTCGGCGCCTTGCGGGCTGAAGTTTGGTTTTAGGACAGACCCGAACAAAGAGCTCTTCCGGGATGACCGTTTCGTCTGCCCCTGTGTCGATTTTGAAAATCACGTTGGAGGACTCGAGGAGAACTGGAATTTCCCACTTTGAGACAACTGAGTGAGATGCAACTCCAAGGAAGCCTGCTTCTTCGTCGACGTTATCAACGTTTCTGACATTTCTTGATGATCGACACACGGCCTCGAAGTGTCCTTTCTTTCCGCACTTTCTGCAGAACGCTTCTTTCGCCGGACAGGATGCTCGATTGTGTAGCTCTTTTCCGCACCAGCCGCACTGCCTGGAGGAGTCGCCTCCGCTTGGATTCGAAGGGGCTTTCTTTTTGAAGTTTGCCGCCCTCCTCTTCCCCTGTACCAGGCTGACTTGCTCGTCCCGTAGACCGTGGAGCTCCTCCTGCTGCTGATTGACGGTCTCGTGCTGTCGTGCCACCAGGAGGGCTTTCTGCAGGTTAAGGTCCGGATCGAGCTGCAGGGCCCTGGAAACCTTGTGGTCTTGGAGGCCGACAACAAGGCGATCTCGGATTAAATCTTCACGCAGGTCTCCGTAGTTGCAAGTAGTAGAGAGTGTATGCAACGCGGTAACAAAATCCTCGACGGACTCGCCCTCTTGTTGCGTTCTGGTGTTAAACTTTGCCCTCTCGTAAATTATGTTCCGTCGGGGAATGAAGTAGGCCTCGTACTGGTTTAGCGCGACTTCAAACTTCTTTTGTTCCGCCGGCTCAAGCTTGAAGGTGTTAAAGATCTCCTCTGCTTGCGGGCCCATTAGGTAGACCAAAGCGTCGACTTGACCTGCTTCGGGCTTCGCATCCAGTCCAGATGCCGTGCGGAACCGAAGAAATCGTTTTTTCCACGAGGGCCAGTCGTTAGGCGTTGCAAAGCTGAATGGTTCGGGCGGCGTAATTTGGAATGAAGCCATCTTACTTGAGGTAGATTTTGGTGGCGTACTTGTAGTCCTTCCTGTAGCCTCGCAGGACGGCTGGCTCTGTCGATTGGAAATGCGATGACCTTGGTTCAGGGTTTTCTACGTCCGGTATCCGTGGTGGCTCAGCCTGGGCGCCACTTCTGACACCATGTTCGCTATGTTCGAGCGAGCAGCAGAGACGAGCGTACGCGAAGTTCAACAGCGAACAACAAGAAGAACTTTATTCACTCGAAACAGCGGCTTATATCGCCACAGCTGATAGCGCCGACGCGGGGTTGTAACTGCTGACTCAACCCACGTGCCGAGCCCGAGCTGACGAGAAGCGTCTTATCACACACACCTAAGTCTCCTCAAGAGTCGGTCGCATGGCGATGCTCTCGCTCCAACGGCGACAACTCTACAAACTGTGGTTTCCGCAACGCCGAGTGCCATTTCTGCAAGCCGAAGGGACACATCGTCCAAGCCTGCCGTCAGAAGGAAGAGGCAAGGAACCGAGCCAAGTTCATCAGCAACTGCCCAGAAAAGTCAAGTGGTGACAAATCGGGACATGCCATGTTGTACGCACTTCACCACATTGCGAGTGGCTTGTTAGCGTTCATAGCGACTGCCATGGTCAACGAAAACCAAGTATCTATGGAGATGGACTCTAGTTCATTGTGCTCCATTTTCAACTGCAGGACGACTTTCAAGTTGCGAATCTTCAAGCCGCTTCGACCGTTCACTCGGGGAGTCCGAACTTAAACTCAGCAACCTGTGCATCTCGTGGGAGAGGTCAAAGTGCGGGTCAAGTATGGCGGCAAAAAACTCAGCGTTCGCTACTCATCACGAAGGGGCTGGAATCAGGATTATGAAACGGCACTTGTTCTAACCATTAGGCATCTCATTGGATGGGCTTCATCAGCGTCTTGGAGCCCCCGTTTCCCGGAACTGCAACGAGGAGAGCAGTCCAGCTGTAGGCCAGCAGCACACAGTGCGAGCGAAGGTGGCACCTCTCCTCGAGGACTTCTCGGAAGTGTTGACGCTCCGGCTGGGGAAGAGCAAGGGTCCCCCCGCGCGAACTGAAGTGGAGGATCAAGCCACGCCTAAATTGCACAAGGCACGTCGAAGTGCCATTCGCACTTCTGCCGAAAGTGGACGAAGCCATAGAGAAGTTGGTGGTACAAGGTATCTACGTTCCGGTGAAGCACTCTCGTTGCGCTATGCCTATTCTCCCGATTTTTAAAAGGTATGGGAAGATGCAAATTTGCGGTGACTACAAGAGAACATTCAACCAAGTCGTCAAGGGGGAAACTTATTCATTGCCCACCCCGGTACAGCTACTAGCAAGGCTGGGAGGTTGCTCAAAGTTTTCCCGGCTTGACTTGGATCAAGCTTATCAGCAACTTGGCGTCGACAAGGACATTTGCCTGTTGTTGACAGCAACGATTCACAAGGGGCTTTTCAAGGTGACCGAATTACAGTTTGCTGTTGGCCGTGACTGTGGCCATCTTCCAGCGTTATATGAAATAACTCTTAAACGACCTCAGAGTAGCGCAGGGTTTTGTGGATGACGTTCTCATCGGCGTACAAATGGTAGCTGAACACGACAATCGGCTGCAGAGGCTGCTGGAACGCATCCAAGACGACTGCCTGCGTCTGAACGCTAACAAGTGCGCGTTCCGAGTCAATGAACCTGTGGTACCGTATCAACAAGGACAGCGTCAGTCCTTCGGCCGAAAAACAGTGCTACAGTCATTCTTGGGAGCTCTCAACACTTTTAGCGAAAACCAAAAACGCTCAAGCAGCATCCGCCGCCGCTGAGAAATCCTGAGCACAGTCACTCTGTCATCTCCAGCGTCTCTTTTGCTCGACGGTTGCTTTTCGAGCAGGACAGACGAAGAGGTGCAAGACACAGAGCACTGAGAAACTTGATCCGGACACCCAGCTGTTTTGGAAGATAGGTTCCACGCATGAGACGATAAGCCTGCAGTGAGTGTCAATCCGTTGTTGCGCATTCATTTCGCACTCGTTGACTGGGAGAAACAGGGCAACCAGTTTCTGACAAAGCCTGTATTTCGACTAAATAAAAACAAAATATCTTCAAAGAAACAGCAAAAATCCCCCCTCCTTTTTATCCACGCACCCTCTCTCTCTCGTGAGAAATGACTTGGCGAAGAAATACAGTACGAGGGAAAAAGGGCTTGGAAAGAGAAAGTGGTGAGTAGCGACCTCCTTTCCACGGCGGCTTTTCTCCTGCGCGGCCTTTACCCCTCACTGGGACCGCGCTGACCAAGAGCACGACAAGAAAGGGACGAGGTACGTCTCCTCATTTTCCAGAACTCGTCGCGGCCGCCCAAGAGAAGAGGCCAACGGCTGTGGCTACGCGGTGATCCTGAAGTATCACGTGATCTCTCTCACAGACCCGTTACAAAGATTTTGACGGGTGCTCTGGTTTCATGGAAAGGATTGGGACAGATTATACTGGCCTTTGAAAAAATCTTTGACGTGTCTCTTACACCCTTTAAGAATTATCGAAGGGTAATTCAGGCCTCTTAGCCTTCGACGAAAAAATCAGATCCCTCAAACATTTGTACGTAAAAACAATTCAGCAATTCTGGTATGCCGCATAGACGGGTTTTCAATAAAGTTCTCCGCCCGCTCTTGTCTTCTTTCTCTCACTTCCCGCACGAGTGAGTGGTATTGGACTGCGTCTGCACTCACGTGCACGTTCGTCGCACGCCGAAGTTCAGCGAGCAAAACACTGCTCCATGCGGGTCACGCTCAATCATTAGTCATTATCAACGTTACTAGACGACTAAGTTGGGAAACTACAATAGGCGCCTGCATTAAAAACGTGACTCCGATCAGTACTTTAGAACCAAACTAAACGCGATCGCCACGCCGCCATTTCTCCAGCATCGGCCCCTCCGGAAAATATACGGCTGCACGTATCCGTTAAGGTCGAGTCGCGCAAGGGCCTGTAGCGCCATCTCGCAATAGCCAGAGTATCGCATTCGATAGCGTCCGCTGTTAGAGTTCAATTTTGGCTTTGATTTAGCCGCCATCTTGGCGTTTCGAGCCTGGGAGTTTCGGTACTCTGGGAGCATTCAATGACAATTGCAGTAGCCATATAAAGAAATTTCATGTTTCAACTCGTCGCTGAAGGGTGGCGCTGTTATCTTGTTTAGCTTGGTCTCGGTGGACACCAGCGGTCCAGGCTTAAAGGATGAGCTTCCAAACTGAGTGTTTTAGTAACGTTGGTTTATATACATTACAGAGTAAAACAGGCAATATAAAATATTTAGCGTGTGCCTATGATTGTTGTGTTAGACCGAAGCGATTATAAAGAGAAAATGTATAAGATTCTAAGCGATCCTTTCACCTCGTAAAATTGAACGTTCTTCCTACTGTGCGATCAAAAAGACAACTTGTGGATCATTTACGGAGGCTTAAGACGAAGACAAAGCTCAATGAGATTCGTTATCGGCGCATTTTTTCGTCCGATGGGTCCACCCCTAAGATCTACGGGTTACCAAACGTGCACAAGGAAGGCTGTCCTCTACGTCCGATTGTTTCGTTTGTTGGACCGCCTACCTACGACCTTTCAAAATGTCTGGTGGAGTTGCTGAGGCCGTTGACTGAGGAGAACGCGGTGTCTGTTGTGAACTCTCGGGTTTTTGTAACAGCTGTCCGTACGCAGAAGCTTGAGAAAGACGACATAATATCTTCCTTTGACGTCGTGTCTTTGTTGGCGAGTGTACCAATTGGGTTGGCTGTTGATGTCGTGGAAAAACGTTTGCTAGATGATTGCACGTTGGTATCCCGCACGCCCGTACTTGTAGAGGATATTGTGATTTTGTTGTGGTTTTGTTTATACCAGACTTACTTTACTTTTGACAACGTGGTGTAACATCAGATTTAAGGTTGTCCGATTTGAAGCCCGTTGCCCGTTACGGTGGCCAATTTGGTAATAGAGTATGTGGAGAAGTCAGTCAAGAACGCATTGTCTTTCCCCTTGAATATGTACTGCTGGTATGTGAATGACACTTTCGTAATCCTGAACAAGGTGAACTTGCATGCTTTCCACTTGGAGCTGAATAGTATCCGTACGGCTATCCAGTTCACGTGTGAAACTGAGAGGGACGGTGTGCTGCCGTTTTTGGACATATTGGTGCGCCGAGTGGGTGGTGGTGCCGTAGGGACTGAAGTGTACCGTAAACCTTGTGACAGCGCAAATGTTTTGTATTTTGACTTTCATCACCCGGCGGAACACAAGCGCGCCGTTGTACGCACACTGTTGTCGCATAGTGATGTGTTGTCTTTGAACGATTATCTCCGGTCTCGACAACTGACAAGGACCTCCACTTCCTTGAGCAGGCGCAATCATCCAGGATCCTTCATAAGTGATAACCGTAAGCGCATGCAACAGTGCAGAGTGGGCACTGGAGGCAAAAGGAAGCCGGTAGTGTGTATTCTCTATGTCTGGGGAACCTCGGACTCGATTAGACTTGGTTAACTGATGGGGGGACATCCCGGTGCCAGCGAGGTCGATGGAGATGCCGGCAACGCAGTCTCCAACAATGTCGCGGGAGGTTATTGGGGTAGCGCAACAATATAAGGCGGAGATGCGGTTGATGATGGGGTCACTGATGGCGTTAAAAACCATGGGATGTGGCCCAGGGCACCTTGAGGAGGTGGCTTCGTGCTTGTTGGTATGACGACAAGCCGCTTCCTGTTCCACACTTTCCCCCCTTCTAGAAGGTAGACATTCTTCCCCAGGTATTTCACTACCTTGAGGGGCGCAGAATAGCTGAGGCTACCTTTTGGAATGTGTCCTGGTAGCTTGACCCGTAATCTCTCTGCAGGTTTCAGCACAATGACTCTGGCTCTCCGGCGATCATCCGTATACTTCTTGAACTTCTGCTGATACTGAGTCACTCGTTGTCGCAGCTCTCCCAGACTCTTTGTTGGTTCATTGAAGAAATCCTTGGACGGGCCCCCCACGATGTCCAGCCTGGTCTTTGGCTGGCGTCCATGCAAGAGGAACGCTGGCTTCTCGCCTGTGGCTGCATGAGGAGTGCAACGGTAGACTCCTAAATACTCCACCACCGCTTCCTTTAGTGGATGCTGCTCCTGGACACTGACTTGCGCAAAGTCTTTGAACACACGGTTGAAACATTCGATCTGACCATTACTCTGGGGATGGTACATCGAATAAAAGGTGTGTCACACTCCCCGTTTTGTCAAAAAGGATTCAAACTCAGCAGAAACACACTGAGTGCCATGATCACTCACAAGCCCAGTAGGGTAGCCTTCCCGTCTAAACACCACCCGTAAAAGGAGATGATCTTTATTTGACGTCACTATGACGTCAGACACACTTCGTCAGACACACTGCCGGTACGCTGTAACACTAATAATCTATTAGTGTTACAGCGTACTGGCAGTGGCTTGGAGCATTGAAAAAGGGCCCTACAATGTCTACTCCCACTTTTTCCCAGGGAGCAGACGGAAATGTAATTGTTTGTAGAGGAGGTATCACGGGTTTTGCAGACTTGTCAACTGCTTGGAAAACACCGCAGGACCTAACAACAGTTTCAATGCGTTTGTCCACTCCAGGCCACCAATACGTGTCACGAGCCGTGCTGCTTTGTTATTGTTATTCCAGGGTTAGCTTTGTGTGCTAGTTCCACAATCTTCGCAGTAAGAGCGGTAGGAACAACAACCCGTTCCCCTCGAAACAGCAGGACTCCGCTCATGGAAAGTTCTTCTTTTGCTTGGTGAAAGGGTGCCATGTCAGGGTGCAGCTCCTTTCTTGGTGGCCAGGTGCCGGTTGTCAAAGCAATCACTTGTTGCAGACGGTTGTCCTGTCGAGTCTCTTCGACTACTTCTTGCTGCAATACACACAAATAAATGCCACAGACCACCTCCTCTTCGTGGGTCTCCCCGGACGCATCAAGAGGCACACGCGAAAGAGCATCTGCCACAAAGTTGTCTTCTCCCTTTTTGAAAACCATGGTGCAGCCGTATGCGAGCAAACGAGCATACAATATTGCAATCCTGAATGGTCGTTGGCCAGCTCCCTGCAAGCCCAACAGTGTCAACAGTGACGGATGGTCGGTCTGCAGCACAAAATGCCGACCCCACAAGAAAACGCTCCAGTGCTCGCACGCCCACATACAGGCCAATGCCTCACGCTCTCCAGCGGAGTACTTCCGCTCTTGTGGCGTTAGGGGTCGAAAAGCAAAAGAGGGGGTCACAAGGTCTTAATTTTTCTTCTGTTGTAGAACAGCTCTAAGGCCGTTTGGCGAGGCGTCAGTTGTCACGACCACATGCAGCTTAGGGTCGAACATTTGGAGAGGCTGACAAGAAAGTAAGGACTTCAGTCTCTGAAAACTATCTTCCCGAGCAGCCGTCCAGCGGAAAGGTTCACCCTTGCGTATTAGCTCACGTAGGGGCTCTGCCAGCTGTGCATACCGAGGGATGAACTTGGCGTAGTAGCCAACCATGCCCAGAAACGAACGTAGCATAATGACGTTTGTTGATGCTTGAGCCTTGACAATCACGTCAACATGGCTTTGCATGGGTGGCACTCCCCGCTCGCTGACAACATGCCCCAAAAATGACACTTCCCGAACATTTAAGATGCACTTGTCGTTCAGCTTCAAGCCCGCTTCGCTGATGTGATGGAGAACTTTATGCAGATTCTTGAGGTGTTTCTCTTCGGTAGTTACAAAACAACGATGTCATCCAAGTAGCATTGTACTTGTCGACATTCCTTCAGTATTCTAGTCATCATTTTCTGGAACGCAGCAGGAGCCGACGCCAACCCAAAACAAACCCTGGTAAACCTGAAAAGTCTATCGTGGGTTATGAACGCCGTCAGGTCTCGGCTTTCCGGGCACAAAAGTACCTGCTGGTACGCACTCGATAGAACCAGGCCTGATAAGTACTTAGCTCCAACTAGTGCTTGTAGCAGTCCCTCAGTGTGAGGCAATGAAAAGCAGTCAATTATGACGGCCTTGTTTACTTCTCTTAAATCGACACATAGTCGAACTTTCCCGTTCTTCTTTTTCACTGCCACGAGCGGCGAGACCCATTCAAACTCATCAATCCTCTCGATGACGCCCGCCTGTAGAAGTCACTGGAGCTCTTCAGAGGCTTCGCCCCTGATAAAGAAAAGAGGTCTTCGTAGCTTGGCAGAAACGGGTTGAACTCCTTGACGTGTTTTCACTTTGTGAGTGATCCCCTTCGCGGTACCTAGAGTGCGTCAAAAAGGTGCATGAAGTCACCTACCAAGTTGTGAGGGAGTCCAGAAGGTACGTACGTGGTGTTGAAACATTTCAACGCGCTACCGCTGATCTCAAGGGACAAACAAGCGATGGCGGCGGTGCCGAGTATGTCTGTATCGTTCGGGACAACGGAGAAGCGTACGCAAGCCTTGCGCTCCTTGTAACCGACAGCAGCAACACAGCAGCCTGCTACGACGATCTTCTGCTGCTAAAAATTGAACAAACTTGCGGACGTACCTTGCAGCTGGTAAGTAGAACTGAAGTTTCTCTTTTACGTATCTTCCGACATTATGGAAACTGCTGACCCTGTGTCAACCAAGAATGATAGGGGTGTTCCGTCGACTTGAACTGAAATGCAGATACCGCTCTTCGGTTCATCGTGCACGTGAAGAATACGAAGAACGTCCTCGTCAGAGCCATTCAAGCACGCAACTTCTCTGACAGTACCTCCTGTGCTAGTGTGACTGGTGGTACTCTTGCAGACAGGACAAAAATGTCCGACTTTCCCGCATACTTTTTCCCTCTTGCTTTGCATGTAGCGGAATTTGCAAGATGTCCCGATACCCGCAGCGGTAACATTTCTTCGAAGTGGAGGATAAAGGTTCTCCCTGTGTGCGCTGTGGTCGCTCGGGGTTCAGAGACTTAACGTCCACCTTCTGCACCGATGAAGACGATACGAGCTCCTTGGAGTATCGGACCGCTTCCTCGACCAGTCGGCCGATGGACAACACCCGGTCCAGGGTTAGACCACTTCCTAAGTAGACGCTCTCGTAACTGCTGGCTCGCAGTCTTCGCCTCGAGCTGATCTCGGATGAACTCGTCCTCCATGAGTCCGATCTCGTAGTCCGCCGACTGGTCTTGCAGCTCGGCAACGAATACTTCGCAAGATTCCCCCGGTAGCTGCGCTCGCTTCCTGAAGCGGTGTCGTGCAACGACCACGTTCGAAGTTGCCACGAAGTAGGTCTCCAGGGCCGCCAAAGCGACATCGTACTTGTCCGGCGCAGTCGATGTCTTTCTGCAGGCAGTA
Source organism: Ixodes persulcatus (assembly GCA_013358835.2). NCBI lineage: Eukaryota > Metazoa > Arthropoda > Arachnida > Ixodida > Ixodidae > Ixodes > Ixodes persulcatus. Next base: position 413,175 of record JABSTQ010009798.1, on the reverse strand, counting down.
GCTTCCTCCAGTGGTACCGGAGAATGTGTCTCCGGAAGTGTGTAGAAGACTCTCTGTCCTTCAACACCGAGGCAATGTAGAAGCAAGGCCTTCCGCCGAGCAGGTCCATGGGCGTCGCCCCCCGAAGCCAGCAGGTAATTTCGAACACCCGCCGCCACTGTTTCCACGGGATAACAGGTCTCCCGGGAGAGAGGAGGAAAGGAGGCGGAACCGCTAAGCTCATGCTTGTCGGTACATCACTCGTTGCCAATCTCTTGTATGCTGCCGTGGCAGCTGAAGTCAACCGCCCTGCTCCGGTACCGGCGAAGACCTCCATTCGATCCTCTTCTTCTTCAGACTGCAAATGCGACAGTAGCGCCGCCACAACACTTTGCTTGTGCGTCCCTGCGCCTTCGCACTTGTGTTAGCAAAGGCAGCAAGCTCGCATCGAAGGCGGAACTTCTAGTCTCAGCTTAAGGATGAACGGAGTATAGTCGAAACGCCATCGCTGTTGCTTGAAAAACTGGATGTAAATAAGCCACTCGCGCGAAACCTCTGTATTGCGAACCCGTTGCAAGTAAAACGCTACAATGCGTGATGTAAAACAGACCGTTACGCTCAATGAGCACCGTTTGTTCCTCTTTTACCCCTACTACTCTTACTTGGCGTATACCCGAATGCGACGTCGTCGTGTTTCATTGTGGCCGTGCACAGCGATCTAGCCATTGTTACGATGCGATGTTATCGCTTATCGCTGTCGCGGCCGCAGCAGAACTGCTGAGTCAGGGGGGCGTACCTCTGGTGCTTGCTGCCGATATAAGCGGCATCGCCGGCAAGCTTTGCGCCTTTTGGTTCCGGCTGCCGAACAATAAACGCTGCCAAACAAACGTCGGTCTCCGGATTCGTCGATTCTCACGGAGAAACGTAACAGCTGGTGGCAGCGGTGGGATGGATCGACGACGCCGGGTTCCATGGGTGCTGTCGGTGAGTGCCTGAGGCTTCCTTTCCGTTCACCGAGCAGCTTAAGTGTTTAAGGCAGTTAGTTCTGTGGTGTCGCCAGACGGTTGATACGGGCGCTGGGCAAAAGTAGCCAAACTTTTTTGGAAATTTCTGAACATGGATCCGATAAATCTCGCGGCGATTGTGAAGCCCGATTTAATGCTCTTAGCGGAAGAGCTGGGTGTTAAAGTGGTCAAGGCCATGAGAAAGCCCGAGATTATCAAGGCCATTGAAGATTGTGGCGCGGGCGCCGACGAAATTTCCGAGTGTTGGAGCGAGGTGCAGAAGAGACGAAGGGAAGCGGAACTTCGCGCCGCCCAACGTGCCGCTCAAGAGGAGCTTCACGCGGCTCAAGAGGGGCTTCGCGTTGCTCGAGAAAAACTTGAGCTAGAAATGCTTCAACGTAACTTTGACGCTGGTGAGGCCATTGTGGTGGATAACAGCTCGAAAAAGTTTGACATGCGAGCCCTTTTGCAACCTTTTCGCGTCGGCGGAGACATGGGTCTCTATTTAGTAAATTTCGAACGGGTTTGCGCTAAGATGGGTCTTGTAGAGTCGAGCTGGCCTCAAAGGCTCTTGAGTTTACTGCCAGCGGAGGTGGCCGACGTTTTGGCCCGATTAGATCCTACAGCAGCCGATGACTACGCGTCCGTAAAGTCTTGCCTGCTTAGGAAGTTCAGGTTGTCGCCTGAAGCTTTTCGACAGAAATTTCGAGAGACAAGGAAAGGACCGGACGAAAGTTACGCGGAGTTCGCTTATAAGCTTAAAGGCTTTCTGGAAAGTTGGCTCCGTGGTGTCAACTCTTACGAGGATCGTGAAAAGGTGCTGGAGCAGATAGCACTAGAGCAGTTTCTCTCCTGTATTCCGACATGTCTAAAGGAGTGGATTCAGGATAGACCGGAAGTAGAAACGGTGCAAAAAGCTGCAGATTACGCGGATGAGTACTGCTCTAGGCACGGGAAGAAAGTTGTTGAAGAAAACCGTAGCTCCAACCGTTTCTACGAACGATGCGGACCTCGCACGTTCGTGAAGAAAGGCGCCGAAAAGTGCAAAGAGAGTGAAGTACCGACAAAGGGAGTGTCTGATTCAGACGAAAAGAAACGTAAAATGAAGGCGTTCGAGGAGCGTAAACCAATAGTGTGCTACAGGTGTAAACAGCCTGGTCATGTCGCTTCTGGTTGCCGCGTCCCTAAAGTTTCTCCCGTTAACTTGTGTCTGGGAGAAGCGGAGGACCTACTCGGGCCGTATCTGTATGACATGAAGGTAAATGGTAAATCCTGCAAAGGTTTACGAGATACCGGCGCCACGTATGATCTGGTACACTCTTCGCTAGTGGAGCAAGAACATTTTACAGGCGACTGTGTGTGGATCCGTCAGGCCTTGGAAAGTCGGGCAGTTAGTCTGCCCGTAGCTAAGGTAAAACTAAACGGACCTTTCGGAGTAGTGGAAACGGAAGCAGCTGTTTCTGACGGAGTGCTTCCAAACTGTCCGTACATACTGTCAAACAGAACTGCAAGGCAATTGAGCGAGTCGGGTATACCGCTTGACATGAATCCTGTTCTAGTCGTCACGCGCTCAATGACAACTAGCGCAGTGCCGGAAACACTTCAGACGGAAGCGAGCGCGACGACTGGTAAAACCAGCAGCGTGCCCGATAAAGAGCCGAACGAAGGAGCTGACATGACCACGCTGGTTTCGCCGGAGAGCAGCAATTTTCGTGCGCTAGCCGGTGTAGATAAGCTTACGCTTATCGCCGAGCAGTCATCCGACCCGAGTCTTTCAAAGTGTCGTGATAGCGTGGGAAAAGAAAACAAGCCGAACATCTCCTTCTTTATGAGCAACGGCATTCTTTACCGTAGTTTCAAGGACAAATCGGGGAACGAGGTAGATCAAATTGTCGTTCCATCTAAGTATAGAATTGCATTACTCGAGCTTGCTCACGGAGAAGGGTGGTCGGGACACCTAGGAATCACAAAGACCAAGTGCAGGCTTTTGGCAGAATATTATTGGCCGGGCTGCTTTAAGGAGGCTGAGCAATTCGTCCGTTCTTGCGACACCTGCCAAAGAACAGGACGACCAAACGAGCGCCGAAAGGCGCCTCTCACACTAGTGCCCATAATCACGGAACCTTTCAAAAGGCTAGTGATAGACGTCGTAGGACCCCTACCTACAACTAAGACGGGTTTTAGGTACCTTCTAACGATATTATGCCCAGCCAGCAAGTTCCCAGAAGCCGTTCCAATGAAAGAGCAGACATCGGTCGAAGTAGTAGATAACTTGCTCTCGGTCTTTTCTCGGATCGGGTTTCCTAGTGAAATTCAATGTGATCTGGGTAGCGTTTTTACCAGTGCTCTAACAACCAGCTTTTTCGAGAGGTGTGGCATTAAGATTGTTCACAGTTCTGTAAGCCACCCGCAAAGTAACAGCGTAGAGAGAGCGCACTCGGTAATGAAGCGCATTCTCAGGGCCCTTTGTCACGAACAGAAAAAAGAGTGGGACTTGGCATTGCCCGCTATGCTTCTCGCGTTGCGAACCGTTGCTCACGAGTCAACTGGTTTCACACCAGCGGAACTGGTCTATGGACGCAATTTGCGTTCACCTTTGCGGTTGCTGCGCGAGGGCTGGGAGGGTGAAGCCGAGAACCCAACAGTGGTGGAGTATGTGCTTTCCTTACTAAACCGTCTCCACAAAACGCGTGAGCTAGTTGAGGCGAACCTGGGAAAAGCGCAGTCGCGAGGTAAAACCTACTATGACAAAAACAGCCGCCTCCGAACGTTTAAGGTGGGTGACCAAGTTCTACTTTTGAGGTCTTCTAAGGCTCATAAGTTGGAATTGCAATGGGAAGGACCAGCAACAGTCCAGCAGAGGCTATCCGAGACAAATTACGTGGTAAAACTGCCAGGTCGCAGAAAAGAGGTCCGCATATACCATTGCAACCTCATGAAGCCGTACGTGGAAAGGGTGCAAGTAGTCAGCATTGCACTAAACCAACCAGAGGAAGTTCCTACACGAATTCCTGAGCTGGGAAAAACCGACGGGATCCTGACAATCGCCGAAGTCTTAGAGGCCGCAGTCGATAAGACGCTCACCAAAAACCAGTTTTCGGATCTTACGGCATTAATTGGCAAATACCAAAAATTGTTTTCAACTATTCCCGGAAGAACGAGTCTGGTCGAACATGACATCGAAGTGAGGACTCGGTCAAATATTCAGTGTAAGGCCTATCGCTTTTCCCCCCGCCACGAAAAGCTATTAAAGGAGTCCGTAGATCAAATGCTAGAGCTAGGGTTGATTGAGCGGTGCGAGAGCGACTTCGTGTCTCCTATGATTCTGGTAGAGACTCCAGGAAAAGAACCTCCTCCCTGTGTGGACTACCGAAAGTTAAACGCGGTAACGGTAACAAAAGTCTACCCAATCCCTAATATCGAAACTTGCATTGAGAAAGTAAGCAAAGCCAAGTTTATCTCAACCATCGACCTCGTTAGAGGTTACTGGCAAGTGCCACTTACCGCAAACGCCAGCAACCTTGCCGCCTTCATGACCCCGTTTGGTGTTTTTAAGCCGCTTGTCTTGAGCTTTGGACTGAAAAACGCACCCTATGCGTTTTCGAGACTGATGAATCTGGTACTGGTCGGAACAGAGTCTTTTGCGTTGCCGTACCTAGACGACGTCGCTATATATTCGGACACGTGGAGAGAGCACATTCAGCACCTAGAACAGGTGTTCTCGCGCCTGCAAGACGCAGGACTTACAGTCAAGGCGAAAAAGTGTAAGTTTGGCCGAGGCGAAGTATCGTATCTCGGACACGTAGTCGGTCAAGGAATGAGACGTCCACAAGAACTCAAGGTTCAGGCCATTAAAGAGTTTCCCTTGCCACAAACAAAAAAAGATTTGATGTCCTTTATCGGACTGGTGAATTACTACCACCAGTACATTCCCCAGTTCTCTGACAAGGCGAGTCCCCTGACGGATGCGCTCAAGAAAACTGAGCCCACTAAGATCGAATGGGACGATCGCAAGATACATGCGTTTGAGGCTCTTAAGTTAGCCTTGGCGACTCAGCCCGTATTAGTCAGCCCTGACTACACAAGACCCTTCTTAGTGCAGTGCGACGCCAGCGAAAAAGGACTCGGCGTCGTTCTTAGCCAAGAAAACGAAGGGGAAGAGCACCCCGTTTTGTTTGCCAGCAGGAAGCTAACTTCAAGGGAGCAAGCCTACAGTACCATCGAAAAAGAATGCGCTTGTCTCGTATGGGCTGTAGAAAAGCTTCGCTGCTATCTCTATGCTTCGGAGTTTATTTTAATTACAGATCATAGACCGCTCACATGGCTTCAGCAGCTGTCCCCCAAAAACGGTCGCTTGTTACGCTGGAGCTTGACCCTCCAGGAATATTCTTTCTTGGTTCGACATAAAAAAGGAAAGCTTCATGCGAACGCAGATTGTCTGAGCCGAGCGCTCTAACCGGCGCACAGTGCGATTTTCTGTTTCTTTTGTCTCATCTGCACATTTGTAAATAGTTCCATTCAATTTCATTCATTAGCTGTCTATTCCCAAAAGATCGGGAACGATATTTTCAAAAAATTCTGGCTGCGTTTGGGGCATATTTTGTAAGCTATTTCTTTTGAATGATTCGTGCTCTCGGTGAGTGGAAAGGGCGTTTCGGGTGCCTCCGCAGTTTCTGTGGTGCTTGGTTGTTGTTGGCCCTTGTCATTCCCCACAGAAGCACGACGGACCTCTGTTGTCATCCCGACGTCCTGGCACCGACGGCACGTGATAGCCGCTGCTACTCCTGGGCCGCTGGCGACTTTGGCTCATGGTCGCAAGGAACGCCATCACCGCTCCTTCCTGCGCCTCTTGGACCGCAAAGTCGACGCTTCCGACCAGTCAAGGACACTGAAAACTGCAGTGACGGTGTTGGGCCGCGCGTCGACGCTTCCGGCCAGTTTCGCAGACGGTGTTGGACCCTGCGTCTCCAGGACTTCCCGCCCTTCTGATCAGCTCAAGCTGAACCTGTATTCGCTGCGAAGGTTTCTTCGAGCAACGACTGTGAAGTTCTGCGCAAGCAGCACGAGGACTACGCCGTTCGTTTGTCTGTCGAACATTTCCAAGGACGTGCTTGAAACCTGGAGAGTGGCGGGAAAATTGTTTTATGCGGTTTCGCCCTAAAAGGGGGAGGAGTTGTTACGATGCGATGTTATCGCTTATCGCTGTCCCGGCCGCAGCAGAACTGCTGAGTCAGGGGGGCGTACCTCTGGTGCTTGCTGCCGATATAAGCGGCATCGCCGGCAAGCTTTGCGCCTTTTGGTTCCGGCTGCCGAACAATAAACGCTGCCAAACAAACGTCGGTCTCCGGATTCGTCGATTCTCACGGAGAAACGTAACACCATGGAGTTATTATAATGTACGCTAAAGGTTGCGAAGACGCAACAATGTGAAGTAACTTGAATGAACATCATGTCTGACCACGCCTTTCATTCTACTGAGGAGAAGTATATTTCATCGAAGAGAATGACAAAATAACGGTGGTGCGCGCCCGTCCTTCTGTTGTGGTTCGACGCGAGTACGAAACAACGACGTGTGGCCAAGCAAAATGTATGGGGCGGAATTGTCTCATGTGCAAGTGGGCCAAGCACTAGACCCTGACTGGCCTTCGTTCAGTGCATCAAGTTTGCAGAAAGGCAGTAAATATTTTTTGTACTGTTCCTTTTCATCTAAACTACTGATGATCTGCTAGCACACGTTTTTGACCTGCTCTTTGTTAGCATGCTTGACCACATCATCTTGCGTGCAGTTGCTCAATTTAGCTAGCTCTATAATCTTTGTAGTGATACATGCACATTTACAGTAAAGACCGAGTCCTTCAACACGCTACTGGTCACAAAACTTTCCCGTAATGCTGTGAGAAAGCATTGCACGCAGCCAAGAACGGCCGCGGTGCTGTCCTGATCTGGAGAGCTTCGGCGGACAACTTAGAGGCTTTTTTAGGGGCGAAGCTCCTTAGGGTCTATACTTCGTCTCACACTAGCATGGACTAGCCGCGAAGGCTGTGCTAGCGCGAGCGGCCAGCCTTGACTGCCTTGACTAGAGCATATGCTGCACGAGCGCTCGTACAGTCGCAACGGCTTCATTCAAAGCGACTAGCTCGCGCTTTTAGCACGCGCGGCTAACAATAGTCCATACTAAGTTGAAACGAAGTATAGCCTTGTCCGTCCGTTCGTCTGTCCGTCTGGCGTCCTTGCTCACAAAAAAAAAATAAAAAAAATGTTTGCGCAGTCGACAGGATTCGAACCTGTGCGGAGAGACCCGTCATGAATGAACCGTTGCATGTAGCCGCTCAACGTCTATACAGGAGAGGGCGCTGCGGTCAAATCCGTATATAATCGCGTTAAACTTTGCATGCATGGTTCTGCATTTCACCGACCATAAAGCAGTCCCCGCTCAAAATACCCGCAGACCCATGGGGTTATGAAACCGTGTAGGTCCGACAGCAACTCTGTGGGTATTCGGGTCCCTATGGGTCCCCGCACAGTTTTTTTGGGTGTATGGGTCCCCACAGGGTTTGTGTGGGTGTATAGGTCTCCATGGGTCCCCGCACAGTCTTTTCGGGTCTACGGGAGCTGTGTGGGTCCTGCAGAGATCCTATTAGCCCCGTGCGCGACCGAAAGCGTCGCTGTGGTCGGCCTTCCACGATTGGCCGAACGCTGACTATGACGTCGGAAAGGGGATTTTCATCGACGGAAATAAGAGGAATGAAAGAACTTTAAATTTGACGGTGTTGGCAGTGTTCCTTTGAGAGCGCAATGATTTCAAGCTTCCACCATGCTAATAACAAACACCATCGAACTTGTTGTTTGCAAGGTAATGACGTCACAAAGGGGAACCACAGGAGGGCGCCACCAAAACTTCTCGCCGCTAATAGGAGCTGTGTAGGACCAAAGTCCTGTGGGAGCCGTGTGGGTAACCCATAGGGTTTCATAACCCCATGCTCTGTGCGCAATCTGTGTCGGTACCTGTGGGAGATGCATGCTTGACACCGTATTTCACTGCAGACCATTGCCAAGAACCGGCTGGTTCTATCTTTATTTACTGCTTGGCTCTTTCGTTTCTCTTGCTTTCGCCGGTCGTTTATTTTTTCTCCCAGTATGTGGTTCACTTTTGCTGTCGTCTACATTACAGCAATGACATCCACATGGTGCTTTTGGCCACGGAGCTTCATCCCTAGGCATTCTGAAAAAATATGCAATGACGAAATACTTAAAGGAGCACAGCTTGTAGAGGTAAGGCTTAAACAAATGTTCATTTAGATCACATGCCACATCACTTTCATGAACAGTTTCATGTAGAATAGCCTTTAAAATGACACACTTGAAAATTGCAATTGTGACATGCCCTATAAAATCAATAATTAAAAAGTTGATTAACAAATCTTGGTTAATCAGTGAACATATTGTGACGGTTATCCCCTTATCTATGTCCGCCGAGCCCCACAAACACACAGTGAAAAAGGCATCTACGTAACTCTCGCCCCTTTTTTAAAATTATGTTCGAATTAAAATGGCACATTCTGTATGATGTCAAACCCGATTATATCGAACTATCCCTTGTATCAAACTCTTTGTGAACAGACTAGCAGCTGCAATAAAAATGCATAGCGAAAATTGCGTTTACTTTGAACGAAAATTGGAGCGTCTCCCGATAGATCGAACTGCCAAGAGCGCCGTTTAGCTCTGCAAGCTGGCTTTCCCCCAACGCGAGCGAACCATTGGGGAAAAGCCAGCTTGCAGAGAGGGCAACCGCGTCAACAGCCCGGGAGTGGTTAGAGGATGAGCCGGTGAGACCTTGAAAAACGAAGAAGCGGCCACTGAATAGCCACGTGGAGCGTCCCTTATGACGTACAGACGCTCCTTCGAGAGTAAACAACTTTCCTAATTATGTCGTGTTTGTTTGTTGTCAGATTCATTCAAACGTCCATGTAGAATTACTGGCTATATTGAACTGGTAGACAGCTTTTTGAGAGTTCGATATAAGTAGGTTTGACTGCATAGCAATTAGCAATCATCGCCATTTGAAAGCTTTTGACGTCCAGTTCCTGGTTTTGACAAGTATTGGGCTCATGAAAGATACCGCAACCACTTCACCATTTTCCACAACCAAAATCCATAAAAAAAGCTGCTGGTTATACCCTTAAAGGGATACTTCAACGAAATTTGAAATATTCCCGTCGTGTTCAAAAATAGGTTGAATATGATCCACAATATCTGTAAATGACAATCACACGTTTGTATTTTGACCCTGGTGGCTGTATTTCTTGTTATAAACGGCCCACTCTGGCAAGCGCTCGGAGAAGGCCCAGCAGAGACCACGTGACATCCAACGCAATCGTGATGTAGGTCGTCTCAGGACGAGCAAAGCTACGGCGAGGCTGACGTCGAGAGGATGGCCTAGTCATTGCAGCCACCGAAGCTGCTGCTTTTGTACGAATTTTGAGTGACGGGTTAATCTTCCATAATCTTGTAGGGGGGCAATAGCGACTTCTGCGACACACAAAAGGCATTCCTGGGAAGAGGGGAGTTCCTCCTTCCCCTCTTCTCTCGTCGTGGCCGGAGGCGAGACACTCACCAACACTAGCTGTCAAGGTTCCTAGACGTGCATTACAAGCGAGGCATTAGCGATATCCACCAGGTGCCCGGTTTTGTTTGCCACTACATGACAAGTACTTAGAGCTATTGTAATTTTACAGAATACCAAATGGGAGTTCACATTGTTCCATAGGCACATCGAAGTGACCAGATAAATGGGCATATTGTGCTATGATTTATTACAAAGGCATGCCTGAAAGCGGTGGCTTCAGCATTTCAAAGATCAAGGCATAAACCCCCTCGAGTCAAAAAGAAGAAGAAAGAGAATTGTTGCGAATTGCAACAATTCTTTTGAGAAGAAAATTTTGCAGAGCCTTTTTTTTTGTGAAGACATCAGATAATATTCAGGGCCACTGTGGCATTTATTGCAACTGCAAATGATTGGAATAAAAAGGAAATTCCCTACGCATTGCTTACTTCATATAGCCTAGATAAAGGCCAGTGGCACAAAAAAAAAATCTGGTGTTTGCACGTAAAGTATAAAAAAATATTGCTTTTGTGTTTTACTGAGGTTGCCTAATCTTCCTATAATTTTACTGAAAGCTTCCACCAGTATGTACACCTGTGTGCTCAATCCCGTCCGTTTTATGCGGTCCATCCAAAGACCACCGAAACATTGTGAACTCCCAGTATAATACCAACTAGCTGCCAAGATAATGCCTTGATAGAGAAGATTTTTCAAATAACTGCTTAGGTTACATTTACAAGAGATAATTTGCACTCGCCTCTTAGGAATGCCACTTTCTTGGGTGTCAGAGGCAGCCTGCTGTCCTTGTTAAGACTGGCATTCAACACCACTTCGGTCACAGTCCTCTGCAGAAGGACACTGGACCCCCAGAGAGCAATGGCCAGGTTCTTCACAGCAACGCTTTGCCTTAAGTTCTGGTTCACTATGTTGTCACACCAGGCTTTCCACGTCACCTTGACATCAACGGTTGTAGAAATGCACCTATAAAAAAATTAAAAGAGGAGGCGAAACCGGTGTATTTGGTGGTGAGATCCTCTTTTCATGAAATGCTGCTTCGGGCATATTGATTAAAGTAAGCTTTCGTTAGATTAACCTCGTTCTTAATCGAATCATTTTCAAACGTCCTGGGAGGCGCCCATACAACAGTACTACGCTGCTCGAGCTATCAAGCTCTTTTGTTAGGTCTCCCGATTCTGCCGCTGTCGAACTGCAAGGGGTACTGGGTGGCAAGCCCTCTTGTAGCGTCGGCTGCTGGAAAAGATTATTTGGCCGGCTCAGAAAAACCTGACAGTGCGCTCACTGGCTGACCGTACGCCTTGTGATTTCGCTCTTCCCTTTCCAGCCCACTTTGCCCACTAGCCCAGCTCCTTAGATGGTGTTCCATGATCCCCCTCCACCCCCCTCCCCACCCCGCCCCCTGAACTTTTCGGTCGGCGTAATGGATAGAGAACATGAGAAGGTACGCCCACTGATATGCAACCTCGAGCGTGGCTGGGACTATAAAACTAACGCCTTAAAAAAAAGAAGCCACTTTATGCTCCAAGATTGCTGGAGTTTCATTCCCATGTACCTGGTGAACGTAGGAAGAATATACCATTTTCAAAACCTAAGCAAGCAACATTGACGGTCGGTATTTCTTGGACACGAAAGCTGTGATTGGATCGAAGTCCACATGAAACGCTGACGTAGCACACACGTCTATCCACGCCAATCACTGACACAGCGCTTGTTTCCAACGCGTACTCGGGATCCGCGTTGAAGAAATGACGGCCTTGGACATGCACATACTTCTGACTTCTGAAAAGGGTTTATTGCATGGGCCAAAGGTAATTAATGGGGAATATTATGCTCCAAGTCTTTCTGCACTATGCACTCAAAATGTTGAGCAGAATGTTAGAGATGCAGGTCTAAACTTTCTACAAAGAGATGTCGCCTTAAATATGTTTTTCGAGACATTATAAATTTGGTTCTTACACCACTGCTGGTGAAGTGATGCAACACCAAAAAACAATTTGTGGCGATGGTGCTGAAAGAGAGATCTCATTTGAGCAACATTTATCGAGATCTACATGTTCAATGACAAATGTCAAGGCCTTTTCATCATGAAGACATTGTGCGAGCATAGAAATGCTTTTTATCTAGAGGTATCTCCTGTAAAGCAAAAAATCACCAAATCAACTTACCATATCACGTTCTAGGAAGTTTAGGAGCTGATATGGATCCACCTCAGCGGGTGCTTTAGCAGCTGCCTCAGCGGATGCAGGTCCGACTGTACCAGCTGCTCCATCTAAGGTTGCAGGTTTTGCAGCTGCACCACCCAAGGCTGCACCTGACTGGCACACGCTCTGCATCACAGGAGCTGGTGCTGCTGCCACTTGTTCTGTGAAAAATATAAAAAAATATATGACATGCGTCAGAGCAGTGTGCAGCACTGCCACAAGATGTGCGTGGTGCTACTCTAAAAGCTGAGAGTGGGGTGGCAAGTCTATACCAATTTAATCAACCACCCACCAGCTTGGAGCAATGCGGCTGCACTCCTGCTCCTGTGTATACAGGGAGAGCAGTGCCACATAACACTAGGCTGATTGCAGTTTGGTCCAGCCATACACAGCTTCTATTACACCGTCAGCCAAAAACTTAATAGGTATAGTAAGGGTCATGGCCATGACATGTATGATGCTGTAGCTTGTCAAAGAGAGTATGTCGAATGCATACCATGCTCCTGCAGTCAAGTATTCCTGGTTAGGAAATAGCACGAAATATTTTTCATAAAAATCTACCGCGAAACTTCGAAACTTAGGAGTGCTCTTGGGAGTTTTACAGATCATAGCTTCTTGACCACACGGCTTGATAGACCAAGCAAATTGTTTTCGGACATATGTGAGGGAGAGATGTACAAGAATCTATACAAAACGTCTGCAGTTCAAGAGATCAGAGATCAGTGTGACAGAATTCAGCACGACAAATATGCCAGTGTCATTATTTATTTTTGCAACATTAAAATGACTCTGAAAGTCCGACCAGCTACAGGGTGTATTCACGCAAGTCTTGCGAGCGTTGAATTGTAGGTACAGCGCCCTGGTTGTGTCCATGTGCAATATATGACAAAATATCATAGAGACCAATACTGGAAACTTCTCTGAAAACCAATGGGCACGGTGGCGAAGGACGAGAGCGGCACTGTTCACCGCTCACGCCGTTCGTTTGTGTTTGCATGTCTACTAACAAGCGCACCAATGGGAAGGCTTTAGCCATTATTGGGAAAACTAAATAAACAAATACAAAATAGAAATACAACACACACAGCAACACTGCATGGAAGTAGTGATGCACTTCTGTTGTCAACTCTGCATTCCGCTTACGACAGAAATGCGGAATTTCCCTACAGGCTTTCATTCCAAGCGAGTGGCATCAGAATTGCTAAAGGCCAGCCCATAAACACAGTCTGTGTTAAAAACAATCCTAGCAGCAATAAGTTGCTATTATATTGCCCAATATGTAGAGCACCTTACCATAACAGCCTTGGCAGTCTTCCATGAAGCCTGGACTTCAGCAGAGGAGACTGTCATCTTGTGTCGTCTCAGGACACTCGCATCAGGATGGCGAAAGTGAATGCCAACTTCGGCTTGGCAAGGGCTGCAGTAAGTATAAAGATAAAAACACAAAGTAGAATATAAAATAAAAAATATCATGCCCCAACTTGAAGAAAGTGCACAAAAAGACAAGGACAAAAGGACAGGAACATGTAGGACACAGACAGGTGCACACTAGCAACTCAATCGATTGAACACAAAAGAAAAGAAGAGAGAATCAGAGAAATCAAAAAGGCTGTGCTCGGGGAACTGAGCTTCAGGAACCGGGGCGCGAGGCAAAGATGTCAGGTAGATTGTTTACAGACACTCTAGAATTAACAACAGCCTTTCCATGTAGTAAAGCGGTGAGTTCCTTCTAATTGAACATCTTAAAAAATAGTGCACAAAAAAACAAGGAATAACGGGGAGGAATACATACACTACATACAAGTGCAGACTCTCAAGTCACATAAATTTGAGAAGAAAAAAAAATAAAGGAAGCGGAAGGAGCTTTAGCAAAAGTTCAGACAGGTCCATGTGGAACGTGCTAATTCACCCATATGCACAAGACTAAATACAATTTCCTTGGTAGCTCAGATAACAGAAAAATGTGCGGACACATTGGTAGCCCATACTACAAATAATAAAGGCCTAGAAAAATCCTCTTGTATGTTTCTTTTATAGTATATGCTAATTATTCACGTCTTTTCTAAGGGCGACATACACGAGCAGTATAAACAGTGCATAGATAGCTGACAGTCCATCGTGAATTTTAAGGAGAGATTGAGCTGTTTTGATGTATTAGCCATCCATCTGTTACCTTAACTGACGAGGAAATTATGCTTTTAAAATCTGCACTTGCTAATGGGTGAACCAGCGCGTTCCACTTGGGCCTCTGCTCGAGCTCCTTCCGCATTCTTTATTTCCTTCGTCTCTGTTTATGCGAGTTGAGTCTGCGCTTGTATGTGGTCTATGTGTTACACTCCTTGTCTCCTTAACTTTTTGTGAACTATTTTTCAAGGTGTTCAATTAGTACCAGCTCACCACCTTACTACAATCATGCAACAACCAAAAACAATTACAACCTACACCATTCGCTAAAGGCAGTACCAAAGGAAAAACAAAACAGAAATTGGGTGAGGTATGAACACTATATACTTACACTGAACAAAATATACCTCCCATAAACTGGCGAGACACTACATTAATTAAGGAAATGCTTGTAAATTACCCCAGAAGCCCAGAAGCGGCGTCAAAAATTAATTCACGGGCACACATTTTTACGATCGGGAGCGGTATGCTATGCATTAATCACCATGGGGTGAATTTACCACGGCACCAACTTTTGGCAATTCTTTTCTGATTACGAATCGCGAAAATGAAGTCGCTTGCAGACGACTGGGCGGCGGAAGCTACGGGCCTGCTCGATCAATCAATCGCTGCCTTTTGCCTGGCCCAGCTCTCGGACGCAAATACGCACACAGAATCCCCCCGTAGTGTCAAACCTAGAGCTTCGGCGATGGAGGGGCACCGCGCTCTTCCAGACATTCTAGTTTACCAGTAAACAATACGGTGGAGGGAGGCAATCAACCCCCCCCCCTTCCTTTTCCGCCTTTGCCTGCCTGCCTGCCTGCCCGCCCACCCGCCTACACGCCTGTCCCCATGTGCCCAAAATTTCCGCCGCTTTTGATGGACCTGGAGAGAGTACGCAGCGTAAGCGCTCATCTGTGACCGATAATTAGCGCAAGGATGGAGTGCTAACATCATTCGCGCACAATTAGTAATAATGGTAAAAGCGAGTTATCTCGAGACAATAACAAGCATTTTGAACGGAGGAAAGAATAATCTAGCCCTAACGAAAAAAGAAAGGAACTTACTTTGGGACGACCGTGCCACGATCTTCGCTGTTGAGCAGATTCGACGCAGTTCCACGGCTCACAGTCGCTTCCTTCTTTTTCAGACACATTTGAAACTAAGGCGAACTCCACGCATCACGACTATTCGGCAAATTTACCTTAAAAACAGAGATATGAAACACACACGGCCAACACGACCAGCGAAACGCGCAAAAAAAAAAGTTGTGCATTGGATTGGATTGCATTCGTTGGCTATTATGGATGCCTAGCGACTTTACGGAGGCTATGTTCGCGTATCTTCAACACGCTTGCAATGAAACGATCAGCAAAGCGCATTAAAAAAAACTGTTAGGAGACACAGTAATAATAAATTATTGAGCATGTCAACAATGCCACAATATTAGAAATACGATCCTGAACAGGTAGAAAAAAAAATAAAATACGAGACTAACCACACAATGTATCCAAACGAATTTAGAAAACATATAATTTTCTAAACAACAACTCCTTCAAGTTGGGCGATTGGCTTAGCTTGTTAACGCGCGGTTCTGCTTACCGTGGGTCGGTGGTTCGCTTTCCGGCAGAGTGAAGTTTTTTTGCAAATTTGTTTTTCAAGTTTTTGTTTGTTTTTATTGTTTGACATATTTGCTATGTTCTTTGCAGTCGCCGGCCCCCTACTTTAGGGTAAAAATCGCGCAGAATGTGAAAATAGAAAGTGCGAGTCCAAAAAAGTTTTTTTATTCCCGTTCCTCTGGTGCGGTATGTCATATAACATAAGCTATCGGGGGACAGATCGTCTGGCTATGTGAACATTTGAAATATTTCTGCTAGATGATCATAACTACCACAGAAGATAGTCGATTCCTGCCTGAAATATAATCCTGAAAAAGTATCGTTCGGCGTTGTAAAATTTATTTTTTGTGGCGTTCGTGTTCAGATTCTCAATATCCTGAATGTGTTTTCCTCACCGCATTGTCTTTTCTCTCGTTTTCGCAGTAAAACACGCCAGTCTTAGCACGCTGGGATCAAATACGCCAGCGTCGCCAGTCATTTACGAAGGATTTATCAACGCAAATATTTCCCTTCGCTATTCATGCTATTCATGCAGCAGTGAGCGATGTAATTAAAAAAAAAAAAGACTTACAAAAAAGTTATCTTTTGCATGACCTGTAGAATATATCTTGAGGCGCACATCCACGGGCTTTCCATAAGCCTCATACATGTCCCGTGTAGCAACACAGCGCGCTCCCCTAGCGAGTGGCATCCCTACAGCAGCCCGCACAATGTCGTACTTGTCCTATGGGATCCTAGGCTCTATCTCCACAGGCTGCGGGGTACCTACAGCAACACACATAATTTATTACATGTCCCATAAAAGCCAAGGTTCTATCCCCACAGACTCTGCGGGTTACCTAAAGACCCCCACAGGCTGTGGGGATTGCCCAAAGGAGTTCCCACAGGCCGTGTGGGCTACCCAAAGGAGCCCTTACAGGCTGTGTAGGGTACCCAAAGGACCCCACACAGTACCCCGCATGTCCCATAGGCCCACAGGCCTGACCCCACAGAGATTTTAGGACACCCATACAACCCCATGGGTGCCCCATAGAGACCTTTAGGACCCCACACAAATTTTCTGTGGGTGCTCTGTGGGCATTTGGACCAGGGTTGTAATAATCACGTTGAAACGCAACCCGGAACTCAGCACTACCTATGAGCAATAAAAAAATCAGCACCATCAGCACTACCTATGAACAATAAAATCAGTATCATCAGCACCACCAGAGCTTCGCCCCAATCAACATCATTCACCACGTGGAAATTCAGTCATATTTTTTATGTGGAGCAAGTTTGCTTTGGCGCCGTGCTGTGCAGTTTGTGTTTGTACCTTGAAATATTGTACCAACGTCCAGATTTTGGTGTTTGGTGAGATTAAAATCTCGGCTGGCTTGTACTGAAGAGCTGACATTTCTTTAACAGACACGTTGTCTGCCAACGCGAGTAAAGAGGGAGGGTTTGTCTCCCACGAAGTGTCATTCGCCACTGGAAACAAGACGCCACCGCGTCGTCTGCTACCAGAAACGAAGAAAGGTGGATCGTCTGTTACGCACTGTATGCTGCAAGTGAAACGATAGAAAACAAAGTTGCATCGGGAAATTCTTCTATTTAACAAGGAACGCAATTGAGAACCCGTGCTTCACTTGGAAGGGCAAATTCATTCTAAAGCGCCATAGGCCTAGGCGCGAGGTATCATGTGACCACAAAGCAGCCGCTCGCCGCCCGAGTTTCGTTTTCTATCCCAGGACAAGTGTTTTTTTACGGGATTCTCTACCATTCTCAAACGGTTGATAGTTAAAAAAGGGCCCTCCTGAAAGCCCGGGAAATGGCAGTTCCAACAAGGGTGCATGCATTATGCAAGGCCTAGTAGCCACGGACATATATATCGCATTTTGAAACTGGTGCTTATCGCAGTCAAGTGCAGCGCGTCTTGCGTGCGTCGCCAGCGTATCAATGTTGTTTTTATTTGCTTTCATTGTCGAAAAACACCATAAAACTCTGTGGGAGCATTCATTATCGACCATACAAGCCAAAACTGTGAAATTACAAAAATACCTTTTCTTCCCTTCAATTCGGTAAATTGGGACTATGTCTCCCTTTGTGAAATGTTATTTAATTAAAACAAATGTTTATATTAAATTTACGAATATTGCGTACAAATTAAAATGTCTTTAAAATTTTTACAAAAATTTGAAACACTCTTACTGTGTCTGGCAACATATCTAAAGCTACCCGAACCCATCCAAATTACCTGAAGGTTCGGGCGCTTTACTGAAACTTCCCGAACCCCATGTTTCCAAAAAAAGTTTCTCCACATCATCAGTGCATAATGTTCATCAGCAAAATGGGTAATGCTTTCTTATGCCTTGCTTATCTTGCAGCCTTTGACACTCAGCTGCTAAGGTCGTGATAGACTTGCTCGTTCAGAATGGGCCCCCAGGGCAGCAGAACAAGGAACTGCAAGTTTGTTGGGCAGGTGCTCAGGCACGTGCTGTCTTTCAAGCTCCAGGGAGAGCAAGCGAGGCCCGGGGAACAGGCGACACCCCAGGAATTGGCCAAGACCCAAACCAACTGACCTCTTCCTGATGCCACTCAGCAACATGGAACAGTTTTGTGCTGCAGAAGCGCAGCTGAAGAACTTCGCCAACAGGACACTGCAGGTGATTATATGTCCTCTTTTTCGCGGTGTTGACAGGTATAAGGCTGCGATTCTTACTTTCTGGTTTAACTTGGGTTATCTGAAGATTTATGCAAACGGAGTCGAACTGTGGACTGAAGCCTTTTACTGTAATATTTCAAACAGACGCCCACCCAAACTGTGTTTCAAGCACAGTCAGTGACGAATTAAGACTGAGTAAGATACCCCGCCTTCATCACGGGCCTTTTGTTATATATAACAGCAGATTGCACGCACAGTCAATGCACGATGGAAGGCTATTGTAAGGGACATCCTAAACTGAACCCTGCGATATAATTGTGTCAAGTAGATGTAACGCCAATTGCATGTTTTGCAAGTCAGCTTTACCAGCCTGCGTATAGTTTCTGTAATTGTTAAACTGCGTTTCATACAGGCTACTGAACAAATAAATTCTGGACGGTGGTCACCAAAATGTAAGTGTTATGTGCGTCGTTACATTTTTATCAGTTATCTCCACCCAAAGGTCGTGCAGACAAGTGGCCTTCATCTGCATCCTTATTGAGCGGAATTCTAGGTATTTTTAAACTGCCACTTTTTGAAACTTTTGTTAGGTAAAATATTTGACAACGGGGGAAGTGAAATCACCCAACACATTTGCCTTTGGGTGCTTGCAATATGTCGGCCTACAAATAATCATAAATCATGCTGATTTCCTACGGGCCTCTGCCCGTTTTATCCTTAGAAGTTAAATTCCGCACATGCAGCAACTGTCGCCGTTGGTATGTGTGCGGAGCACGCACAAACGCACCTGCGTGCTTTTTGTGTTTAAGGCTTGCTTGGCAGAAGGATCGAGATGCTGTAGTATATATTGGGCTTCTTTTAGTTTTATTGCTGTTCTCACTTGAGGCTGTAGTCAAGAGATCTATATATATAAGGCAATGAATTCATTTGTGCGTTTGGCAGCTGCTACAGAAGTAAAGGTACATGCTTGAAAATAACCTTTAGCTTGGTCCAAAACGCCTTTGGGCGTACCCACCATCAGAGGTCGGCCTTCTAGGTCGCCCTCACTCACACTCACCCTCACAGACACATTCACCTAAGCCCCTCACTCACCCTCACCTCCACAGCTACACTCACCCTCAGCGCCTCACTCACCCTCATCCTCACAGTCACACTAACCTTCAGCCCTTCACTCACCCTCACTGAACCTCACGGCGCTCACGCACTTACCGCCCTCACGGCCCTCACGCACTCATACCCCTCACGCACTCACGGTACTCACAGCCCTCACGGCCCTCACACCCCTCACGCACTTACCGCCTTCACAGCGCTCACGCACTTATACCCTTCACGCACTCAAGGTCCTTGCGGCCTTGACAGTCCTCACGTCCCTCACGCACTCACCGCCATCACGGCCATCACGCACTCACGGCCCTCAGAGCCCTCATGACTGTTCCGGACCGACTTCGTCGTCGTCTCAAGTGATGCCAAGACTGCGCGAGCTGATCTGCTTGCGGTGCACTGCCTGCGTTGGTCTCGTGCTCTCTTGGCATCACTTGATGCCAAGAGAGCAATATGGCTGCGATCGCAGCCATATTCCGCTTTTCTCGGTCCGTGACCCTTGTACATAATGTAAATATCTGCAATTAAACACTGGCGACGAGGGAAACCTTTCTGGTTCATCGTGTATGGCGCAAGGAAGAATTCCCGACTACACTCCAGGAACGAGTTGGACGTCGCGGAAGGAACGCCTCGAATTTTACTTCGAGGCCAACGACGTGACGGAGCCGTCCAAGAAGCGGGCTCTGCTCTTCAGTCTTTGCGGGGAAGAAACCTACGGCAAGGTTCGTGATTTACTTCACCCACAAACGCCATCCGAGGTCTCGTACGATGACGTTACGCAACTGCTATCGTGCCACTTCGAGTCAGGTCCCTCGGAACTGCTTGGAAGATGGCGGTTCCACAAACGAGACCAGGAAACCCATGAAACCATCACAGAATACGTCGATGCTTTGCGAGCCCTTGCAAAAGATTGCAACTTCGGCACACCAAGGATTACGACCGTGGCACCTGCCAGGACATCCACCCAAGCGCCGAGCGGCTCCGTTAGCCAACAAACGTCGAGCGCTGCGCAGCAAGACTCGCTGGTACAAGTAGCCACGTCTACAATTCTTTCACTGGAAGTCATGCTACGAGATCGCTTTATATGCGGCCTTCGGGACGCGCACCTTCAGCAACGATTGCTTTCTGAATGAGCCATCACATTTCAGAAAGTCTTTGATTTGGCTAAGGCGATGGAATCTACGACAACGCATCAGGCAAAGATGAGATCTGATGTCGAAAAGATCCACCACAACACCTCGAAAGAACGCCAAACTGGAGCCAGGCCAAAATCTAAAGCTCAGGTACGAAACCGTTGCTACAGGTGCGACAATGACAATCATCGTCCAGAGAAATGTAGCTATCGCAAAAGTATCTGTAACTATTGCAGAAAGGTAGGTCATCTTGAGAAGACATGCATCTCCAAGAAGAAGCAAGAAAAAAGCAAGAAGACCAACCACGTGCGTGGGTTCAATGAAGACCACGACGCAGAGCTCTACACACTCTCTAGGACATATGAGTCAGCAACTCGACCACAGGTCCAGCCCACTCTTACCCTCAATGGGAAGACCCTGCAGATGGAAGTCGACTCCGGAGCTGCGCTCACACTCATCAGTGAAACAACATTTCGCAAGCTATGGCCTAAGGGAACTATGACACTGCAGCCCGAAGAGAAGCGGCTGCATACCTGGTCAGGGCAAAGGTTGCAAGTCCTTGGTAAACTTCAGGTAAACGTCCTGAAAACAACCGACGCAAGGGCACAAGCAGTGACACTCACGTTGCGCGTCATAAAGGGACCTGGAGCAAGTCTCCTCGGCAGGGACTGGTTTGTAAAGCTGGGCATTTTGATCATGGGAGTAAACTCCGTGACCTCATCCTCACTGCAGAGCATCTTAACCAAAAATCAAGATGTCTTCACTGAACTGCAGGATGGTCATTTCGGGGCACCAATCTCTATGCCGATGCAGCCTGACGCACCGCCTAAGTTCCTGAAGTGCCGTCCAGTTCCATTCGCTCTGAGGGACTCTGTCCTAAAAGAACTGGGTCGTTTGGAGGGACAAGGAATCGTAGAACCTGTCCTGTCCTCTGCGTGGGCAACTCCAGTAGTGGTCGTAAGAAAAAGGATGGATCGCTTCGACTTTGCGGCGATTGTCGCAGCACAGTAAACGCATCTGTAAAACCTGGGACCTACCCACTACCGACCGTACCGGAGCTACTGACCACAATCAGCGGAGGAAAACACTTTTCAAAAATTGACTTAACGCAAGCCTACCAACAACTGCGACTCGACGAAGCTACATCAGAGGTGCTGTGCATTAATGCGATCAAGGGCCTGTACAGAGTCAAGCGTCTACCCTTTGGCGTATCTGTAGCTCCAGCTATCTTTCAAAAGTTCATGGACGTCTGCCTGGCTGGATTACCAGGTGTTGTCACGTACCTCGACGACATCCTCATCACGGGCTCTACAGAGGACCAGCACCTTGAGCGACTCGAAGCAGTTCTTCGACGGTTAAGTCAAGCCCGCCTCAAGGTCAAGAAAGAAAAGTGTCATTTTGACGTGTCGGACGTTGAGTTCCTCGGATACCGAGTAAATGCTGCAGGCATCCGTCCGACACAAGAGAAAGTCAACGCGATTGTAGAAGCTCCAGAGCCGAAAACCAAGGCGGAACTACAATCATTTCTGGGAATGATTACATTCTACAATCGAGTCCTCAGACATCGCGCAACCGTGGCCGAAAGTCTGCATCGGTTGCTCGACAACAATACAACATGGAAATGGGAGACCCGGCACAGCAAGAACTACCAAATGTTGAAAAACCTTCTCTTATCAGCAGATATCCTTGCACACTACGACCCTGATAAGCCACTCTACTTGTCATGTGATGCCTCTCCCTACGACGTAGGTGCCGTACTTGCCCAAGTAGACAACGAAGGCCGCGAAGCACCAATAGCTTACGCGTCGAGAACACTAGGGAAGAGCGAAAGAAATTATGCACAGCTTGACGAAGAAGGGTTGGCCATAGTCTTTGGCGTAAAATACTTTCATCAGTATATTTCTGGAAGATCTATGATAATTCAGACAGAGCACAAGCCACTGCTAGGCATCCTCAACTCAGACAGACAGATGCCACTGGTACTGTCACCGAGAATGCTACGCTGGTGTCTCCATCCCTAGAACTATGACTACAAGTTGGTCTACAGACCCGGCAAGCTCCATCAAAATGCAGATGCACTGAGCCGTCTTCCACTGCCCAGCAACGTGGTCGAACCACACGGTCCAGCAGACATCCTTATGATCTAGGCCATTGAGAGACCAACCCTCACAGCAAAGGACGTGGCACGTTTCCCTTCAAGAGACCCCGCCCTCTCGAAGATCTACTAAGCCGTTCAGTCTGGTTTGAGCCAGCGCCATGTCCGCCACGGATCGCAGCCATATTCCGCTTTTCTCGGTCCCTGACCCTTGTAGATGATGTAAATAACTGCAATTAAACAACGACCTCACGGTCCTCACTCACCCTCAAACTCATAAATATTCTTGGTTCAGAAGCTCACTCACCCTCATCTCACCTGTGAAGATGAGTGTGCGTGAGGGTGAGTGAGGACCCTCATGAATGAGGTTTGCCTAGGTATGCCCACCATATGTGTACGCCAAAACAAATTTGTAAAGGATTGCCGGATAAATTTTAACCAATTTCATCTTCACTTCACATAAGTAGTGCTATTCCAAAAGGAGATGTCAACCTGTCCTACCCGAAGGTCACCCTATGAGAGCAAATAAATTTTCCAAGGCGAAAGAGTAACTGTCATTGCATCCGCCACTCCATTTAGAGGGTGTGAGTGCATGCGTAGCTGTGTTTTCATGCATAGCATACGGTAGTCACACAAGCGATTATTACATGTGGCGGGCTTGAGCTGAGCAACTTGGTTCATTGGCCTACAGGGCCACCACTGAGTGAGCACTAAACAAAAATATGGAAAGAAAACTGCTCACACTGTGCTGCTGTTGTCATTCAGTGCGACTATGAAGACGGTTTTGGTCAAGTCCTGCTTTTTAGGCCTTTTCAATTCCAGTCTCCGTAAAGTTTTAAAAAAGGCAATAAATGTGCATGGTTACTAGCCGGCAGATTTAACAAATTTGAGATGCGTCGGGTCTTAAATGCACTGCTTTGAGAACCACATGCATTATTAAAATTACTGAGTGGATATATGCTGAGGAGACATTGAGCAAAGATGATCCATCAAAACGTTTGCACAATTTGAACAACGATCCAAGGAATGTGACTGACTAATGAAGTTTAGCGGAGCATGGAGGGAAATATTTTGATCTTTTTGGTTTCCTCTAGGACAGGTAGACTAGCTCTATATTCAAATATGTTTTTATTCTCTCTTCAGTAAATATTGTAACATTTTGATGCATGTATAGTGTGGCTTGCTGCATTTACCTGGGCATTCACATCCTCTTACTTGAGACTAATTCATATCATTATAACTGTGTGTCAATAACTTTATCGACATGTTGAGAACACATTTTGTTTTTCTAGTAGAATGAGCTCGCGTCTCTAGGAGACAGTAAGACCCTACATAAGGTTGTGCGAGAGATGGTGGGACGCCTGTTCTCAAAGCAAGTCCAGGAGCGGTTCTCCCTCCTGGGCTACCGAGGAAAGTCAAGGTACAAGGACGCTATTATATGCAAGGCGGTCATCAGTAATGCATATTCATTACTAGCTATAAAATTAATGGTATCTCTATTGAAGCTCAACAGACAAGCGAAAAACTTTAAATATATGCTGACAATTAAAGGGAAGCTTAAACACTTCTTGAAATAAACGAGTTAGAGGTGAATTCTGGCGTATTTTTGTCCCGTGAATCTGAATATCACTTTTGTTTTCCCCGAAGGTGTAACTAAACGCGAGAAAACATGAAACACCTCCGACCAGTCCTGACGTCAAACTAAAATCTTTGGGCCGCCAAGCGCGTGTCGCTTTTGTGGGCAGCGCGTGCAATCGCAAGCTTGCCAGTTGTATTTTTCCACTCTGACGCCAGTCGTGACGTCTATTTCTGACATTTTTAAAAATAGCAAGAGTTCACGTGCATAGGTTTGACAGGCGCTGAAGATGCGTGAGAGCAGGGATTCCGAAAACTCCTAGTGTGACGTCACGCTCCGGGAAGGAGGGGCTTCAGCGGTAGTTTAAAAATTAATTTCTGCAGCCTTCGTGCACCAAGTTGGAAAATAAACTCGATATTCGTTATCCTGGAGGCCAAATGAAGACAATTTTGGTGTCCTGGAGGCCAAATGAAGACAATTTTGGTGTTCTTCCTCAAATACGGAACAGCTTCAGGTTCTCTTTAAATCTTGCAGTATGCAAAATTTAAGACGTCGGTTCCTGTCGTTTCTTTTTTTAATTCGATTTCCATTTTCTATTATGAATAACTCCAGTGTTAGCATTCTCCGAACCTCCATACTCAAATACAGCATTTTGAAGTAACTGTGGTCATGTCTTGTTATCTTGTTAGTTTTCAGGGTGAAAATATAATGAAGACCCTTTAGAGGTTTTGGTCTGTAGAGTGTCAGTTGGGGACGTTTTGCTCTTTTTTGAGCCACTCATTTCTGCGCCCCTCCCCCTCTCGCCCCCCCCCCCCCCCCATTTCAGAATAATAGGTTGTTGCATGAAATAGCCATATGCCTCCATAGAATCTGCACCTTAGTGTGGTAGCCATACCCAGAATCTCCACCTCTGTGGTGCTCTCTTTATGTCTTCTTTGAACTGCAGGCTAGGAGAGGGACCTACTAGTTACACAAAGAAAACGCTCGCAAACTACAGTCTCTGAACAGCACCTTGTATGTAGCTGGTGTGCAAGATATTGACTTCCCCTATTCCTTAACTAATCTGTGTGATCTGACTATTACCTTTACAGGTGTCATACAAAGTCGCGCTCAAGGGTGCAGCGTGGACGTGATGGAGAAGCGGCTGGCGGGCAGGGAGGCGGCAGGCAGGTGGCGGGGAGGTGGGCAGAGGCAATGAAGTTAAGACGGACACTTCACTGGTGGTTCCAACCGCCTTTGACGATGAGGGACACTCTGGCTGAGGAGCTAGCTGCTATGGATGCACGGGTTACAATAAAAAACGTCACGGTAAAAAAAATGTTTGTATGATCCCTTCTTGTACTACCCACAATATGCATCTGTGTTACAGATGAATGGGACATGTCGTTTCAACAATTAACAATAATTGGCATGAGTATACTGTATGAATGGAGATAGTCAATTGTTCACACATAATTGTTTCTTAAAATCACACAGATATTAAACTGAGTTGTTTCGGTTCAAGTGCGAAAAAACATATTAAAAATGGTCAGCACCTATAAAAGATCTGAGAAACCATAAAATAGTTTTGACTCAAAAATTTATCATTTCCCTATTTAAGTGAATTTGATCTACTGAGAAGCTAGCTCTTCAACATTTTAATGCAGTAGTACGTCCTTCGTGCGCTTTAAAGCCTGACACAGCTAGCATTCTAGTGGTTCTAAGCAGGGTACACTGAATTACAAATACGCTAGCGCTGATCCGCAATTGCGCTGGCACTGACCCACAATTACGCTGGCACTGATCTGTTATTACGCTGGGACTGATCCGCAATTGGACTGGCTCTGACCCCGAAATACGCTGGCACACTGATGGTTTCCTACCGTACCACCGGTTCCATGCCGGGGATCTGTGTCAGGAGCTCACTGGAAACATCCTGTATTCCCGACGTCCCGGTTTCTCAATAAGTTTTGTTTTGTTTGTTTGTTTGATTGTTTTATTTCGGACACAGGGTCACAAGGAGAAAGGACAAAAGGCAGATAAGCTCTGCCTGACGAGGCCCAGCCCCCTCAGTACACTGCATCAACAGTCAATGGTAACAAAACAAGTACAAAACATTGGCCAAAAAAAAAAAAACACATCGGCAAGAAACAGCAGTGCAATATCGTTGGTACCATTACCTCCACAAGGATGAAAATTACACGTCATATTTTATACAGTAGCTAAAATAGATTTGTTCATAATACTATACACAGTGTATGTAAAGAAAAATTGGCGTTCCAATTTATTTCGAACAACATGACAGAAGATACCTTTTTAAATCGCATTTGAAGCTGACACGTGAGACACTATTTAGTATTATTCCCATAACATCTGGATGTTTGTTTAGGAATTGAGGTATCATGTATTCTAGTTTCTGGTTTCCATAGGTTGTTCTTAACCGAGGTATCCTATAGGATTCATGCCTCAAATCATACTGAGTATTATTCCAAAGGAATCTCTCAAAAAAAGTCGTTTGGTCGTTAATTATGTCGTTCCGTATGTAAATTAAAAGTTTTAGATCAAACATTTGGTTAACGTTAAGCAAATTGTGCTTTAAAAAGTACGGGGCAGTATGGTCCATGAAATTTAGATTATCTATGCTGCAGCGTATTGCCATTTTTTGCATGATAAAAAGCCTTTCGAGGTTTGTCCTAGTTTTCGATCCCCAGACTAATAAACAATAATTAAGGTGAGAATGCACTAAAGAGTAATACAATTGCAGTTTTAACCAATTTAGAATCAAAGATCTAACTTTGTATAAGATGCCAATGGATCGAGAGATGTTCTTTGAGTCTTATTTATATGGGGGGTCCATGATAAGTTTTCTTCAAAAAGAACACCTAAAAATTTACAAACGGAGACTTGTTCAATTACACTGTTTTGGAACTTTAAGATAATATTACAGTCATCAAGTTTATTTCGTGGCTTGAAAATTACATATTTGGTTTTGCTCATGTTTAACTGTAGCTGATTTGATCCCAGCCAGGAACAAAGCTCCCTTAGCCACACGTTAGCCACAGTTTCAAGGTCCGGCAATTGATTACCAGGAAAGAACAAGCTCGTATCGTCCGCATGTAAAATTATATCCGGAGTTTGTGGGATGTTTACAATGTCATTTATATAGATAATAAAGAACAGTGGTCCCAGATTAGACCCCTGCGGAACCCCATACGTAATTAATTCAGGCGTTGATCGGTAGCCATTTAGACATGTATACTGCATTCTATTCGATAGATAGCTACGGATTAGTTCTAGCGCCACACCTCGGATTCCATAAAAAGGAAGTTTGTGAAACAGGATATCGTGTTTAATTCAATCGAATGCCTTTTTAAAGTCAAGAAATACTCCAACAGTGAATTTTTTTCATTTCAAAATTATTTAACAACTGTTCTTTAATATTTACTAGCGCCATTTCCGTAGATTTGTCTCTCTGAAATATGTATTGTTGTTTTACAAATACACGTTGTTCATCAAGAAATTTACTCATTCGAGTTTTTATCACATGTTCAAGTACCTTTGAAAACAGTGGAAGGACAGATATGGGAGTGTAATTGCTAATGATATCAAGAATGCCTCCTTTGTGTAAAATAGCTACTCTGGCGATCTTCATGCCATCTCGAAAAGTTCCTGTAGCCAAAGCATTATTGCATATATGTCGTAAAGGGGAACACAATAAATCTGCGACAGCTTTGATTGGTTCAGCTTTGATATCATCGTCTCCTGCCGCAGTATTATTCCGTAAGGATCTCAGAAAGACAAATATTTCACTTTCGCTGCATGGGATCAAAAATATAGAACTTGAGACTCTAGGAAAAACCTATCTGCCCAAGTCATGCATCGAATCCGCTGTTCCCAATGTAGCGCCGGAGCCCAAAAAATGAGAGTTGAATTTTTCTGCTAATGAAGCATTGCTATACTGATGGCCTTCAAAATTAAGAGTATTGGGGATCTTGTTGTTCGATTTACCAATAAGCCTTCCCATTTCCTTCCAACTTTTCCCTAGGGTCGTCCGATACGGCAATGAACTTGTTCTTATAGTTATTCTAACCGTGCTTTCTTTAGATCTGCGTTTAATTTATTTCTTTTTTGTTTATATTCAGTTAATATTGTCTGGTCTTTTGATCGGATAAACTTGTCAAATAATTTATTTCGTTCTGTAATTCGTTTATAAAACTCACGGCTGATCCATGGTTTTCTGGATTTTTTGTGCCTTCTTACAAGACGTAGAGGGAAGGCACTGTCATAGCTATTCTTTATTTTACGTAGAAATATGTCATATGATATAGTCGGGTTTTCTTCACTATAAACATCACCCCAACTTGTTCCCTCAATTAGAGAACGGAAAGTAGCTAAAGTATCCATACAAAATCTCCGTTGGAATATGGGCGTTATACGGCCAGTTATACGGCCAGGAGGACATATTATAGGGGGCTAATTGTAACAATCAGTCGGCTAATTAATTAATATTCGTTAATTAACTTTTTAATTAATGCAAATGGACATATGGTTCCAATTAGAAATTTGCTCAGCGTCGTCGAAAACCCCTAAATCAGTCATTTTCAGAAAAACTTTGAGCGCGTGAGAAGCGTAGTAGTAAACTGAAGTTACCGCTCGTGAAGCAGGTACAAACTACAAAGCTAGAGGTTGCGATAAGGCGCCCGTGCGATTTTTCCGTCTCTTATCTAGCCCCAGCCTTGTACCTGCTCCACGAGTGGTAACTTTAGTGCACTACTACGCTTCTCATGCGCTCGAAGTCTTTCTGAAAATAACTGAATTAGGGGTTTTCTATGACGCTGAGCAAGTTTCTAATTGGAACCATATGTCTATTTTCATTAATTAAAAAGTTAATTAACAAATTTTAATTAATTAGCCGACTGATTGTTACGATTAGGCCCCTATAATATGTCCCCCTGGCCGTATAACTCACTAGAACAAACCGTACTAGTGCATCTTTTACGGATTTTTTGTAATAAATCTGTTCAAATTAAAAATGAACACTCGGTATATACCCGCACAACACATTACACTTGTTCACGCGCGAACAAAAGGGTTCTAGATATAGAGCGAATAATAAAGGTGAGGGCAAAGCAACCCTGCCTTACAGATGTGCGGACGGAAATGTTACGTGACAATGTTTTGTTTACAATTAGCTTAGTGTTGCAGTTGGCGTAGGCCATTCTGAAACCGTTTATTATGATCTGCCCTAAGTTGACCCAGGACAAGATTTATAGTAATATATCATGCCGCACCCGATCAATAGCTTTTTCTAAGTCTATTTGTAACATAACATGGCCACTTGACCATCTCCATCCGCACAACACTCAAGTATGCTCCTTGCCACATGAATGTTAGTCTGAATCGACCTTCCTTGGATGCCGCACGTCTGGTGGAGTCTAACTAAATCACTAGTAACAAACTGAAGCCTCCGTGTTAGTATTTGAGCAAACATTTTGTAATCAACGTTACATAAAGTTATCGGACGGTAACCGTTTACTAGGAGCAATTTGGCCTTGTCGTCTGATTTAGGAATCAGCACCGTGTGCGTCCTTACGAAAGTTAGGGGGAGTGCGTCAATAGCAAATGGTTTGCGAAAAACATTGAGCAAAAATACACAAAGAACAGTTAAAGAAAAAAAAAAAAAACTTATTCCGATCCAATCCTATCGGATCCTGGTGTTTTGCACATCGGCAAATCGTCTACGGCTTGCTCTAGTTCATCCGAAGACATCGGCAGTTCCAGAATTGTTTTCTTATCTTCTGATAACTGGGGCATATCAGATACCAAGTTGCCGACAGTGTGGAAATTCTTTGGTATCACTTTGTCGCTAAAAGATCGCTGCAATATTCAACAAATCTTTCCTCGATATGTTTGCTTATGTGGGGTAATGCCGTTGCTACGCTCGACCTCGGTTATTTGCTGCAACGCAGCATGTCTCTTTTCATAGACAAAAGCGTGCTTCGTGGGTTGTTCACAAAGTAAATAACGCTGCGACCGTGATCGCACGATGGCACGTTGATAGCGACTATCGTTAACCTCTTCAAGAAGGGCTTTTATAAAGTTATTATCACCTATGCCGTTCCCGGGATTTTCGCATTCAGCGATATCAAGAGTCTGCAGCTGACGCTGCTAAACGTCTTCTTCTGCTCGCACAGCGAACATTATTTCACCAGACCTTAGTTTCTATAGCCAGGCGGCAACAGCCAGGCAGCGCCGGCAGAGTGAGAGCCCACGGTCATACCCTGTCTTGTTCTAACTTGGCAAAGGGGGAATCGATAAGTCCCACATTGCGTGCCGAAGGCTTCAAAATGCGCGACGTATACGAGCGCAACGCACACATATTGGAGCATGACACAGCGAAAAGCCTGATACTTCTTCGGAGTAGAGGCGCGCTCCGGTGATACGTAGTCACGTTCCCATTGGCCCGCCAGGGCCGTAGCTTCCGCTGTACTGGCATGTTACGCGATCACGGCTTCCTGGGACACCCAGTATTTCTTGCTTCAGACACTAGGCTAAGCGGCGCCACCAGAGTAATAGCTCACGTTTGAACAATGCAGCCGCATCTCCCAGGGATACCCAATATTTCTTGCTTCAGTCGCTAGATAGCGCCAAACCAAACAGCATTGCAGGTTGCCTATGGCTATCATTTTTACTTCTTCCTTGAAGACGGCCACGCACGCGCTCGCTCGGGGACACGCGTGGCAATACGATCTGCGAGTGAATAAGTCACTTTACTGGTCTAGTTAAAATTACTGTCCAGAAAACACAACAAACCCCAGGATCACAAGCAGTATTTTGGGACGTTACGTGGTACTTTGCTCTGGTGAGTATACGCCGTCTTGGATACCTAATTAACATTCGTAGTATTGAGCATAAATGTTTACCGCCGCACGTTTCAATACACGAAAGGAAAAACAAATAATGATCTCAATGGTGTCTGAATTTAGGTGAAATAATTATATATTGTGCAGAAATTACTTTTTTTTCTCGATCACAACAGTGCGACAAAGCTACTGCACCATAAAAAAGGCAAGACTTGCTGGAATTTGGGATACTCGCACAAAAGACTCCAAAGAGTATAAAATTACACGGATAGAGGACAAGACACACAGCTCTTTCAAATTGAAACGGACATGTGTCGATTCGTTCATAGACCATAGGCCATAATGGCATAGACCATAAACTTCGTATACCAGGAAGAGCCGGCCAGTGAAGCAGGCATTAATACATGTCCGTTGCTTTATTTAAAGAGCCGTGTATGTTTTCCCCTGTCCCCGTAAGTATACCCTTTTTCGCGTCTTCTGCATTTCATGTCCCCCCCCCCCCTTTCCACATGGGGTCATCGGGCCCTTATTTGTTTACCAGACACAAGAGCGTCCTTTCGTTTTAAACAACATTGAGAAGGCTGTTTATTATTTCAACTTTGCAGCGCAACAAGTGACACGCACGACACGGAGAAAGAAATTTAGGTGTAGGGTAAAAGGAAAGCGGATTAGAGGATTATCCTTGGCACCGAGTCCCGCCAGGGAAATTCGAACGGAAGGCGAAATAAAAACACTCGCGTAGAAACGCAATAAGTAATACAAACTACAACACGAGTGGTTGTGAAAGCATGGTCTAATTGGTTTGAGCACACCATCGCGTTCGCCCACACCTTTTTGCGCTGTGTTAATATATTTTCTAATTACCCAGTTGTTCGCTTGTCGAAAAACGATTGTTCCTCAGTTGTTGTATTTTTATCTCTACTTGGGAACTTGTTGTTCTCGTAGATATAGAAAAAAAGTTTCCCCTTTTTCAATCGCGTATTTGTGCCACCGGCTCCAGAACAATAACAAACCACCGCGCTGCGCCTAGAAAGCAAGCAATCATTCCGTACCGGTATGGCGCGCGCGATGTAAACACAACCGGCATCTTCTTATTCCGCGTCTCGTGTGACATTAACGTGCTGCTCAGTGGAGCCCCCAATTGTTGTTTTCTCCGGAAATTGCATTAAAATAACCAGTGTGTTGTCGGCGATACGAAAACAGTGTCGTCGAGAGACATTGCAAAACCTAGTTTTGGGCAAGTTACTTTTAACAAGTAATTATTTATAGGTAGAGTTAGTTTCCCAACCAAGTAGTGAAGTTACAGTTAAAGCTAACGAAAAACAAATAAAAGAAACACCAAACAGTTACCCTTTAATTTGGAAAAGTAATATAGTTACACTCAAGATACACACGCACGTATTCTACGAGTGTGTAAAATGTACAAAGAAACGAAATACTATGCAGCCTAGTACTACACTTCAGAAATGCGAGTCAACCCCCCCCCCCCCCCCCCCTCCCCCGTGCTTGCGAAGATTGGAAGAAGAGGACTTCCTGGAGGCATAATCTTTTTTGCAGTGTTCGCAGCGGGCAAGGAAGTTACTTCCACTAAATTTAATTGTTTGAAGTGCCTTTCATGGTAACTCCTGCCGATCGCCACTCATGACATCTCCTTCGAACGATTAATTTCCACCAAACAATATCTCTTTTTGCTTGAAACATTCTCTATCTCTCTTTCTTTTATACAGTCGTATAAGGTAGCCAGATAATTTGTGACTGAAAGATAGAGAAGACCGCTAGAATAAAACAGATTCGTAGAAAGAAATGAACAAAAAAAAAAAAACACAAAGACATTTTGTAATGTGTTGAAATTGTCAGTTTTCGTTCACTACGTGCAATG
Organism: Ixodes persulcatus; assembly: GCA_013358835.2. Lineage (NCBI taxonomy): Eukaryota > Metazoa > Arthropoda > Arachnida > Ixodida > Ixodidae > Ixodes > Ixodes persulcatus. Next base: position 380,322 of record JABSTQ010009798.1, on the reverse strand, counting down.
CAGGGCAAAAAGGGTAGACCACGGATCACTGGCCCACTGTCCCTGGGATGGAGCAAGTCGGCGAATAGAAACGTCGAATGTGATTAGCTTTTGTAGAGGAATCATGAAGACCCTCAAAGCAGGTGCTTCGCAGCTTTAAGTGTAAACAAAAATGTAGCCTCGCAAACGACCTCGTCCCCTCGTCTCGCCCCGAACGGTTTTTGGAGGAGTGGGAATTTCGAGGTGATCGGAAAGGGTGAAGACGAACGTGAGGGTCCGCGCGCAGCAGTTTGAAACGAAACGAATAAGTGTACCCGTGCGATTAAAAACAAAAACAATAATAAAGAAGTAGAAAAATGTCTTTAATGCGTTCCAATGCTTAACAGCGAATATAAACATTTTAAATTTCTTGTTCCTTGTTTTTTATTCTGCTCTCGGGCCCGAACACTTCATAAGCTCAAGCCCACTGTAGGCTTAGAATAATAGTGTCCATTCTCCCAACAAGCAACTACCTTTGATTTTACCTTGTAGTTACGTTTACAGCAATGTAATTAAGTTATTGTTTTAGTTAATTTTAAAGTAAGTAGGGCGTTAGCGTTACGGGCTATCGAAAAATATAATGAGTTACTGTATTCTGATACAAATAACGTGACACTACCTACCCAAGGCTGGTAAAAGTTACTGCTTGAGACTGCTCAAATTACTTTCCGTCATGTTGCTCAACCACTCTCTAAATAATCATTTTTTTAATATTTTCTTCGGCAGGCTATTTAAGCGGCTGAATTCATTATACGTCCCAAGATTGATATTAAAAAAAATGCGCCTTCGAAATGAAAGGCCCATTAATGAAAGTATTTTCTTATTTACAGAAACATGTCGCAGCGCGAAGCGGTTAGCGCGAACACAACAACGCCGTCTCTCTGCATTTCATTTATAAAGTGTTATGGCGGGAAAGAATATACAGGGTGTTTCACGAAAAGTGTACAAATTCGGTATTACGAAAACTACTCGCCGCAACGAAAAAAGACTTGTGTCGTCTTGGTTTTGGGCTAGGGGCCTATTTAGAAAAAAATATTAAAATCCGGAATAATTAAATTGTTAATTATTTTTGCGTAATTAAGTTTTTAATGTTCTGTTTAAAAGCACGATTTCAATTAGAAAATTGCTCAGCATCATCGAAAAACACTAAATCAACAAATTGCAGAATGATAGAAGGCACGCGCAGCATTTACGGCTTTCTGAAAAACCGCACAAAATCGACGGGTTTTTAAGTTTCGGTTTGCAATCGGAGCGCTTCTCGGCCCCGACGGCACCGCACCCTGTGGAGAAATAGTGCAACCAGTCTCTGCTGCGCTGTGTGCGCGCGCAACGCAGCAGAGGCTGGTCGCACTATTTCTTCACGGGGCGTGGTGCCGTCGGGGCCGAGAAGCGCTCCGATGCAAACCGAAACTTCAAAACCCGTCGACTTTGTGCGGTTTTTCAGAAAGCCGTAAAATGCTGCGCTGTCTTCTATCGTTCTGCAATTTTTTAATTTATCGTTTTTCGATGATGCTGAGCAATTTTCTAATTGAAACCATGTCCTTAAACACAATAATAAAAAGTTAATTACGCAAAAATAATTAGCAATCTAATTATCCCTGACTTTAATAATTTTTTTTAAAATAGGCACCTAGCCCAGGACCAAAACGACACAAGCCTTTTTTTTTTTGTTGCGACGCATAGTTTTCGCAATATCGATTTTTTTCACTTTTCGTGAAACACCCTGTATACCCTTTAGGATAGGTGTCCTAGAATGACTGCCTTCTACAACAGTCATACATCTAGAAAAAACACTATTTCGGGTTCTAAAAAAAAAGAAAACGGTCATCACTTGTTTGCGTTTACAGCGTCGCAGTATGGGCCTTCGATACCAATTTACATTATGTTTTGTCGACATTTTTTTAAAAACCGGAGACGACGGACGAAGAAGGGACAAACACACAACGTCTTAAAACGCATCTCCTAAATGTTATTTGCACAATCGTATGCATGCCATCTACCACACACGGCTCTCGGCAAATTCGCACACGCTCCCGTGACCTCCAACTGGGGTGCACCTCGTTTTGACCTCCAATCAAACCAACGTCCTCAACTAAATAATCGAATAAACCTGAACGCCTGCCACCTCACTCTATCTTCAATCATGGGTTTCTTTCTGTGATAAATGATACTTATTACAAGATACTCAATTGTGCCCAGAGATACTGCCGTCCTTGGGATTTCCCAGTCCAGGCGTGAGGATTGCCACGCGGTTTATCCGTGCTAAGCTCCCCCTGAAACATTGCGTTATTTCCCGAATCTTCCATATCAACGACACTCAAACACCATGCAATCCTAGCCACTTCACCCTACGCCGCGATTTTATCGACAAGTGTCGTTATCGCTGGACCGTCTGTAAGGATCGACGAGGGCTCCGCGGGTGGGCAGTTTGCACCAGAGGGACTTGGCTGATAAGAAAGCGTTTGCGTAAACACTTCCCGTGGTGGGCGATCTCAAGAGACTGCCGTAATTCACGACGCGAGGTTCGGAAGGCGCGTTGTCTGCCGTGAAAATCGAAACGTGCGTTTCGGGCCGGGAGAACGCGGTGGCTCTGGCTGGCACTGTTAACATCGGGGTAGTCTCTCACCCGTGTGTTAGCGCTGTTCACACACTTGCAGCCGAGAAGGACCGAGAGAGATAAGGCCAATTTTTAAAACTTACGAAGTCGTAGGACCTGCTCCGGAGCAGCGCATCTGGTCCTGCATCGTTGCAAGAAGCTTAAAAACCGGTTTTGTCCCTCTCATTCCTACTTGGTTGCAAGTACGTAAGAATTTATGTTAATCAGACGCATATTTTCTAAACATAAAGATTAACAAAGGACAGAGTAATAACATTGTGCCTTCTGTTTTAGGCCGAGAAATAAAAGAAAGGCGGTCACTCTTCGCAGCAAAGTGCTCGTGCATACGTGGAAAGGCGCGAGTGGACTACTTGGAAACTCTCACAATATTGAATACTGGCAACACTTTCTGTAGGTTTTAGTTTTAACCACGAACCCCCAACTGCATGCTAGGAACTACACACTTAAAAACAACTTGTGAAATGTAAAAAAAAAAAAAAAAACACAACGCGCCAACACATGCATTGTTTTACATGTCGAGGTTGCTGTGTTGCAGAGACACTATCTTCAACATGAACAAATTTAGGGTGGTTCGCCACCCCTTAAAATAATACCTTTTAATGGGAAGTCTCTCTCCGTTGGTGCACTTGATGCTGGGATGGCTTGCGCGAACTGCGCTACAACAGTGAGGTACGGAAACTCATGCTGCCGCACGTTCCACCACGCCAAAGGATTGAATTCAGTCTCCTCGATCTACTTGTAGACAAAATGTCACTTGTCGGCTTCTTCTACTTTCTTGTGGTTTGTACGTTTTAAATTTCATTTGCCCCCCAAAAAACGTGTCTCGCTCTTTCCCTGCCAGACAATAACACGCTTTTTTCGCGATGACTGACGCTCCTGCGTTATTTGTCTTTCCCATACACGGCATTTTTGGCGAGATAGAAGGTTTTAGACCGATCATTGATGGAAATCTGAATCTTTCAGATCTTTCTTGACGTAAAAAACATGTTCTAGTCCAGGTTTACACCGTTTATATAAGAAAGTAGTTTTCTCCCACAATACATTGGATGATGAACGTCATAGGTTCACTCACGTATTCGCTCTACACTGAGGGTCGCACGCGTTTATGGGCACCCTCGGCAAAAATATAGATCCGAACCCGCAGATATTTGCATCCGGACCGCCGTCCGCCTAATATCTGATTAATTTTAATCCGTATACGCCAGTTGATTGCAGATATCCGCGGATATGCAGGGATCTAGTCATTGGTATAGTGTCGAGACCGGTTATAACGAAGACAATCAGAATCGGAAGTCACTTCGCTATATCCGCTATTTCGTTTTAATCGAATTCGGTTAACGAAGTGCAAAAGAGAATGGGGAAATCGTGACTCCTTCGCTGTAGCCGCTATTTCATTCTAACGGACTTTGTTATAACCAGTCTCGACAGTAGAACTTTCCAGCTTATCACCTAGGCGAAAAATGCTGAATAACATAACAGAGTAACAGCGCATGTTCAGAAGGCGTTCTACAGCCCAGCAGGCAAAAGCGGCAGCGCGAAATAGGCGATTTTAGGAAAAGCTTCTATTTAAGGTTGTCATATTTCTTTTCATATGTTTTCATATGTTCGCTATGTTTTCATCATCATCGTCATTATCATCATCACCATGCCACTATTATCATCTTTATCATAATCACCATCAACACTACCCTAATCATCATCATTTCTTAAGCCTCGAAGGCCTTTAAGGGACTGCAGAAGGGTTGCGAGTAAGCACATGTCCACACACGGTGGATATGTGCTTACTCGCAAATGATATGTTTTTTGCAACCTCAAAAGGCACAAAAAACCATCCCTCCCCCCAGATCGCTCATGAGCACTGCACCTCCCTGTTGTCAAAACTAAACATCTTTAAAAAAAAGCAAACAGTGAAATCACGATGTTTACGTGTTGACACGTGTTGTCGTCTTTAGAAACGCCAACTCACCCTCACTCAGTGCAAGGGAAGGGTGACCTATGCATCCCTCTCCCCGAGAAACTACCTGGAAGGCCTCCAAGCTCTCCATCGCCCTCCTGTTCTTTATACGTGCCCAAAATATTTCTGTCACCGAACACTGGAGAGCAGCCGCACCTATCAGAGTGGACCGCCAAGTGGCCCGACGGAGTCGGTCGAAGAGGAGTACGGTGCTCCCTAAGCCTTTTATTAACGCAGCGTCCAGTTTGGCCCACGCCATAGGATGGAGGAATGCAATACATCACGCCCACCGGACATCGAGCGAAACGGTTCACAGGACTTTTTCCGCAGGAAAATGCTCCTCTCTTCCTCCCCTTTCCCGATTCTTGGACCCTCTTATACAAGTGAAGTAATTCGTTGGGAGCCTTACACACCGCCTGCACATCATACCGCCTCGCAATACTCTTAACATTGTGCAAAACACCTTGTAGGTATGAGAGCACCAAAGGTCTACTCGATCCTTCCCGCGGTGCCCAGCTGACAGGACTTTTCAAACCCTTAATCAGTCCTGCCAACACTTCCCCGATTACTCGTAAAGGAAAGCCTGCTTCCCTCGATTTCTTCACGTGGTCATTAAAACTTTTTCCCACCACGTCGAAACATGTGTTCTTGAGGGCCGAACCAAGGCAGGACGCGGTGATTCCTCTCTTGACTATTTTCGAGTGCGCCGACAAGTACGGCAGGTGCACTTTTCATGAGCTGGTACTCCCAACAAACATGGTTGCTCTACAAAGGAAGAGGCAAATCCAAAAACTCAGGGCAACCGTCCGACGGTGTCTCCAGGGTCAACTTCAGTCCCTTTCTAAGTTTTTCGAATACTGACGACGCTCTGTCCGCAACATCCGCCCTACCGTTGACTTCAGCAACAATAAGGTAATCGTATACACATGTAAAAACGTTTTAACACCCTCACCCCCCATTGCACCCTCGAGAGAAACATCGAGTTGCCCCAGAAAAATGTCGCTTAGAACCGGCGCCGCACAAGAACCAATGCATATGCCATTCCCTTTGCACGAAAGTCCCTTCTCCCATTGAACCAGCATTGACTTCGAATAAAAACTGACTAGTTCCGAAAATCTCTCCACTGTAACTCCGCTGCAGTTTCTGAACTTGACCTCCCCCATCACGTGAATGCAGTCGTTGACAGTGACTAGTTACTTCCTTTTTCAGGAATCGAATAAAATAAATCTTCCACGTCCACGGGCCCCTGTCCTGTGATGACTCTGGGGAAGCCTTCGGCGCATCCGGCTGCTGTCGGGCAAGTGCTGGCAAAGAGCCCTAGTTTACACTCCAGCCTGACTTGAAGCCACCGGAGCCGATGTCGCTGGAGAGGACTGCAACACACCGTGTGGGAGAGGAAAAAAAACACAGATGTGTAAGTGAGGGTGTTCACTGTTTGGTTCGGTAGCATGAAGAAACCGGAAGGACGGAACACCTGATATTTGTGGTTGACTCTTCGGTGGACTTGAATCTAAGTGTCATTGTGTCGGATAAGGAGGGTTTCAAGATAAGGCAAGGTTGGCCCTGTAAAAGAATTTCCGAGAGGTCAAGGGGGAGGGGGGGGGGGGAGGTTCAAGAAAGTAAAGAGGAAGCACAATCCTTTTGTGACCGGCTTGACCTAAAAAGTTTGGGCAGTTTAGTTAACCGGAGCAAGGGCATGAACCTCGATGCCTTTTCTACAGCCAAACCCAACAAGGCTGGCTGGCCATTCAGTGTCATTGTGACGAAAAGGGGCTCGTGGAAAAAGACGGTGGCGCGCTTCCTTCAGAAGCAGTTGCCCACGTTGTCGATTTGTGACCCTTTTGAGATACTCATCTCTAATGCCGTTATCAGCTATCTTAAGGATAAAACCCGAAATCTTTCCGAGTCTTCTCTACGAACGTGGAAGATTTCTTTTTTTTTTTGATTCCTCAAAAGAATTACTTGTCGCTGTCAACGACTGCCTTAACGCGACGGGGAAGGTCAAGTTCATAAACTCCAGCGGAGTTGCAGTGGCGAGATTTTCGGAACTACTCAGCTTTTATTTTAAATCAAGGCTGGTTCAATGGGTGAAGCGAATTTTTGTGCAAAAGAATGGTATATGAATTGGTTCTTGTGTGGCGCCGGTTCCAAGCGACATTTTTCTTTGGGCTGCTCGAGGTTTCTCTCGAGGGTGCAGTGTGGGGTGAAGGTATCGAAAACGTGTTTAGATATTTAGACGACTTACTTATTTTTGCTGAAGTCAATGGTAGGGCGGGTGTGGCGGACAGACTGTCGCTAGTCTTCGAAAAATGTGGGAAAGCTCTCAAGTTTACCTTCGAGACACAGTCGGGCGGTTGCCTCCAGTTTTTGGATTGGTCGAACAACCATGTTTGTTGGGCTTTTAGTCCCCGCTGAAGAAAAGCGCCCCTGCCGTAAGAGTCGGCACACTCGTAAATAGTCAAGAGAGGCATCGCGGCATCCTGCTTTGGTTCGGCCCTCAAGAAATTATGCTTCCACGTGTTGGGAAAAAGTTTCAGTCATCAAGCGAAGAAATTGACGGAATCAGGCTCTCTTTTACGAGTAATCGGGGAAGTGTCAGCGGGACCAATTAAGGGTTTGAGATTTCCTGTCAGCCGGGCACCACGGGAAAGATCGAGTAGACCGGTGGTGCTCCCGTGCCTACACGGTGTTTCACACAATGTGAAAAATGTGGCGAGGCGGTATGACGTACTGGTGGTGTTTAAGGCTTCCAACAAACTACTTCAATTGTGTAAAAGGATCCGAGAGTCGTGGAAGGGGAAGTAGAGGTGTGAATGTTCCCGTAGAAACAGGCATGTGAACCGTTTCGCTCGATGTCGGGTGGGCGTGGTGTATTGCATTCCTCCATCATGTCGCAAGGTGTACGTGGGCTAAACTGGACGCTGTGTTCATGAAAGACTTAGGGAGCACCGTGCGCCTCTTCGACTGACTCCGACGGGCCACCTGGCGGTCCACTGTGATAGGTACGGTTGCTCTCCAGTAGAAGAGAGGGCGAGGAAGATTTTGGAGGCCTTTCAGTTAGTTTCTCGGGGAGAGGGATGCACAAGTCACACTTCCCATGCATTGACTGAGGCTGAGTTGGCGTTTCTAAAGACGACAACACGTGTCAGCGCGTAAACATCGTGATTTTACTGTTTTTAAGATGTGTAGTTTTGACAACAAGGAGGTGCAGTGCGCATAAGCGATCTGGTAGTAGCGATTCTTTTTTGTGTGTTTTTTGAGGTTTCAATAAACATATCAGTTTTGAGTGAGCGCTTGTCCGGCGTGCGTCACTTTCCTCTTTTCGACGTCCCAACTTTCACTCGCTTCATGAAATTAACAAGCCAAGTATTCAAGCGACTCGTGGGTTCATTTTTTCACGATACGTCTGGCCCCAAATGCACAGGGACATTTTCTTCTGCGCACAGACCTGTACTTTGTGCCAACAATCCAGAGTGCAGCGATATATCAAGAGCCCGCTGCATAATTTCCGACCACCAGGTGTTCGATTAAACCACGTGTATGTTGACATTATTAGACTTTTCCCATAATCTCAGGGGTCTTGAAATATACTCACATGCGTGGATCGTTTTACCAATCGGTCAGAAGTCATCCCAATACCGGACATCACCGCCGAAACTGTCACGCAAGCGTTCCTAACCGCCTGAAATAGGACGCTGCGTTATCCTATACAGTGTCACTACAAACCGCGGTAGGCAGCTTGAAAGCACATTACTCAAATCACTCGCGAAAATGATTGGTATGCTTCATATAGACATGACCGCCTATCGTTCATCCGCCAATCCATGGTGATAGGCTACGCTGTCAAAGGCCTCGCTCATCATGAGAGATGAGAGGAGCAACTGGGTGAACCGTCTATCATTGGTACTCCTAGGCTTCCGATCCACATTGATGAAAGTTATCGAAAGCACAGCTGCAGATCTCGTCTTAGGGACACTTCGCCTTTCTGGTGAGTATATCACTCACCTACTGAGCCCCCCCCCCCCCCCCTTACCTTCCTACCTATCTTCAAGGCCTTCGACTTTTCCACTGCTCGACGGCCTACAATGCCTCGACGTCAAACACCAAAGCAAGTGTTTATACACTGAATTGGAAAAGTGCACGAATGCCTTTGTCCGACACGACCCCTTACGTCCCTCATTAACGCCACCCAACGGTGGTCCAGCCAAATCCATAATGAAAAATGAGAAAACTTTCACAATCCTCTTCAATGGACGAAATTACATCTTTGCCATCGACCGTGTGAAGCCAACACCACATAGATAAGCAGAAGGCCTCCGCACCGTCATCGCAGTCAGATCGAACGAGGCCTGAGATTGTGCACTAGTGCTGCGCCAGTGCTTGGCCGAGGCTCGTGTTCTGCCAGCGCGTCGAACGTCGGGCTCGGGCTCAACAGCCGAGTCACCGCGATCCGATTGTGATGACGTTTCATGAAGCGAGAGGAGGCGATGAAGAGGCTTTTATTATTCTAGGTGGTATTGGTGAAGCTGGCTTTTATGGCCGCATTTATCTCTGACATAACAGTCGTTTCATTGTCGTGTTCTTTACCGCTACAAGATGACGACCCTATCAAAAAGACCATCGGGAAAAATCCTGATGGCCCATTAGGCTGATGGTATGTCGAATTTCGGGACATTGATGGTCTGATGGCCTGATGGTGTGATTTATTTATTTTTTATTTATTTATTTACAAATACTGCTGATCCCTATCAGGGATCGTAGCAGGGTGGAAAATAACATAAAACGAAGCGATATAGTACCGAAGAGTTACTAGTTACTCATTCAGAACACAAAGCGGAAACAAATGCACTTACAGAGTCTTGGTTAATAATTTCGTAAGGAAGCCCATTCCATTCTACTGATCGTTCGAGGAAAAAAGGAGAATTTGAAAACGTTAATGCGTGGTTGGTAAGGTGTAATCGTAAGTGGGGTTCTTCCTCGGGTGGCGTAACCAGACGAGAAAGTGATGTATTCGTGAACGTTAATTTTATATTGTCCCTTAAATAATTAAAATAAAAAACGAAGTCTGAATACACGGTTTCGTTCTTGAACCGGGACAAACCCAAGCTGTTTGCTAAGCTCGGAAACGGACGCCTTCTTATAGGCGTTAACAATGAATCTGACAGCTTTATTTTGTATTCGCTGTATGCGATTAATTCCTACCTGTGTTTGAAGGTTTGAAGACTTTTGAAGTCTTGATGGTGTGATGGTTTGATGGTCTGTCGTATTTTGGCACATTGATGGTTTGATGGTGTGATGGCTTGACGGTGCGATGGTCTGTCGTATTTTTGAACATCTGATTGCCTAATGGTTTGATGGTCTGTTGGTCGATATGAATTTCTAATCACACATATGTACCGGCAGAAGGCAGATACTATTACAGACAACTACGAACTTTATTCTGTGCCCATTATCATATAAAAAAAGAACATCCGAAGCGTTAGGGTACCTTCCGAAATCCTTGTAGAAACCTGAAATTAAAGTTTGTATTTTGGTTATGGCATGTTCTTATTTATGTTTAGAAATGATTAAACGTTGAATTATTAAACCGCAAAAACAAAACGAAAGGGAAAATGCGCTTAATCCACTCACTACTTTCGAGACTCCACTACGCGCAGCAACTTCATCGGTGTCCGTTGAGTGGCTATCTACACTCTGTCACCATCTTCCATGCTGGGCATGACGGCGTCGTGCGACAGCGTGCAATATGTATTACAGAATTCGCGGTTTTGGCAACGTTTTTCCTCGCAAACATTTAGTTCAAAGTGCACGTAGCCTAGTAAATGAATTTACTATCAAGAAAGTACGTTATTCGGCACATTCTCTGCCACCTATCGACACCCACAAAGATGGGTGTCGATAGCCAAGAACGTTGGCGACGCCGTCGAACCCTAAAAGGTGTTTATGGTGCGGTCGGTACGCGAACGGTGCGACCTATTGCTTGCATACTTCCAAGCCAATTGACGAGGCCAACATAAGATAGTAGGGATCCCGCAACACACTTGAGCGAACCATAGATCGAACTGCTGGTCGCACAGTCCTAAAAAAAAAGACAAGACATGTTCAAACAGACAACTGGGAAGAGATTCACGCACTTCGTAGCAAGGCTGGCAAAGCGAGGAGATTAGTGGTGTTGGATTGGCTTGACCGAATACCCGTCTTGGATTGTTTGAAGCAGTTCACAGGAGCACATCTAGATGGCGCTGCAAGTCTTTACGTATGCGTTTGCCTTCCGTTACACTAAAAGTGCGCGTTCAACGCGCTCCGTAACGTTACGTCAACAGCTTGCGTGCGTTGTACGCAGTGCTGTCGCAAGGGTTTTTACGATATTCTAAAACTCTAAATTAAAACCAAGACGCAAGCAAATAAAACATTAGAGATCAACTCCACGCTCGCGCCAGCAGCTCTGACAGCGCGGACTTCACGTGCAGGTCTTCGGCATGCTAACTGAGGATCTGCTAAAACGGACTTTCGAGGTGGCGTTACATGATTTCCTTGCGACTGTAATCCGATCTTTCCAATCTATTACAGAACCACTTCAGTATAGACCAATTCAAAGCAGTGACCATACAAAACAAAAGGAGAGCGAAAAATTGAGAAAAGATGCTCTCTCAAACATTTATGTTTTTGTTACTTTCGATGAAGAGATTAGACCACCGCTGCAAGGGAACTGGAAATGTAACTTGTATGTGCAATATCTCACATAACTCTATCACTTTTTTCATTAAGATACGTTACATTAGTTTAACAATATAAGTTCGACGCACAAACAGAGGATTTTTGATGCCCCCTTTACAAAATGCAGTTCCATTTATTTGTTTTAGTTTGCTCTCTAAGGTCCATGAGAGACCCACAGCAAAGCCTGAACAGTACAGTACAAGGCAATGCCCACAGTGCTGAAATTTTTTCAGGACAGCCTCCTGCAGCAACCGAAGCTACTCGTTAGTTTGGCAGTCCGACACTGTTTCGTGGTCGACTGAGGCACACCTATCACTAGTGTCATCTCCGTCCATTCTAGGAGTGCGTGTCCTCTAGAGGCCCCCCAGCAAGGTCCGAGCGGAGCTTTTTCCTCGGTGTAGTCCGCCGCAGCGACTGCATCTTTTGGTGAGTTTGGCAGTCTGATACTCTTTCCGGGTCGACCGAGGCCCACCTACCACTTCTGCCAGTTTCTGTCAATGCTTGACGTGTGTGTCCTCCTCAAAATGCCACCAGAAAGTTCCGAGCGGTGCTCTACAGAACCTAACTTTTTCAGCTTCCCGAGGGCAGTCTGATTCGGCATCCCCAGCTGCTGGTGAGTTTGGCACAATGAATGCTGTTTCCAGGTCAACCGAGGCACACCTAAAAGTGGTGTCGTCTCTGTTAATTTGTTAATTCCCAATGTGTGTGCCGCCCTATAGCTCCCAGACCAAGCCCTGAGCTGCGCCATACAGATACAGACCAGGACAAGCTTCCCAAGCTTGTCCTGAACAGGTTGCTTCAGCAACAGCAGCTTCTGATAAGTTTTCATTTTCGACTGCTGTCTATTACCTGGAGGAGTGCAGAGAGTTACTCATTATTACTTACATCCGAGCTGATTATCGCGCTCTTATCCACTTAACTAGACTCAATAATATTTTTTGTTCCTTTTCAGGCACACTGTTTACAATTGGCATCAGGCAGTATCATCAGGGCGCGAGTGGTTCTGGTGTAACAAAAAGCTACTAAGACAACCAAATACAATTCAGAAAGGAAACTGATATTTCCGCAACGACAGAACTATCTGATTCAACTCGAAGAGAACAATCTAAAATTTGAGCTTAAGCGTTTTCTCAAAGCAGATACACCTATGTTTCTCGAAAACTCTACTGTGAAGGGGACTGCATGAAGTAAAAGTACCCTCGAGAATGTTTGTAGGGTTCGTCTTTCTTTTAGCCTTCATGGTTTCAATGTGATACTAGAAAATCGGGGCAGCTGCCGCTTCGGAACGCCCACTTCAGCGGTATGGTTTATAGCTCGCCGGAACAACAGCACTTACCAAGCCCCTCGTAGCCCCGTTGTCCTTCTATTCTTCTGGCTCTACACCAGCTAGTCCCTTCACGTGCGGCTACCGCCCTGTCTCCTGCAGCTCCCTTCTAACAACTGTCCAGACTTGTACCGTACGCATTACAAGTAATCAAATTACTTGTAATAGATTACTTTTTGGAGTAATTTTGTAATCAAGTGATTACTTTTATTAGGCAGTAATCACAAGAGTAATCTGATTACTTTTTGAAGTAATAAAATTACTTGTAACCGTTACTATTTTTCCACGGGACCCCCCCGGCACACGCCTTTTTTTTCTGAAATGAAAAAAATAAAATTTGCTTTTTTGTTGGAACGGAAAAAAGAAAGATTTTCGCGGAGCTGTAGGAAACGAGGTCAATCTCTTTCTTTGTACAGTTTCTGTGGAATGTCCGTTTTTTGTTTTTTTTTTCGAGCTGGGACTGGGAGTGGGAAGCCCAGGGAAGCCACAGTACGTGACAAAGGCCATTCAGGGCGAAGTTTGAGGGAGCAGAATGTAGCTTTGTAAGTCCTTCGTTCAAACTAGCCCCCTCACGCACACACACAGAAATAAAAAATAAAAAAACAATCCTGCTTAGGGTACCTACTCGCAGCCCGTAGGAGAACCAGAACCGAAGAATGCCTAAAGCGGATGCAAAATACAACAAAGCCAGTTGAAATATTTCCCCATTTCCCCTACGTGGTCTTTGTGACAAGCAATGTTTCGAGTTGAGAAGTGGTCGGGGCGATCTCTTCCGCTAATGGATACTACACATGATCCGTTTCAAATCCTGGAGCGCTGCTCTTTTGTATCACATGCGAGCTCATCCACATGTGAATAATAAAATGAGCGATGCAAACTTTGAGCGACAACCCTTGCTCAAGCTTAACAAGATCCAGAACCCCCTCCGCCCCCCCCCCGTGAATAATAAAATGAGCGACGCAAACTTTGAGCGACAACCCTTGCTCAAGCTTAACAAGATCCAGAACCCCCTCCGCTCCCCCCCCCCCCCCACTCACACACACGCACACACTGGCGAACGCCCAAATCATTAAACTTCTTGAAACGAATTCTATGCTTGTGTCCGCATTGTGAAGGTGCAACGACCACGAAGAGGGAACCAGTTTTTCTTCTTCAATATTTGTGCAAATGTGAAATATAGGTTGGAAGTAGTTCATTCTTATGAGCACTAAAAATGTGTCTTCACACAATAAAGTAATCGGAAAAGTAACGGTTACTTCTTTAAGTAATGTCCAATTACTTTTGTCGTCGAGTAATCAAGTAATCTAATCGAATACTTTTTAGCCAAGAGTAATAGTAATTGTAATCAATTACTTTTTTTTAGTAACGTGTACAAGACTGCAACTGTCACACTCCTCCCCCTCAACTCACAGTGTCAATCAAGGAGAGTACCGTATCTGAGGTCTGCGCTGTCTGGTTGATCGTCTCAAAGGTTCCGCCTGCACACCCTGTCCTGACCGTTCCCGCACCGCACTCGGAGTTTGTATATCGGCTCCTGACACACAAGAACCACCCGTGTCACGAGCACGCTCACTAGGTAGGTTTACAAAACTGTCTAATGGTGTCTGCCTAGCTACGCTGTCTTCGGGCCACATGAGGGTTTTTTGTTCAAGAGGCATGTTCACTACACTCTCCAATGGTGGCTACAGATCCATGTTGTCTTGTGCACTCTCCAATGGCTGCTGCACATCCAAGGTGTCTTGTGGTGGGACTGGGGTTCGTTACCTCAGGTGATCCCCGTGGCGATTCCAGGTGCCGCCCTCTTCCAACATGACTCGTGCCGACGATGCACTGGTGGGATGCTCAGCTATCGCAGGGACCCAATGATCTCCGGGTCTGAAATTTCGAGCCCAGACACGATTACCAGGCTGTGGTAATCCGTGTCGCCTTGCCGATTTGTCCGCTCGCTCCTTCTGCTGTAGCTGCTTGAACCCTACTCTGACTCGGAGATCTGGGTGCAGCAGGTTCAGGGGAGTTTTTAGGCGTCGCCCCATCAACAACTCTGCTGGTGTTCGTCCGGTCAGGTGATGTGGCATCGTTTTGTAATTAAACAAAATCCTTGGAATCTTGACTTCGAAACATCCTGGTTTAGCTTTCTTTAGCTTTTCTTTGATCGTTTGTACCACCCTCTCTGCAGTTCCGTTTGAGGCAGGGTGATACGGTGGAATAGTGATAGCACGAACTCCATTTCTTTCCAGGAATTCTTCGAATTCCGCACTGACGAACGCGTGGCCGTTATCACTGACGACCACATCAGGTAGGCCGTGTATGGCAAAGATTGATCTCAAGCACTCCACTGTGGCTTTAGTCGATGGCGAGGGCACCCGGTGCACTTCCACTCACTTGGAGAATGCATCAACTAGCACCAAGAAATAGATGCCCTGAAACGGCACCCCAAAGTCAACATGTAGACGTGACCATGCATTTTCAGGGAATGGCCATGGTGTTTTTTGCACTGACCTCGGTAACCGCCGGTGAACTTGGCATATGTTACAACCATTTACATTGTTTTCAATAGCCTCGTCTATGCCTGGCTACCAAACATGGCTCCGAGCGACCATTTTCATTTTCTCAACACCCGGATGTGTCTCGTGTAGCACGCTCAACACCGCTGGCCTTAGTGATGTTGGTACTACTATTCGGCACCCCCCCAATACACAACTGTCCTGCACTGAACATTAATCTAGTCGACATGAGAACGTCCTCCAATCAGCAGATTCCGGCAGACGCTTCCCAGACCAGAAAGCTTCTCGTACTTGTCGACACTATGGTATCCTTATTTGTAGCCTGTGCTACCGCTGCTGCCGACAACAACGACGGAAATGCCTTTTCCAGCATGAACACTTCCGCGGCCACGTGGTCCTTGAACGAGGATCCAGGCAGTGGCAGCCGACTCAGCCCATCGGGATTTCCTAGATTGACCCCTGGTCGATGTACCAGTCGATAGCAGTAAGCGCTAAACGTTAACGCCCATCGAAGCACTCGAGGAGAGCACTGTTGTGGGATTCCCCGATCATGGCCTAGCAGACCCAGCAATGGCTTGTGGTCTGTGCAAATGTCGAATTGTCGACACCACACGAATTGGTTGAATTTCGACACTCCATATATTACGGCCAGGGCTTCTTTATCTAGTTGGCTGTATTTTTTTTTCAGCTGCGGTTAGATGCCTGGATGCAAAAGCAATAGGTCTTTCTTTCCCGGAACTTGTTCTGTGCGCCAATACCGCACCAATACCATATGGTGACGCATCGCAGCATAGTACCACCGGCTGGCTCGGGTCATAATACACTAGCACTGATGCAGACGTCAACATCGCTTTGCTTGTATTGAGCGCCGCTAGTTCCTCAGCACCCCAACTCCAGGCCTCCCCTTTTTTCAGTTTTTCAGCAGTTTGTGGAGGGGATGCAACACCGATGACACGTTTGGCATAAACTTCCGGTAAAAGTTTAGTAATCCAAGGTAGCTCTGTAGTTCTTTGACATTCGATGGTTCTGGCGCCTCGATTACCGCTTCGATTTTGTTTGGGTGCGGGGTGAATTCCTTTCAGCGTCAATAATGTGTTCCAAGTATTCCATACTTCTTTGAAAAAGTGAACACTTTGCCAGTTTGAGTTTCAACCCGGCCTCACTTAACTTTTCTAAGACTGCCTCCAGATTCTGGCAGTGGTCAGTTTCTGTTGCCCCTCTGACCAAGATGTCAAGACAGACAATGGTGCCGTTACAATCTCGTAGAAGATTTTCCATCTCTCTTTGAAATATGGCGGGAGCCGACGCTACTCCGAAAGGCAGCCTGTTCTATTGAAACAGTCCTTTCTGCGTGTTAATTGTGACAAACGTCTTAACTGCCGGCTCCAGTTCAATCTGCTGGTACGCATCGCGGTGATCTAGCTTAGAGAACGTTGTTCCCTTAGCAAGCTTCGCCCACATCTCTTCCAGTCTCGGTACCGGATACACTTGTGTAATAGCCACTTGGTTGACTGTGAGTTTAATGTCGCCACAAATTCGTATCCTACCATCCTTTTTCAGTATAGGTACGATACGCGCCGCCCACTCTGACATTCGTACGGGGTCAAAATCCCGTCGCGTTGTAAGCGTTGCAACTCTTGCGCTACCAGGTCTTGCAACGCAAAAGGTACAGTTCGCGGTCGGAAAAACCTGGGTCTGGTTCCCTCCGGTACGCTGATAGTCGCTTTCATTCCTTTCAGCGTCCCTACCCCTTCTGAAAACACTGACTAAAATTTGCCTGCCAACTCTTCACTGCTGCTCACCTGATGCACATTGACGGGCTGATCTAGAGGCATGTTGAAAGCCCTTGCCCAGTTCCGTCCCAGAAGAGCCCGGAACCACGTCGTACAAGAAACAAAGGTAGTAGCTCAGCTTTCCCTCCAAACTCCGCGGTGACCGTCGCCTTACCGACTACGGCAGCCAGCTGACCGAAGTAGCCCCGCAGTTTAACAGTTGATGGTTCGATGCCGGTATCTGGAAACCGTCTTTCGAACTCAGTCTCATCCATAACCGAAAACATAGCTCCTGTGTCCAGCTCCATTTGTACAGGTTTTCCTTGTATCGTCACTTCTGCGAAAATTGGCGGGTCCTTGAACTCTGGTGCCTCTTTTCAGCCGTTCACCAGTAGCGCTATTTTTTTGCTCGGGGTTAATGGCCAGAGGTCCCCCACGACGCTCGAATCTGACTCTTCACTGTCTTGAGATTCCATGACGTGCACCGAACGGTTTGCTGGTGTCTGAGTCGAGTTCAGCGTCTGCTTCATGTTTCCTTTGCGATGTTTGTCGTTGCTGCTGACTCTGCTTTCGTGGCTTGTCTTGTTCTGGCACTGTCTTGATATATGACTTCGTTGCCGGCATTTAAACCAACACTATTTACAAACTTACGCGTTGATTCCCGGTGCTTCCAGCCGCAACAGAAACAGCTGCGTCGCTCTTCAGCTGACTGCGCCGATGTCGACGGTGCTGTCACGCGGTTCACCGCTGTCTCGGCTGTCCCGCTTGCTCGGCCGGTTATCTGTTCAGCACCTCTTGCGGCGGCTCCCATGCTTGTGATTAACTCCACCGCCCGATCCAACGTCAAGTTTGGCTCTTCCAGTAGCCTCCTCCGCAACACGTCATTCCTGATGCCGTGCACGATGCGGTCCCGAAGGTTGTTCGCCAACTCCGCCTCGAATTCGCACCGGTCGGCCAATTGGCGCAGGCCGGCGACAAACTCCTTCACGGTTTCCCCGATGTCTTGTGTGCGGCAGTAGAAATGATACCGTTGTACAATCACCGACGGTCGCGGGGAGTAATGCTCTGTCAGCAACTCAAGACTTCTGGCGAGAGGGGCCTCCAAATGTCTCATGGGTGCCAGCAGCCTGCGCAGCAATGAGTACGTTAGCCTGCCACAGCTGCTCATGAACACGGCTCGTTGCTCGTCTGCGACGATGTTGTTCGCGATAAAGTACTGATCCAAAATCTCGACATACTCTTCCCATTCCTGACCGCCTTCCCCCGTGAACGGCTCTAACTTTGGCATAATGTTCGCGGTAGATTTCGCCGGAACCCAGTCAAATACTTGTTATAACAACATGGTTCGTAGTCTTAATCTCGTCGCCAGTTGTTAAAATAGCACAATATGGTTTATAGGTAGCCGGAACAACAGCCCCTCGTAGCCCCGTCGTCCTTCTCTTCTCCTAGCTCTACACCAGCTAGTCCGTTGACGTGCGGCTACCGCCCTGTCACCTGCAGCTCCCTTGTTACGACTGTCACGATTTCCAGGACCTGAAACAAGTACACGTAGCAGAGCGCGTTGGATGGAGTACAGTTCACACGGAAAGAATAAAAACACAGAAAATATAGGAGGGACAGACACACACTGTGTGTGTCTCTCCTTCGTATATTTTCTGTGTTTTTCCTATTTGCACTCTGATGGATTAATTAGCATACAAGAATCACAATTTCCAGGACCTCAATTAGTTCGTTAGATTTTTTGTTCTCGACTTACGAATTTCAAAAAAGGTCGCGCAGAGAAGCAGTGTTTTTCACATCATTCGTGGGTCGGATGTTTCGCTCGATCTCCTGCCGTGGATTTTCAGTTCACATTCTGCTAACTTTTTTAAACACTCTGTGAGCACAGTTAAAAGGCTCCAGTGCTTTAAATATTTATAGGCGCTTTTCTTTTGTCTGTAAAAATGTCAAAAACGCCCCTCGCTTAATTGTTGAAGCAATTTGACATTTAAATACTGGCGATCTACTTGGGTTACATCAATATTTGTTATGTCTATGAAGAGCCCAAAACACGCGCTTTATATATATTATAAAATAACTGAGCTGTATAAAATTTGCTTTGCGGTACGTTTACGTTAATCTTATGCTAAAACCAAAAAGTATCGAGTTTGAGAAAGATTTCTTCAAAAAACCTATTTCTTATTTTTTTTTTAATTTCATTGTTAAAATGTAGATATAATTTCTGCCTACTCCAAATAGGAAGGAAAAACACAGAAAATATATACACATATTGCACTCTGATGGATTAATTAGCATACAAGGCGAGTCCAACTTGCAGCGTATAACACACTCGTGCATTCCTATCTTGAGTATGCATCTGAAGTCTGATCCCCGCAGACAGAGGCGTACGCAGTATTTTATTTCGGAAAGGGTCGGACCAACCAGAGTAAAGAGGGACAAGACAAAAATAAAAAAAACGAAAGTCCAGGAGGAAATAAAAGCATTTTAATACTTTTTCTAATAAACTATGGATTCTTCTATTAAATAATTAAAATGAAGTTGTCACATTGGTTTTGGGATAATTATGACACATAAAGAAAAGTGCCCCGAAAATTGCTCACCAAGAAGGCATTTTACTCTCCTTTTATTTACAAATCACGTCAACAGAAGGCATCAGAGTTAGCAGAAAACAACTATCATAAAAACAAATATTTTATGAAGCACGACTCCAATGGACGAAGCCTCCAGTCATCGGGGCTGATAAAACAATGATGCATAAGTAAAAACGCGGAGAACCTTGATGGATAGACAATAATCAATGGAAAGCTGCTCCACCACAAATTACTCCCCATCTGAACCTGATCTAACCAACAAAAATCTCACGAGATTTGTTCGTTGGTGTCGATTTCTAAGGTTTCCGAAGTCTGTTCACAAAAGAAAATCAAGGCGACGTGTTGAGGACAGTGCGAAACGACGAATCACCTCATATGACGTCAACCATGTGAATACAGAAGGGCAAGTCCCACAAGCATCACTTGAGACGCTGTGGCGCGTAGGTAGGTCTTCAGGCATCTCAGGGTGCAAAATGACCGCTCAGCGTTGGCTGTCGTCACGAAGAGCGTGACCAAAATCTGAAGAATTCTTCGAATGTTCGGGTAGAACAGGGGGTCAAAAGGCGTCGAAATATTGGAGGGCAATCGCTGGAGCATTTCTGTCATTTTGTCATTGGTGCCGCCACAGCCTCAGCTCGCCGATTGCATGACTCCTGTCAACGTCTTCCGCGTAGAAGTTGAGCAGCGTGTCTTCAGCAACTGTGTCTTGGAGGTTGGAAGCTACTTGCGAAGGAAGAACGCAGCTGAAAGAAGATAGAACGGACTCATGTTTTTCAAGTCCCACTTTCAATTGGCTGCTCAAATGGTCCATAAAGGGTACGCAGACCTGAACCCGATAGAACGACTCAGGGTCGTTCAAAGTGCTCATGTTACCGCGGCGTCTTGGTAGCTCTATCACTGCGTCAAAGAACTCCGCTGCTTTCGTGGCTCCTTCAAAGATGCTTTTGAACTCGTGTTCCGCGTTCTGCCGCATTTGTCCTAATGCTGCGTTCACTTCTTTTACGTAAGAAAGGGCTGATGGCAAGTGGATTGATACAGCCTGCAGTGCCTTCGACAGGGGTAGTGTCAACGCAAGAGCCTTAGCCGATGTGTGCAGGCTGATTAGGAAGGCACTGCATGATTCTGAAAGCAAAAGCATATGGGCCCAAAAGGCGCTGTCTGAAGCTCCACTCTCGTCCAACCTTGCGGCAGCAATGGGCTCCAGCAGCTCGATGATTGTCAATATGCAACCATGTCTCTCCGCCCATTTCGTCGCACAAAGCGACACAAAACGCCTTTCCGGAAGTCCGGGCAAAGGGGCCCAACCTTGTCTACCACTATTTTACTCCTGTTGGAGAGCTGCGGAAGAATGAGCAAATCTCTCTGACTGTGCTCATGCAGTTCCTTATATCGGGAACTGTTTCCGAATCAGATAGAACAAGGCTGAGGCAGTGACTTGCGCAGTTTAGAAACAATGTTGATGGATGTTCCTCCAGTACAGCAGCTTGGACCCCGTTCAGCCGTCTTGACATTGCTGCGGGCCCATCGTTGCCCTGGCTTCTCAGGTATCGCAGATCAATTTCCACGCCGTTCAGAAACTTGATGATTTATTTTCGCAGTGCCATGCCGCTGAGATCATGCACTTAAGCGTATGCAAGGAACTCTTCATGAACATTATCATCTTGAACGTATCGGACACACACGGACATTTGCTCGGGACCCCCAATATCCATCGTTTCGTCAGCCACTACGCTAAAGGCCTTGGCCTCGTTGACCCTCTTGACGATACTGCCTGTATAATATTTGCGCAGATGTCAATTAGCTCGTTCTGAGTACGAGGGCTGATGTACGTAGCGTTCGCTGAGGCCGGCCATGGCAAAGTGTGTTTGAAGGGAGGCATCCACACATTACCCCTCATCCTTAGCGAAGCTCGGAAGTTGCCATCATTTTCTTCTGGGTCTTTGTCGAGCATAAAAGGTCCCGAGTCATTATGGCCTCTCAATGCAATGCCTTGCCTTCCGCAGAAGGTCATTGTGCGTATCGCAGGAACAAGTCACTTGCGGTTGCTCTCAAGCACCTTTCCTATTTGTTTGTTAATCTGGCTCAAGATGTTCGGCCTGCTTCCAGATGTAGTTTGAAGAAAGTTATCTACGGACACCTGAGCGTCCAAGTGGCTCTTATTTGTTTCGTGCGCACTGAACACTTCGATGGCCTTCTTCCAGTTTGTGAAAGGCGCCGTTATAAGTGCGCCAGGCTTGACATAGTCTCCTTTGTCATGGGTTCACTGACCATAAAGCACGCAAAATCAACAGAGAACTCCAGAGCGGATGTGCGAATAAGTCAACCAAGGCTATCTTTGCAGCCAGGTCATCTGAAAAAAAAAAAAAACTATTCACAGCTAGACAAGGAAGGGTTGGCCGTCGTGTACGCAGTTTGTCATTTTCACGAGTACATTGCCGGACGACATGTCGTCATATACACTGACCACCAACCGCTCCTTGGAATCCTTGGATTGACCAAACGGATTCCACATATGTTATCCCCAAGAATGACGAGATGGTGCGTCAAGTTGAGCGCGTACGATTACACCCTGGTGTACAGGCGAGGAGCATGCCACCAGAACGCTGATGCGCTCAGCCGGTTACCATTACCAGTCAATGTACACGAACCGTGCATACCTGGAGATGTGCTAATGCTGGCATGTTCTCCGATTTCGAATGTGTCACCAGAACGCATCGCAGAATTGACAGAGCAAGACGATATCCTGACTTGAGTCTGCAGAGCCGTTCAAGAAGGAAAACTGCAAAAGTTGAAGGGCGAAGACTATCGGCCATACAAGAGCATCTTCAATGAGCTGTCAATAGTCAACCAATGCCTAATTCGTGGTACAAGGATAGTAGCCCCCAGCGCATGAATCTCAAGTATTGCAGTTGTTGCACGCTGGCCACAGAGGCATGGTTACAATGAAGAGCGCTGCACGCGGCCACGTGTGGTGGCCGGGCATAGACAAGGACATCGAACGAAAGGCAAGATCCTGTGTCACTTCTCCGGAACACCAGCGATCCCCGCTTCAAGTACCTGTTCCAGACTGGCATTGTGCATCCCAACCATGGGAAATCATCCACGCTGATTTTGCCTGTCCTCTGGAAGGTAAAATGTTCTTAATTGTCGTGGACGCCTACAGCAAGTGGCTGGAGGTACGCCAAATGAAGAACATACAATGAAGTTCAGTAATCGAAGAGTTCCGAAATTTATTCGCAACGTTCGGACTGCCGGAAAAGGTGGTTACGGATAATGGAACATCGTTCGTATCACAAGAGATAGCCGAGGTCTTTAAGAAAAACGGAATTAAGCACAGAACAAGTGCGCCATACCATCCTGCCACCAACGGTCAGGCCGAAAGAATGGTGCAAGAAACGAAGCGTGCACTGGCCAAAAATAAGACAGGAACTCTGGCATGCAGGATCGCCCGGTTTCTTCTCAAGCAGCACACCACCGCAAGTTTAAGTACAGGGAAGACGCCAGCGATGATGATGTTCGGTCGAGAGTGAACAACGGCGCTCACTCGCCTGGGTCGCCTCGAAACCGAGCAAACTGGGAACACGGAAGAAAGGAAGGAGCAACAGTCTTTGTCTCCGAGGAACCTCGCGGTAGGCCAAGACGTCTTTGTAAAAAAATTTACAGGAACACCACAGTGGATGTCAGGAACCGTCACAAAGAGAATTGGATCGTGTTCTTGGCTGGTCGCAACTGAGCGAGGTATAGTTCGACGGCACGAGGACCACATTAGCAACCGAATTGAGAAACACGCAGAATATCCGGTTGCCGAGACCTCTTCGAGGGACATTAGTGTGAAGCCGGCCCCGGGTCTTCTACCGCAGTGGACTATTGCGATAAATAGTGAGCCCACAAACTTCGAACGAAATGCTCCAGGCCCAGAGACTGTTACACATCCCGACTCACGCATCGTGCCTGCATCATCGAGTTCTCTACGCCCAAGACGGCTGCCTCAGCAACATGGTGACTCTCTCTAGGGGGGAGAAGTGTTATACCCTGTGTCGGAACACTGTGCTAAAGGACGACGATGCTGGCACAGCAGCCACAGCACACAGCACGCGCGCACTCACAGAACGCGCGCACTCGCAAGCTCTCGATCTGCCAACCGGTTGCAACGGTCGGACCAGGATAAATACGAAGTATTCGGCGGTAGTCTTTCTGCCTACGCGAATACAACATGGAACTACTTCATTTTTACCTGAGAACGTTAAAAAAGGCAAAAAAAAAAAAAGCTCAAGGTACACCTAAGCATTTCTTATGAGTGGTGAATGCGAAAGCAATGAAGCCGCTCGTCTGCTCCCTTTGTCGTCCGCTGCGTACTACACAGTAATTTTTTTACACCTTTAAGGGTGTAAAAGGGGTGTTTTAGAAACTTACACCCTCGGCCACACCCTTTTAACACCCTAAAACCTAGTAATACACCATCATAATTTTACCGAAATGGGTGCTGTTTTGTGTTATACCCTCCATTTAGTGAAGGGTGTAAGAAGGGTGTAGACGAGGGTGCTAAATAAATAATATGAAATGGTTGTGGAAAGCTTATATATGGCTCTCTCCATAATGTACAGGTTAGATTTCTGCTTGAAAAGCAACGGTTGTAAGCAGTCTAGTTTTTTATAATGTCAGTTGTAATTCATGCAAATAGTTGATATTAAAGTGCCTCTTTTGCAAATGCTCAATACTAGCATTTTTTACAAATATTTATTGTTGGAAGTGTACAGTAAGAACATCAGTTAGCCTCGAGTTTATATCTGACAACACAACATGAAATCAAAATATAGTAAAAATGTTTGACAAATACTGCTAACGACTAAATTTTCGCGGTGACCTAATTTTCGCGAATTTCGCAAATCGCCCACATTTCGCAAAAAATACGTCCCGCGAACAATTCGGGCAATATGCAGTGGCGGATCCAAGGGGGGGCGGGGCGACGGGGGCGGCCGCCCCCCCCCCCCCCCCCATAGAAAGTCGACCCCCCTCCCTCTCCCCTTCACGGAGGGCAATTTGACATGGGTGGACCCCCCTTGCAGAAGAAAGAATGGGAGAATGGTATCCTTAAAAATCCCCCCCCCCCCAAAACGGAGTTCTGGATCCGCCCCTGACAATATGTGAACGCTACGGAAGCTGCACTCGGTTCACGAAAATTAGAACCCGCGAATAATTTCAAATTTTCAGCTTTGGCCCGATTCGCGAAAATTTGAGCCCGCGAAAATTAAGTCGTTTACAGTATTCATGACATGCTGCTAGAATCTGTCACATGACCATGTCAACCTGGGTAAAATATTCACTTGAGAATATGAGGACATGCACAATAACTCACACTCATAAAGAGGCGCGCAGAACCCATAATAAACCACTCCGAGACATCCCATACAAAAATGGTCTATGGTCGTCTATGGAAAATTCCATGGCAGGCTATCACCCCCCGTAGCCCTGTATAGTCGACCTTAGAAATTCATAAATACAGCTACTGCCAGCTATGAAAAAGTTTAGGGCCCTGCGTCTAAAGACTGGGAACCAATCAATTTTCTTTTCCCGCCTATAACAAATTCTATGATCCCGAGTCTAAAGAATACGAACCAATACATTTTCTTTACCCACCTATAGAAATTTCTTTGGCTATGTTTTAATAACAATAATAATAATAATAATAAGAATAATAATTATTATAATATTAATATTAATAATAATATTTTAATGTTTTTAACAGTGTCCAGGAACATCCAATTGGTCTTCTTGCTGGCGCAGTTCAATAGAACGCACAAGCAGACGCTTGCGCGCGCGCAGACACACTTACAAACGCATACGCACGCGCAAACGCACGCGCAAACGCACGCCCGCGCGCAGACGCACACACAAGCACAGACGCACACATGCGGACGCATCCACACGCGCGCGCACATACACACGCACGCGTATGCACGCTCACACACGCACGCAAACAAATATAACGAAGGAAACGTTGCTTGAGTTAGTTTCGGTTTCGGTTTACACAAAAAAGAAACAACCAAATGTTTAAATAAAACCTAAGATTCACTAACTTTTTGTAATTTTCTTACATTATTATTGTAGTGACATTCTTATTGTTGCCAATATGATAATGATTTGCTTAGTATCATTCTAAAAAATAAAATAATAAAAAGGAAAAGAGACTCTTGAAGAGTGCGCAAGACCATCGCTATTGGAATCAGCTTCCGTTGGGCTGCGTCCGGATGGCCGTTGGAGTTCCAGCGCTTCGGAAATCTCCTTTCTTTTTACGTTATAGGCGTTTTAGCGGATATTTTAGACATCTTCCTTATGAATACCGTGTTCAAGACTAGAAAGCAATGACTGAGAGCTGGGAGACCCTGCGTCTTGGCCAACGCCGTAAGTTCAGGACAGCATGGACGGCTCGTGCAAACGCCGGTAAGCAACTTTCTTTTGTTTCTGCGAAGTGGGCTGCTGTTTCAAACTGTCGTGTACAGTGTGCTTGCTAAGCTATGCTTCATTTTAACTATGCTTCTGTCCTGTGTTATTTCGTTATTTGAAAGGAGCGCGTCTTCTTCAAAACCTGTGGCTCGCTCCGCGGTGTGAGAAGGATTCCCGTGCGGCGGCACCGTGGGCATCTCCTGGGCGCCGTCCAACGACGCTTCTGCGGAGCGTTCAAGTGCCGTCTGACGGACGTTCAAGCATTCAGTCGCCGTTCCAAAGTGTTAATCACAGGTCATGTTAGTTCTGACGTCTTGTACCAATAGCCGCTCGCCCCCGATTTGTTTCATAAGGCGGGAGTGAGAAAAACGTTACTAGAGCGAGCAGCTTGATTTTTTTGCCTAAGCTAATGCTTGTGCCGTAGAGACGCGCGGTATCTTCGCGTTTGCCGAACCGGCACACTTTCCAGGTTTACAATTGTGTTATGTAAAAAAAAAAGAAGTTTGGATGTCACGTTTTTTAGTGGTGGCGAAAGCCCTTACAAAAAGCAGAGCATCTAGAAAGAGCAAAAACATGAAAAAAGGGGGAAAATTAACTGAAACGCTAATGTAAAACCTGAATATTCGATGGAGTTGAAAGACTACAACCGTACCGACTCGCCCGGTTATTTTTTTCTGACAAAAGACTAATATCCAATAGTAATAAATAAATAAATGCTAACTATTAATTGGTTACAAATTCGTAATTGGTGCAGTACAGCCATACTCTGCTCCACTGTTTTTATGATATCGGGTAATACGTAAATGTACAGGACAGTTGATAGCAGCCATTTATGTCCGACCCATTATATTGAATCTTTTCTCAAAGAGCTCAAAGTTTTATAAAAAAGTGTTCTTCATAAATTAAGCCGCTTCATTGAATGTACAATAGCGTGTGACTTGTATGTATGTTCTCAGCGAAAGAAAAGAATGCATTCAAAAAGGGCCAATCATATTGTTTCCTCTCTGTTAGAGCTTCTTTCATGTACACGCAAAATGTGGGTGTCTACGTCTAAAAGAGTGGAATTGACGTTTCCTGCAGGGCTGGCAGGCCTGACTCAGTTTGACTGGCAGCGTGCAACCTATGGGAGCCTGGGAAACTGCACCACAAGAGTGAGAGTGACGCCGGCCCAGCACTTCCTCAACGATGGCACCATGAGGAAGGGGGAGCTGCCCTAAAGTGAATGCCATGGCAGGTGGGTCGTTCCATCGAACCCCTATACAGATTACTATACCAAGCAGTAAATATATAAAAAAAATATATTATTAAAATCACAGAGTGTGAATCGCACGGACAAGGAGGAGATCAAAACAGCACTGCATGTGTTGCGTTCGTATTCTCTGTTCCCATATTCTTCATGATTTTTTTTTTAATTTTTGCTACCAACTGGTCCAATCATCAGCACTATTCAACACAAGTATGCTGCTATTTATTTGTATGCATTAACACTGTGCTTACAGTTGAATCCTACAGTCATTTATTAATAAACGAAATTGAGGGTGCGAGCTAGCTATACAGGCTAAACACGAATAATTTATTCAAGACTGGTTCTCTGAAGGATGACACAAACGCAGAGAAGTGTTAAACATAGCTGAGTTTTAATAGACAAAAAATTAATAGGCGACCCAAAAGAGGAAACATAGAAGAAGACATGGAGTCACTCTTTACAATTTCTCTTCTGCTTACCACCCCTCTACAAGAAGAATTTCTTCCTGGACTTTACAGCATTATACTGTTCACAACCCCTAATATACCCGAGGACAGTAAATGCAAAGATGCAACCTACTAACATCTGGGTAAATGTGATTAAACAAACAACAGGGAATGCCCTCCAGCTTTCAAACCTAGGAAATAAAAATATCATGCACAACATCAAGATTAAAAAAAAAAAAAGAACAGACGGACATCATGCCTGTTTCTGAAATAAATATAGACCAAGAAACTTCCTCCACTCTATGGCAAAACACAGGAAAGGCATTCAACAGATTTCTAGGTTTCATCATTGTTACTGATTCTTTCAGTATATTCTTGTGGTCATTCTCTTTAGTCAAAAATATTTGAGTAGTGTTCTATAAGGACACACAATTATTACATTAGATCACGTGTTTCGACACAGCTGAATATAGATCCTTATTTTTCTGCAACATTTATACTAAGTTGTATCGGTCGTTAATGCAGGGTTTTGTCGCATGAAGTGTTCTATGAGGTGGGCGAGAATTTCTAGCGGTCCTTGGCACATGTCGTGCTGTAGGCTGATGTATTACTGGCTTTCTCATTGTTGTGTTTGGCAACCTGTATTAAATTTATTGCAGGTCCCAGCTGAACCAAGCGGGTAGACCCACCGTCAAAGACTGCAAGCCGCTCTCTTCAAGCTGCACAGAGTGTTCTATGAGGTAAGCAATCATTTCTGGCGGACCTTGGTACATGCCGCGCTGGGGGTTTATGTAAAACTGGCCTTGTCCAGCTTTATTTAATTTTACGTTAGGAAAAGTGGACCTCTATAGTGGGATGGTGCACGGCTGCATGCACATGCACCTGGTATTCATATATACATCAATACAAAACTTTCTATTTTAATTAAAAGAAAAAAAAAAAAAAAACTGCGTGAGTGTTATTTGGATGCCGCCTTCACTGTGTGTTTGTGGGGCTCGGAGGACATTAGGTAAGGGGATGACCGTCGCAGTATGTTAATCAAAACTAATTTACCAAAAGGTTTTGATAATATTTTCAATTAATGCTCTTATGGGGCATGTTTCAATTCTAGTTTCAAATGCAGTGAATATTAAAGACTCACCCAATTGACACAATTTGCGAATGGCAACAGGTTTCGAGATATTCAGTTCTAAACATCTGTCTTTTAGTCACCCAATTCCAAAATCTTGCGCTCAGAAGACGTCAGGATGTTGTGCGGATGGGGTGGCTTCAAACGCACCTTCACTCTCTTGGAAGTATGACGCCGATGCATCCACCAAGGACACACTGTCGAGATAGTGACGACGTGCCTGGTAGGACTATGTCACTCTTCTACCCACCACTAAAGGGGTACTCCGGCGATTTTTGAGCTACCTCAACTAACTATATTTTCTGACTCCCCTGCCTTTACCCTTTTCGGTATGCTATTTAGTATCGCGAAATTCATAATAGTTATTGCGAAATCGGCAAATGAAAATGATGCAAAAACCAACATTCAAATATACCCGCACTTTTCAGTGCCGTGACGTCAGTGACGGGCAGGCTTGCCAGTCGAGCGAGCAGTCCAAAAAAATAGAATATGCCAATCATTTATTGTTCCGTGCTGGAGCGCGGATCCTGGAGCGAGCTTCCAAAGCATTCATTTGGCACCATTAAACTGCTTCAAATCAGTTGGGAACAAATTCTACAGTCCAAAGAGTGAACCCCTGCACTTCCAATGACGTCACTTTTTCGTTGTTGCCAGTACCCAGGTAGCACCGAGTTCTGGGCCGAAACTTGGCTTTTGTCTGGGAGTTTAGGGCATTGAAAAGCCCGAAGAAGCCAAAGTAGAGCCAAACCTGACCTCTCTTGGCAACAGTCTGGGTATTTTGGCCCTAATTCGCCAAACAAGTGCCAAACTTAGGCTTCACTGCCTGGTAGTTCGGCTATCATCTGGCATCTTTGGGCCTAAATCGCCTAACAAATGCCAGAGTTAGGCTTACTGCCCGGTAGTTCGGCAGATATTTGGCATTTTTGGGCCAAAATCGCCAAACTAATGCCAAAGTTAGGCTTCACTTTTTGATAGTTCGGCTGTCATCTGGCACCTTCGGGCCAAAATCGCCACAGATGTGCCAGAGGTAGGCTTACAACCTTGTAGTTTGGTTGACATCTGGCATCTTTGGGCCCAAGTCGCCGAACAAGAGCCGAAGTTAGGCTTCCCTTCCCGATAGTTCGGCTGTCATCTGGCAGCTACGGGCCAAAGTCGCCAAACAAGTGCCAAAGTTAGGCTTCGCTTCCCGATAGTTCGGCTGTTATCTGGTAGCTACGGGCCAAAGGCGCCAAAGAAGTGCCAAAGTTAGGCTGCGCTTGTCAATAGTTCGGCTGTCATCTGGCAGCTACGGGCCAAAGTCGCCAAACAAGTGCCAAAGTTAGGCTTCGCTTCCCGATAGTTCGGTTGTCATCTGGCAGCTACGGGTTGCCAAACAAGTGCCAGAACTAGGCTTACTGCCTTGGAGTTCGGCTGATGAGGTGTTTGATGTACGCGGGTGGTCTTCATCTTAATTAAATAGAAATCAAGTTTTATTCGGCTGGCCACTTTGTCTTATTTTGAGTGTCTCTTGATTCTCCAGTCCAAAGGTTGCGCCGCTCCCGCATCACACTTGGGGAATTAAAATGAAATCCCGGAACTTGTAGTCTTTTAGCGTGTTGGTACTTTTTATACATATAGAAAGTGGAGATACATAAGGGACGATACAGACAGGACAATCTTTCAACTTCAACAACATTTACTTTCGGCTTCAAGCTCAAAGCCCGCCCGCTCCGTGGGAGTGCGGGAAGGGGGAATCTTGGGGGAAGGAGAGGAAGCGAAAAATGTGTACGCGATCCCCCTGTCCTGCGGGGCCAGGTACATCAGGCAAACGGGGCGATGCCTCAACGACCGACTCCGAGAACATCAAATGGACGCCGAAAGAGCTGCTTCGGATTTTCAGCACCCGATCGTCATTCACGGGAGAAAATATCTCGGCTGCGATCCTAATTTCGCCGGCACGACAGCCATGGGAGGCCATTGCGAGCGAGTCGGGAGAGAAATAATTGAGGCCTATCGGATGGCGACAAGCCCGCAAAACATAAGCACCCCCTTCATTTCGCTCTCAAGAAAGGAGATTATCTATCTGAGGCCCACAATGGAAGCCGAACGCTGACAGACTAGGCAAGGCGACAAGGTCACTGGCAGAAGCGGCCTTTCCTTCCATTCCGTTCCATTTCATTCCAGAGAAGGGCTGGGATTCCCCCGTCCCTTATTTCCCTACTGTTGAACAGGTCGGGATACACTCTTTCCCCTGTAGCTTTGGCTGTACAGCAGCTTTTTTTTTTCTGTTTTTTTTTTTTTTTTTAAGTTGTCCTTTTTTTTTCTTTTTACTCTAAAGCGTGGAAAATGCGGAGAGAGCTTAGCTGCGTTGTTGATGCTCCTTCGACCTCGCCTTTTGCAAATCCTCCCCATCTGCTTTTGTGTCTTCGTGTTGCTGTCAGCGAACGCGACAGCCGCTTTATGGTACGTTTACACCTGAGAAGAAATCCGCTGCCGCGGGTGCGGATCCGCTCCCGGCGGCGGCGGCGACGAGCGGGTTGCGTTTACATCTATTTCCTTCGAGCAGCGGCGGCGGCGCCGGCTGCGGCAGCGGTTCCCGTAACATCTCGCCAAATATGACGAGAAGGCGCGAGAGTTCCCGCCTCGGCTCTCTCTGCCGGGCGCGTGTTGCTGCTCCCGGAACTACGCGTGCTCATGACGTGGCAGCGTCGCGCTGCGCAAGAATGTCACTTCCGGTCAGCGAAACGCCTCGTTCGGCGGCAGAAATAGGTCCTGGACCTAAATGGCTCTCCGCCGCGTTTTCCGCCCAGCGTTTCGCCCCAGCGGCAAAAGCTGGGCGGATTCGCTAGCGGATCCGCAAGTGTAAACGTACCATTAAGCAAATGAAAAGGGTGGAGCGAAGCGCGTGACCTCTCTGTGCAGGACGCGTAGGACAAAAACGTTTGGACGAAAATCTTTTCACGTGACTCTCTCTGTCACGCTGATGGGATCTCTGGGGCTGTTGTTTTCGCCGTATGCCTAGTTATAGAAATAGGCGGGCCACGTAGGTCCGGTTTCCGAAATGGGCTCTTCAGTGTTCTGTTGCTTTCGTGCGTTGCAGACGCGGCCGTGCTTTTTCGTCGTAAACGGCCGGAATACGTCCATGCCAATTTTTTGGTAACAGCCATCGTTTTCACCGGAGTTCGTGGAATTCTTTTGATGTGTTTGTTGGACACGCTTCGACAAAAACTGCTCTCCGCCGACGACGAGACGTCAGTTGGATGTGCGCAACGTTCTTTCTCGAGTGTGTTTGTGGGGTGCCTGTGTTGGATTATGCATCTATCAAGGATTACGTGATATCGCTCTTTTATTAGTAAGTACACTGCAAGCATGCTTCTGATAGTAGTCCTGCTTTCCTCTCAATCTACGCGGTTTTTTGTGTGATGAGTTTTGCTTGGCATGAGGACAGTGTTAATTCTATTTTATAATTTGCGTTTTGTTTTACAGAAAAGTGTGACCTTTGTAAATATGTCGAGAATACACTGTGTGTAATGATAGTTGTCTAATAAACTTCTGGGAGCGATCGAAAAAATTTTGTTTGTCCGTATATGTTATTTAATTGCTACAAATGATATGCAACGTCGTACACAACACAGACTTGCACGACGTTTGGCCAATACGGAGCAGACGCATCGTAGAGTATTTGCACAATATTGCGCGAACACTTGGCCGTGGCAAAACGGCTGTACGGCAATACCCGCCGGATATCAAACGGTGGTGCAAAACTGGACATTTGAGCGATATTGGAACCGACTTTCGGCCGGTACTGGCACGATACTGCAAAGTATTCCCGTGCTGCTTGGGAACGGAGGTGATGACATCTGACCATCGTGTTTCAGACGCTTGTTTAATTTAATTCTCTTCTGGGGCGCGTGAGGCACGTTCCAAATACCTAAATTAGGCGTTGCTCTGGCAGTTATGGCTGAAGTATGGCACCAACTTTGGCGCTCCTCTGGCGGACCAGAGGAACGCCAAACCTTGGCATGCCCCGAATTCCCAGATTAGGATTAACTATGGCAGTTATGGCTCAAGTATGGCACCAACTTTGGCGCTCCTCTGGCGGACCAGAGAAACGCCAAACCTTGGCATGCCCCGCATTCCCAGATTATAATTTACTATGGCAGTTATGGCTCAAGTATGGCACCAACTTTGGCACTCCTCTGGCGTACCAGAGAAGAGTCAAACTTTGGCATGCCCTAGGATCGCCCAACTAAGGCTATAGTTAGGCACCGTACTTTGGCGCCATGGTGCAAAAACCTAACTGCTCCAAAGTTGGGCCCTTATGTTTGCCAGACCTTTGCCCAAGTTGGGAATTCCTCTGGCGTGATACCTGGGTAGAGACTTTCAGTTTGAAAAACACGGTGAGGACCAAAATTGTAAATTCAATAACCTCGTGAAAAAAAATTATTTTAACCTAATATTTGGGATACTATTTTAGCGATGTTGTCTGGCGAGTTTAGCAAAATTTCAAGCAAATCGGGGACCATGAAGAAATCGGCGGAGTACCCCTTAACGGCACAAATTCTTGAGCTCAAACTGAGCGCGGTTTTTGCATCCGACATTAAAAATGCAAAAGTTGGACAATGCCTATCTCGAAGTCGCTTGGCTCTTCGTGAATTGTTTAAATCGGGATAGCCTTTAATATTGACTGGCTTTTAACACTGCAGTTGCAACATGGCCCGTAAAGCGATTAATTACAAAGCTAACAGATTTTGGTCAATTAGTCAACATACTGTGACGATTATCCCCTTTACTAATGTCCTCCTAGTCTTACGAACACGGAGTGAAGATGACATTGACATAACTCTCGCGGCCTTTTTTACAAATTTTGTTAGCAATCAAATAGAATGCTGTGTCTACAGGTAAAACGGCTTGTAGAATGTAATCACGCACATAATTCTTACAAAGCTTTGCTTTTCACCCAATTAGGTATTGCATTTTTTATCACAACCTTTCAAACATAAGCAAAGCATCCAGTTTGGTACTCAAAATGTATTCTATTCGGCAATAAATTCAACGGACTACTACTTGGTTTGCCTTTGGCTTCATACAGAAAATAATAGGCATGTGCGAATCATAGAATTTGGGCTTAAATTGGATAATGATTTCAGATTATTAACCTTTCAGTTTAATATCATAGTTTCTGCACCTCTCTCCAAGCCCGCGAATTCCGGGTTCGTTTACATCAAGTCATCCAGCAGCCGCAGGTTACCTTCTGGGCCACCGAGATTGCTCTTCTCTTAACGCAGACAGCTCATTGTATGTTTAGGGGCAAAACAGCGGGAACAAGGACACAGGACAGAGAAGACGTACACAGACGGAGTGCTGACTGTCAACTGTTTATTTTTAAAGAAACGCCCAACGGCGTGGTCACACCAAACAACAATTACATCACGACTCATGACCGTCACATGATCGTCACAAGTTAAAGCCCCTCAAAAATGCCGACTCACAATCATAAAGATCTATCGAAGGCCCGCTGACATATTTGTCTTTGAACTTGAAAATGTAAAAGGCCCCAGTTATCTCCTGAGTTCGTTGGTGACTGTGTCTTCCCATGACCGTGGTATCATCCAAAACCGGAGAACAGCCACATCTGTCGCAGTGAACCGCCAGATTGCCTGACGGAGATGCCCTAATCGAACACACGTGTTCACGTTATCTATCATTAATGCAGCGACCGGTCTGGCCGATGTAAACTTTTTACAAGTCAGGGGAATACTGTAGACCACCCCCCCCCCTCACGCAAGGGACAAACTTGTAGCTGTAGAAAAACTGTAGAACACCCCAACAGGGTCTTCCCTGGTGAATTTCAACCCACTGGCATGACCCTTGAACACGTCCAACATGTCTACAACCACACCCCCTCTGTTCCGGCCAGAACCAGTTCGGAACAACACCAAAAAGTCATCTACGTACCTAAATACACGGATGACGTCACTCCCTAAATCTCCGGCTATGTCTATCACACCTGAACAGGAATACGTCACTTAAAGAAGACCCTGTTGGGCGTGTTCTACAGTTTTTAGACATTAAGCTAACTTTCTCGGACTCCCACGTGTGTTGGTGCTACTGTCCCAGGTCGAAGAAAGGTGTGCTTCCGTTCGACTCGAGTCATTCAAAAATAGTTACAAGGGGAACCATATCCAGTAGTCTTTGGGGGTCGCTCGTCAAGTCATGTCCTCACCAAATGACGACGAGTTTTTGTAGCCAGGCTAACAAACTTTTGGAGGGCGGCTATCCTGGCCATCTACTGGTAGGTGTGGCCAAGTGCCTCTTGAGGAGGGTGAGATATCCGGAGGTAGTTATGAGTAGGAAGTCTACATTGAAACCGGTGGTGGAGCCCCATATCCATAAGGTGGCGCAGAGGTTAAAGAAAGTAGCGCAACGCCACAATGTTCCTGTCGTTTTCTTAGCACCGGCCAAGCTGGGACGATTATGCGCGAGGGTGGAGAGGGGATCGGTTGTCAGGGCCGCATGTGATAAGAAGCATAAAAACAAGTTTGTTCTTTGCGTGGGGGGGGGGGGGGGTCCACAGTATTTCCCTGACTTGTAAAAAAGTGTACATCGGCCAGACCGGTCGCTGCATTAATGATAGATTACGTGAAAACGCGTGTTCAATTAGAGCATCTCTGTCAGGGAATATGGCGGTTCACTGCGACAGATGTGGTTGTTCTCCGGTTTTGGAAGATACCACGGTCCTGGGAAGACACAGTCACCGACGAACTAGGGAGGCAATGTGAGGCCTTTTACATTTCCAAGTTCAAAGACAACTGTGTTAGCGTGCCTTCGATAGATCTTTATGATTGTGAAATGGCATTTTTGAGGGGCTTGAGGATGTAATTTTTGTTTGGTGTGACCACGCCGTTGGGCGTTTTTTTAAAAATAAACAGTTGACAGTCAGCGCTCCGTCTGTGTACATCTCCTCTGTCCTGTGTCATTGTTCGCGCTGTTTTAGCCGTAAACATGCTTCACCAACTAGCCCAAATTTGAACAGTATTACAGCTCATTGTATATTTTTTCAGAACACCTTTGTCTGTCACGAGTTCGAGGGGTGCAGCGAGGTGCAAACACAACATCGTCTCATAGATAGCTGTA
Organism: Ixodes persulcatus; assembly: GCA_013358835.2. Taxonomy (NCBI): domain Eukaryota; kingdom Metazoa; phylum Arthropoda; class Arachnida; order Ixodida; family Ixodidae; genus Ixodes; species Ixodes persulcatus. The sequence continues at coordinate 344,444 of JABSTQ010009798.1, read as the reverse complement.
GAAATATATTATCACGAGCACTTGTTTTTGTGCAATTACCCCCTCCACCGTTGAATACCACAGCCGTCAACCGCTGCATGCTGGATTTTCGCTGCACCGGTTGGTGTTCGGACGGGGGAGCTCATATGGCCGGTGACTGTACATAAAATGTAGCTCGAGAAAATTAATTTTTACAGCTAAATACAAGACAATATTATTTATGCTGTTTTCTGTAACCTTTATCTTTGGGTTTTTACAGTGTAGAGGAGGAAGCAAAAAAATTAACATTGTCCAAGGAACAAATATCAGCATGTACCGTTATGGTCAGTCGGCAGTCCTATATGGTTCATAAATGCAGGGTGGCGAGGTGAGAAGGGTGCCTCCGTGGCCGACATAGATTTTAGCACCTGAGCTCCCCGCATTCTGTTGGTGTTTGTCCCTTTTTCTATTTGAAACTTGCCTGCCCTTGGCTATGTTCGCTGATACCGATAGGAACCCATTATCGCACCCAATGAACACTGGCGACCGATGACACCGCCTGACAAAGCTGTGTCACGTATTGTTTCTCATCTGTGCGTTTTTTGGTGTCCTCTTACCCAAACAATAACCTCAGATGTACACAGGACGGCTGCTGTCTGCAGAAAGATAGCCGGCCACTGTTAAAGCGAGATGTGATAGCAAAGCAAAAACTCACTCATTGTGAAAACAAACCAGTGATGCGTCAGATTTTTGGCGTGGCTTCTATTTTGTTTTATCTCCAAACCTGTACTCATTTCCAACAATAAATGTAATAAGATACGCAATTCTAGCAGCGTATCATAATGCATCGCCGAAGTATTTCACTGTTGAAATACAAATAGATTTCACAAATACATTTTCGTACAGAACTAGATATACTCAAAAGTGTCTCTAAGATTATATAGCAATATTTTCATGTTGTGATGTTTCCCCGATTGTAATTCCTCGTTCGGTTTACATATCGCCGGTTACTTGTTCAAACATAAGCAATGCTCATGGCCTGAACTGCAGCGAATAATAGCAGTTGACGAGAGCAAACGTGTTTTGGCCTTCTACTTTAAAATATGTTGTACTTTTTCCTTTTACCTAATGCAGGATGAGAACATCCCACCGACACCGTGTGTCCTGTACAGTGGGCAAGACCTGGAGGATGCAGACTTCTTTCACTTGGTTGTTGATCGTGAGAGGTTGTTCTCCGTTTTCAATGCCGAGGATGGACTGTGTATGCTGCTGGCAGCCTATTGGTTGTTCAGTATATAGTATGAAAGGAAGGCCTTCAACATGCTGGTTACCCTGGAGAGGCTTTTTCTCGGCATGAGCCACACAACTCCGAGGGCAGTGGTAATTAAATTTTTAAACAAAGTTTGCATTCAGGTGTGTGGTTGAAGCAATGTTTTGTGTTTCAACCACACACGCATTAACTGCTTCGTTACGGGTCAGTTTGAGCATTTCTGACTTTTTTTTTTTTTGCAGTGTTAGTTTGCAGGCTCTGTAAAAATGGATGCCCACCCACAGGACAGTGGGACTCTGCAGTTAAAGTAAGGAAAATGAACACATATTTTATTCAACATTTTATGAGTTAATTTTTACAAGCTAGGTTTTGGGCAGAAGAATGGCGAAACTGGAGTGATACCGGTCAAGAAATGAGGCTCGTTTCTTGGTACGAAAATCTAAGAAGCAGTGCCAGTCAGTTTCAGTGCAAAGGTAGATATCACAGGACGTGCAACAGTGCTGAGTTTTCTTTGAGCAGCCAGGGTTCCTGCACCGTGTAGCATTCTTGATGTCGTCTTTCTTTGGCATGAGAAGTGCCTGTGCCATCCGAACTGGCAAGCTTAGCAGCGGCTTGACTCTCTTGCGCGGAACCTGTGGCACCGCTCAAACTTTATAAAATGGCATCAGCCTGACTTCCTGACTTGTTAGTCCTGAAAAATTGAACACAATCAATCAAACCAATTGTTTTCACTTCGCGAGTGTTTCACATTGATGGCGAGCAAAACATGGTCATCACGAAATTCATGTCATAGGTTTTTGGGCCCCAGCGTCCACCCACGTAGACACACAGTTTGACAAGCGACTACTGCAACCCATGCTAAAACTGTTGTAAATATTAGGCATTAATAACCATCTGTGAACTTTCAAGAGCTCTAGAAATATAAATTAACACAGCCTTCGTTTGTGTAAATCACGTTAACTGATTATATACCTTGGCGTCACCTGTAGAATGTGCGAGTGCTGCAGGTCGCCATTTGGAACAGCCAGCAACCAGTTTTCAGTGCTGTTTGCTCAACACTCCTCCAGATGGCAGCACAGACTATGTCCATGACGGTGGACATGCATCCTTTCCTGTGTGCGGTGACGCTTTTTTTCTTTTTAACAACAATTCAAAACCCATTATTTACACTAGTGGACGCAGGGTCTCGGGAGGTTATACAGGGTGTTTCGCGAAAGGTGGACAAATTCGATATTTCGAAAACTACGCGTCGCAACCAAAAAAGGTTTGTGTCGTTTTGGTCCGGGGCCTATTTAGGAAAATTATTGTAGTCCGGGATACTTAAATTGTTAATTATTTTCGTGCAATAAACGTTCTTATTATTGTGTTTAAGGGCATGGTTTCAATTAGAAAGTTGCTCAGCATCATCGAAAAACACTAAATCAACAAATTGCAGAAGGATAGAAGGCACGTGCAGCATTTTACGACTTTCTGAAAGACCGCACAAATGCAATGGGTTTTAAGTTTTGGTTTGCAATTGGAGCGGATCTCGTCCCCGACGGCACCACGTCCCGTGGAGAAATGGTGCAACCAGCCTCTGCTGCGTTGGTTGCGCCATTTCTCCACGGGGCGCGGTGCAATCGGGGCCGAGATGTGCTCTGATTGCAAACCGAAACTTAAAACCAGTCGAATTTGTATGGTTTTTCAAAAAGCCGTAAAATGCTGCGTGTGCGTTCTATCCTTCTGCAATATAATGATTTAGTGTTTTTCGATGATGCTGAGCAATTTTCTAATTGCAACCATGCCCTTAAACACAATAATAAAAAGTCAATTACTCAAAAATAATTAACAATCTAAATATCCAGGTTTTTAATCATTTTCCTAACTATAGTAGGTTACAAGTCAAGAAGGTAGCAGCAAATGCCCCTCAAAGGGAATCATATATCCCTCCGCCATCTCCGCATCCAAAAGCGTCCCATCGTTTCCGTGACGTTGCGGCCAACGCGCGAGGAGGGTCGTGCCTTTCTGTACATATTTGCTTTATCTCTTGACTTTGACTTAGCATTGTGGAAGCCACGAGAGGGAGATTAAGTCTTCCCCCTTCCGATGGAAACAAAGACGACTTTCGGGGATTAGCTTCCCCCTCCGATTGATACAAAGGCTGCTTTCAGGGGCTCGGTTCCTTCTCCGATGAATACGAAGGTCGCTTTCTTAAAAAGTGGGGGTCGGAGACAAGTTGGCACCACTCTGTGGCCATTATCTATCCATTGAAGCGGAACAAGGAGCTCTTCCAATGAACTCTTCTTTCGACTGCGGGATTTGAAACTGGCGCACCACGCTTGTGGGAGGAGCTTCTCCTACCTTCTTAACTTGTAACCGACTATAGGCTTCTGGCCCAGGACCAAAACGACACAAGCCTTTTTATGTTGCGACTTGTAGTTTTCGCAATATCGAATTTAGGCCAATTTTCGTGAAACACCCTGTATGCGTATATTGCACTTCTCGCGACAGTATTATCAGGTTAATTTTTATTTTGCTAACAGAAGAAATGATAGAAGGTTTTATGGAGGCATGTTTTCTTTTTCTGTCTTTAGATGTATACCTTATGGCGACCTCCTGTAGGCGAGGTGCTTATAATTTAGCTGTGCAGGTTCCTCATTCCTAGTCATCTTCCAGAACTTTGCGAGAGTATAGCGCCTTCTATACTGAAACATTTGCTTTTTTGTTTTAAAGTGCAAGTTCGTTTTGTGGTATTTTTCATTAAATGTTGGCAGATAGCATTGTTTATGTCATGGAAAGGCATACATTGTATTTTTCATGTATAGTGCACTTTTTTCGCCAGTTAATTTTTTATTCCGGTTAATTTTTATTTTTCTCACACAACGAATGATAGAAGGTTTTATGAAGGCATGTTTTCTTTTTCGGTCTTTGAATGTTGGGATAACTTATGCCGACCTCCTGTAGGCGAGGTGCCTAGTCGTCTTCCAGAACTTTATAAATTTCCTTGTACGTGAGAATTCTGTGATATTTTTCATTACATGTTGGCAGATGGCATTGTTTATGTCAAGGAATGGCATACATTGTATTTTTCATTTGTCCTTTTGGGATGCAATAAATGTTTCATTTAACACATTCTAATTAATGTCATAATGAGCTTCACTTACTGAGATACTGCTGTGGTTGAGTCAAGGGCTAGACCACCATGCTTCCAATTAGTAAACAGATGCGCATAAGGAGATAAGTGATAAGTGAAGCGTGTTTCCTGCAATCCTCAGTGACAAAACTTGCCACTTGATCTCCAAACAGGAAAGCTCCACATGCTTCGTTTGTAACAGCCCATGATGCTTATAACGATGGTTTAGCCGTGCAGTACGATGCTTGGGGCCACTGCTTGCTCACTTGGAGTTCGAGAAAGGGTGGCACCGGAAGCACTACCAATTGCCCTCATGGTTATGATGGGGCTTGCCAGGAGCTCTTTTGAATTACTTCTTCATGAAGTGAGTTATGTTCAATGTTACTCCTTATTTCTTCATCACGTGCCTTGTATGTGGTGATGTGGCAATCCCCCCCAATTGAAAAAAGTAAGTGTGTTTAGTAAACATGATAAGCTGAGGATCATATAATAAGAATATGCAATACCTTATATGATTTTTGTACAATTTACAAGTCCTGATATGTGTATTGGACACATTCCTATAAAATATTTACTGGGGCCTATACTTCATTTCAGCTTTGGTCCGAGCGCGGCGGACGCTACCAGCCAATCCTGCGGCGAGAGAGTGTCATGTGAGCTTGAACTCCACATAACCAAAACGTTGCATGATACTCTCCCGGCGCTGGATTGGCTGGGGTGGCCCAGCATCCACTGTGCGCCCGCTGGGGTGGCCCAGCATCCACTGGGCCACTGGGCCACCCCAGCGGGCGCCCATTCTATGCCAAGCACCCTTTACCAAGGGTGTTTGGCAAGCACCCATTATGAAGGGTGTTTGGCTGAACACCCTAAGGGTGTGAGCTCTGGGACAATCTGGTGTACACCCTTAAGGGTGTAAAAAGTTTTAGTGTGTAGCGCGCCCGCGCTTCGGGATCTCGGAGGCCTTGGCGCAGCGGCCAATGGGAGCCCCGTCGACGCGCACCAGCCATTGGAACCGAAGGTGAATTGCTCCTCTTGGGATCGCGGGATCACGGAAAATAGGAAGCCGTTCTCGCGCTTCAAACTGATGACGTCACATTTAACTGTGCTCACAGAGTGCTTGAAAAAAGTTAATAAAATGTGAACTGAAAATCCACGGCAGAAGATTGAGCGAAGCATCCGATCCACGACGGATTTGAAAAAAAAAAAAAAAAAACTGCTTTCGGCCGCGGCGTCTTTGAAAATTTGTAAGTCAAGAACCGAAAAATCCAACGAACTTGCGGCTTGTGGCGACGTCGTTTTTAGAGACGACGCCATAAATTATTTTTTTTTTCAGCTAAATAATAACGTTTGACCGTTTTCAGCTAAATAAACGTTTGAACGTTTTCAGCTAAATAAAAACGTGATTGCACGATTTGAGATGACATCACACACACACACACACACACACTCATATATATATATATATATATATATATATATATATATATATTTATATATATCGATATTTCAACTCAAATCGTGCAGGCAAAAAGGGTCGAATTTTTAATTTCGCTGAAAAACATATATGTTATAGCGTCGTCTTTAAAAACGCAGTAGCCAAAAACCGCAAGTTCGTCGGATTTTTTGTTCTCGACTTAGAATTTTAAAAGAGGCCGCGGCCGAAAGCAGCTTTTTTTTTTTAAATCCGTCGTGGACCGGATGTTTCGCTCGATCTACCGCCGTGGATTTTCAGTCTAGATTTTATTAACTTTTTTCAAGCATTCTGTGAGCACAGTTAAAAGGCTCTAGTGCCATAAAATAATTTTAAGCGTTTTGCTTTTTTTCTGTATAAATGTCAAAAACGCCCCCTCGGTTAATAGCTGATGAATTTTGAAAATTAAATATTGGCGATCTACTTGGGCTACATTAATATGTTTTATGTCTATGGAGAGCCCAAAACAGGCTCGTTATATATATTATAAAATGACTTCAGCTGTTTGAAATATTCTTTGCGGTACGTTTACGGTAAGTTTATGCTAAACTCAAAAAGTGTAAATTTTGAAATCAGTTTTCTAAAACAAAAAAGTTTCATTTTTTATTTTTTGCTAAAATGTAGATTTGATAGTTGCCTACTCGAAAAGAAATTCGAGAAAGTGTGTATTTTGTTTGTATGTTCTATATTTAAGCCTCAATATTGGAAAAAAAGACGTCTTCCTTTTCAAAACCCAAGTCAGACATAGCGACCCGTGCCTTTTCTTTAAATTGTGAAAACGTTTTCTTGAATTTTTGTCTGCTTTTTGTATTCAATTATAAACGCAATTTGTGGTATTGAATAGGTATTTGTGTTTTGATAAGAGCGGTAGACCAAGAGCAACATGTCTAATCAAATCAACAGGCTTATAGACCTTTATTACCGAAGAGGCACAGGCATTGTATTGTTTCGATTTATAAAACTTTCACTTTTAGGTACAAAGCTAGAGGTTGCGATAAGGCGCCCGCGCGATTTTTCCGTCTCTTATCTAGCCCCAGCCTTGTACCTGCTCCACGAGTGGTAACTTTGGTGCACTACTACGCTTCCCATGCGCTCAAAGTCTTTCTGAAAATGACTGATTTAGGGGTTTTCGATGACGCTGAACAAGTTTCTAATTGGAACCATATGTCTATATATTTTAATTAAAAAGTTAATTAACGAATCTTAATTAATTATCCGACTGATCATTACGATTATTCCACTATAATATGCCCCCCTGGCCGTATAACTCACCTCCACAAGCGGCATAAGTGTAACATTCACGGCTTTTTTTTAAACAAATCTGTTAAGCTTAAAAAAAAAACACCGTGTATATTGGAACAGAAGAAAACGGGACAGCAACAATTCACACACAAACCGCCGCGGCTTTCACGCCCAATCGCGCAACCCGCAATCCTTGGTACGTTTATCGCGATCTGTGGTGTCGCCACAAGCTGGACCCTGATTAAATGTTTGATGTTTTTGTTGTTGTTTCTTCTTACTAAAGATTATGTTTATCGTTTCACACTCGTGGAAATTCAGCAAACTGTTGAATATTAAGTCGGATGCTTCCAGAATATTAGTGCTGTGGTTTGTAGAACCTTTGGTCCTACTTATATTTGTTATCTCGCACAATCCATGGCTTTCATAAAGCGTTGAATGTGGATTGGAGATGGGGGTTCATTAGCAAATTAATTCGACTGATCACTACCCTTTAATGGGCTAATCAATCAATAAAGTGGTGAATTGACTATTCTCCAGTCATATTACATGAACGACGTTACAACTACACATTTTTTTATTATTTTGACTATGTCAAAAACGGGAGGTCCCGTTTTTGACATAGTTGGCTCCGCTGTTTAAAAAAGAAATAATATAAAACACCGTATTGATATTGATGAACCCGAGAGTCAGTGACCTCGCCCACTCCCGCCCCCCCCCCCCCCTGCCGGAAATGACGGGGGGGGGGGGGGAAGCTGGGGACCCTTCTGTTCCCCCCCCCCCCCCTGTGTACGCCACTGCCCGCAGTGCTCTCTCATCAAACAACTCGATGTTGAGTCCCTTGCGGTTTCTACAATTCATTCAGTCTTCTGGTGTACCGTATCGGTCACATCATTAAAAGGTGTAAGGGCTTTAGAAGTATTTTATGAAACATAAAAGTGATTGCACCTGTCATTAAAGCTACCTCCGCATTTATGAAGTGTTAAGAAAGCATTTTTGTGGTGTATGGTATATGTTAATTGCCTTGTCCTCGTTTTTTTATTATTCTGTGATCCACTCTGTTATGTACTCAGCTTGTGTTCTGCTTGTAGTGCATATTCCTGCGGTGGATTGGCTGGCAGTTTTGTGAAATAAATAAAATGGTGACTTTCTTTTTGCTCTTTTCAATGTCATCTGTGCTTGTGTATTTTCATGGAGTTTGTTCTCTCACATTCGGTTGTTTCGCATTCTCTTCCGTATGAGATCTGAATAAATTTTTTTTTTGTCTTTTCCTCATTCTCTATTTACTGAAATAACTGAACCTGCAATTCTTTGCTTCTTTTCATAGATTTGATGCGGACCATAGATGCCTTAAAACATTTACAAGAATTAATATGTATCAATATTGACATGTTAAAAGAGAACATTCAGGTCTAAATTAAGATTATATAAAAGTGAAATTCGTAAAAATCGATTAGGTGCTGGCACTGAGCTCTGATTTCCAAGTATGCACCAGGTTTCTAGCCCTAAGACGCTGACCCAGGAGTCTAAAAGCAGCGTGAATCATAGCTAAGCCTACAAATTCCTGTCTTCGTTTTTAGTGCGAACGAAATAACAGAAAGAATATTGACACTCTAATAAAACTACGAAGTACAAAAACCAAAAAAACGAGTATTCATTTCTTAGAACGGCTTCATTCCCAAAACTAACGGAAATATTATTTACTACACTCTGAAGAGTGGCGGCGCCAAGTATCCCGTAACGGAAAACCTGCTGTGTGACAAATTATTAAAGCATGCACACAATACACTTGCACCGAGATACGTAGCGATTTTTATCATTAATAGTACATCAGTCAGCTTAAAAATGCTAGCTTATCGTCAACCGCGTAAACGCGTCCCCAATAAAAGATAACATATCTTGCTTTTCCTTCTAATGTTCTTAGGGCCCGTACGCCAAGCACTCCTGAAAGCTCGCAAAGAGCAGACATCTAAATAGTAATGAGTCATCTGAAATCATAGATAATATTATTGAAATTCGACGGTTTGATATGATGATTCAAACCGACTAGCGATTCCCTCGAACAGTAGGGCAGACAGATACTCATGGGCCACTGACCGATAATGCAACTCGCTAGAAACGATTGGAAAATTTTGTAAAGCACCTTCGAGAGTCACGGTTGGTCCAACAGATCTAGAGCTGCTTCAGAATGATCGGATGCGAATGCGGGGTCTAAGTGGAGTCATTACCCCACTGATATGACGCGAAACGTCCACACGACCTGCATCGCGCGGCTCGAGCTGACTGAGATTTTGAGACGCTTGGCAACATCCAGAGGGCGCCTCCGTTGCAAACCGGAAGTTAGAGGCGGGGTAAGGTGGGTTTTTGAAGAAGGGAAGAGAAGGTGCCACGTTTTCCAGATACAGGGACTTTACGGGTGGTGGGCTTGAGGTGGAAAGAGGGCACACCATTCGAGCGTGTTCCACAACTGGGTGAATCTAAGTTCGTTGACTGTGACTTTGGATCAGTCACATGAGTGACAATAACGTGGTTTCGCTTTCTGAATTTCTGAAGTGAACTACGTACTATACATAACTAAGAATGGCATATGGCGCATACCAGGACGTCACTATCTAGCAGAACTCGTGTCGTATGGTTTACTCTTTCGGTTGTGTCTATGTCAGTGTTGTGGAAAAGAATAAGACGTAAAAGAAAATAGGTTGGAGAAGCTATAGGGAGACTAGAATAACAGGAAGAGGTACGAGGGCTGGAGGTATGGGCGAGAGGCTCTTTTTGGAAGAAGGCGGACGACCTTGGCTCCGCTCCGAGGAATGTAGGCTGGCTGTTGGCCACGTGGCCACGACCCAGTACCTAGCTACCAAGCAAGCTTCCATCATGTTCAAGGAGACCTCCGCGAACCTCTCCCCCTGACTCGACTACACCGGCGGATGTCTAATGATCCAGTGCCCGGCTAGCATCTGAACTGCCCCAGAAGGTTATCCCGAACCCAGTCCTCTGGCTTAAGATTATTGATCGACAGCCAAGAGTCAAAGGGAATAAGCAGATCACCAATTCCGCCTCCGCCATGACCTGAGCGACTGCGTGTCTGAAACGGTGTTTAAAACTTAAAATATTTTTTTTTTTCTGAACCTTCTGCTTCAATATTTTGTTTGTATTTAATTCTAAATACATATATTTTTGTTTTGTTTCGCATTAGACCTGGTTTTGTCAAGCATTCCGGTTGAATTTGCCAATAGACCTATCCGGAAAATCCAACCAGGGCTCGTGTCAATCCCGTATTGCAGCGCGCGGCGCGGGGAATTGTGGGGCTGTTTTGATGACCGCTCGGGACGGCTTGTACGCTAGGTACACCATGGCAGTGGCTCATGTTGGTCTCTCTCACCACTGTGAATCTACAACACACACAAAAAAAGAAAACTACACAAAGCGAAGACATCGCAAAGCCGAAAAGTACCCTGTTTTGTTACCGTAATGCTTCCCTCGCGTACTGAAATTGTAAAATGTTAAACATAGATGAGTCGCTCCTTCCATTTATGTGTACTCCTTCACGCGCCGTAGATACGATAACCATGGTGCGTGCACAAGACAATGGGATGTGCCTTTCGTATTTCCGGAACTGTCTATTAGCGACCCTGCCAGTGCCCTCGTTTATTGTGGAGACGTTTTCCTCTTAGATCATGCAGGAAAAAGGGGTCGTGTATCAAAAGGGTTAAAAACATACGCAGGCTGTTTCTAACGCTTTATAAATTTGTTTTATACAAAAAATAAAAGCTTCACGAATTCTATTTTGTAGGTGAGTTACACGGCCATGGGGTCATAATGTAGGCGCTAGTCGTCACGATTACTCGGCTAAATTATATATTAATGCACGTATTTAACTATTTAATCAGCTAAAATAATTATATGGTTTCAATGAGAAACTTGCTGAGCGCCACAGAAAACCACTAAATCAGTTCATTTAGAGGCCTTGTAGCACGTGAGAAACACGGTGAAGAGCTAAAAGTTACACTGACGTAGCAGAAGGAGGGCTACATAAATTTCAGATAACGCTACCACGCAGTTCTTCAGTCTCTTACCTATGTTTTCTCGCCCCCACCCATATCTTTTACACGAGTGGTAACGTTAGCGGACTACTGGGCTTTCCACTAGCTCAAAGCCTTTATTATAAATTACTCATTAATGATTTCTAATGATGCCCATCAAGTTTATAATTAATAACAGATGTATATATATAATAAATAAAATAAATAGTGAACACAAGCTAGTTAATTATTTGACTTATTTTGATGATTAACCTCCTATACATGTTTGCAAGTACGGCCTCAGGGCGCCGCCATCTTGCTCGCTTGGGGTAGACTTTGACGCGTCATAATCCTATGGGTCTGTAATCGGATTATGACGCACCCAGGCACACCTCAAGCGAGCAAGATGGCGGCTTCCTGGGGCCGTACTTGCAAATTTGTAAATAGTTTAGGGTTCATGGCATAAAAAAGAGAGCTTTAAAACCTATGAAATGATCTTGTGTGCACTAAGCAAATGCTTTAGCAGCGAACTCTAACGGGTTTTGCGTTATAGTTTTATACTCCGTCCCACTAAACCCGTGCAGTACAGCGAAAGCTACAGGGGAGAGCGCGTATACCAACCTGTTTAAGAGGAGGGAAAGGAGGAACACGAGAGGAGGGCTGGAATTCCCCCGTTGCGCCTTTCGTTCCTCTTTAACAGGTCGGGATACACTCTCTCCCCTGTAGCTTTGGCTGTACTGCACGGTTTTAGTAAGTAAGAGTATAGTTCTCTCTTTTTTTTTAATTCACATAAAACAAAAACAGATATTAAGATTTGGGTGATCGTCACAGGTTGGTTATTTGGTGGGTTCTCCAGGCTGAGATACCTTTCGCAGATGAGTGAAGCATTTTACATGGTTTTCCAAACTATAGTAAATGGATGAAATCTTAAAGGGACACTAAATAACGTTTTCCTTTAGCCTATTTATGGCCATAACTCAATTTATGGGCTCTAAGCGTGCTAAAAAACCAAACACCAAGTTCATACGTGGCTGAGTTTTTCATTAAAAACCGGTATGAAAGATCGATTGTCCCGTAACTACAGCAGACACCACAAGGCGCCGTTGCACAGGGAAGGGTCGAAATTGTCCTTCCTGGTCCGGTCGCGCCCTCTGGTGTCTCCATCTTTGATACCAATTTTAATAGAAAAATCGGCCCCGCGTGAATGCAGTTTTTGGTTTTCTATGACGCTTGTGCGCGTAGGTTGAGCTCTGATCATAACTAGACTATCGCAGAAATTGTTTTCTGACGCGTTAATGAATTGGTTTGTTTTATTTATATTGTTTGGGAAATACTAAACATTTGAGAACAATTTTTGCCGTTTGATTGATAACCTTTGTTGCATTCAATGGTAGGACAAATAGATCATCATATTTACTAAATATAGTTTTCGTATACATATAATGTCTTTCAAAAGAAAATCTAGACGTGATATACATTTTAAATGCATTTGGACATACTACAAACGTACTAGCTTTTGATAAGTGTCGTTTAAACCTACCCAAGCAGCATAAACTACTGAAAAATACAGTTAAGTATATAGAAATCATGCTCATTAATTAAGGTGTTTTCCTTAGCTAGGAAAGTTTATCTTTCCGGAGTTGCGTTGGCATTGTTTTTTTTTTTTTAGCTTTTTATGTTTGTGTTGGCGTTCTGGAGGGAGCATTTGCGGGGCCAGAGTGGCCGCAATGCCGGAGCGGTTCCCCCGCGGTCGTTAAGAAACGTCTCGGGTTTCGGGAATCTGCTCGGACAGATCCCTGGGACAGCACGCGCTGGGAGATGCTTGTGGCTTTTAACCGAGTGTGCCTGTATATAGAGGGTTTCGCCGCTTAATGTCATATTGTCGCTTTTTGCCCGGTGTAATAATTTAGCTGTTGGCGCCAGCCAGACTGGGGAAAATGCAGGGGACGACTCTGGAAGGAATTTGGGTTAGCGGTTGGGGCGCCAGGCTGACAGATCGCCGACCATTGGAGAACAGTGTACCACGTGGGAGTGGTAGAATTTGAAGAGATAGGTCGGTCCTCTGAGGGGAAAGGAGGCCTCTACGGGCCTACAAAAGGAGTGCCGAGAAGATTTTGGATGGAGATTTGGATTTTGGGATTCGATTGAGAGAAATTGGGGACGGGGGTCGAGCCTCTAGACGAGGCAGGATGGTCTCCCAAGTTGGGACCTGTAACTAGAGTGTAAATAAATGCACATAGTTGTCTACAAACAGTGAGTCGACCCGTCACTCCGCGACGCTTGTGCCACCACGCTCCAGACCATCGGAGGTGAACCGGGAGGACCAACAACTTTAACTGGCGCAGTCGACAGGATGATGGCATGATTTCCGGTGAGAGGATGTGGCGGCGACGTGCGGCGAAGCACGTGAGCTTCGGCTCAACGGCGGACAAGGCAGCATCCCTGTGAGAAGCCTCGTGGGCTCCGGCCCGAAGTGACCAAGATGACATCCTCGTGAGAGGCCTCGTGGGTTTCGACCCGAAAAGGACGAGGCGACATCCCCGTGAGAGGCCTCGTGGGTTTTGACCCGAAGTGACCAGGACGACATCCCCGTCAGAGGTCTTGGTGGGTTTCGACCCGAAGTGGACGAGGCGACATCCCCGTGAGAAGCCTCGTGGGTTTCGACCCCAAAGAACAAGGCGACATCCCCGCTGAGAGGCCTTGTGGGTTGCGACCCGAAGAGAACGAAGGAATGGAGCAACATATACGCGAGAAGCATCGTGGGTTACGGCTCAAAGTACAACGACGACGCAGCATCGTCTACGTGAGAGGTTGCGTGGGGTTGCGACCCGAAGAACGGACCAGCCGTGCCCGAACCCAAGACCGACTCTGACGGGGGACATCCAGCGACACCGGAAAGCCATCGCCTCAAGAGCGGCGCACTGAAATGGGTGAGACTCATTTCTGTTTCCTCCGGGTTTCGCATGTCAGTGGTGACTCGGTCGATGACCATAGGAGCTCAGGTAAGTGATGAGTGAGAGCGGCGATAAGAGCCCGGCCATGCTGGACGACGTATGGGAGGGGGGAGGGAGTAAGAGCGAGAACGAGCTCAAGCAAAAAATTGTAGCTCTAAAACTGGAACTCCTGCTCGCACAATTTAACGCGAAGCAGGCAGAGGAGAAGTCGCGTCGCGGTGGAAAATACGCGGGTGAAAGAAGCAAGATGTCGGAATACGCAAAGGAGCTGCGCGCGGTGTTGGCTCAGATGCCAAATGCCGAGTCCACGGTTCCAGGATGGTTTGAAAACGTAGACACGCTGTTCGCGTCGCTGAACATACCAGTGGAAGCACAGGGGGCCATCATTCTTCCGTTTCTAACGCAAAGAATGAGGGCTTTCAGCGCGAATCAGTCAGACGGACGGATAATGCCTTACCCAGAATTGAAAGAAAAAAATTCTCAGAGAGCTTAAGATGACCGCCAACGAATACCGGAGGTTATTCCTCTCACCTCAAAAAAACGGACGGCGAGTCGTGGGCACAATTTTCCACGACACTGGAGACATTTGTTAGGGGCGAGGCTCCTTGGGGTCTAGCCTTGTCCATCCGTCCGGCGTCCGCGCTCACATCGATTGCCATCCCATCTGTCTGTCATGGATGAAACGTTGCATGTAGCCGCTCAACGTCTATACAGGAGAGGGCGCTGCGGTCAAATGCGTATATAATCGCGTTAAACCTTGCATGCATTGGCTCAACGTTTATAGACGAGAGGGCGCTGCGGTCAACTGCTCAAATGCGTATATAACCACGTTCCCTACCACACATTCTCCTTCTGACATGGACCTTTGACTTAAGCGGTGGAGATGCGTTCCCACGGCTTCTAGCGGATCCAAGCTGATCCGCTAGAAGAACCACTGGCTCTGCATTTCACCGATCATAAAGCAGTAATAATGAAGTCGAAACGCATCCCGGAACTCAGCACTACCTAAGAGCAATAAAACAAAATCAGCCTCATCAGCACTACCTATGAACAATAAAATCAGTATCATCAGCACCACCAGAGCGTCGCCCCAATCAACATCATTCACCACGTGGAGATGTTGTGATTTTTTTATACTAGCTGAACAGTCGCGAGATTCAGACTCTTGATCAACTAAAGCACCTCATGGTGTCAGATAGGTTGAAACAAGTCATGCCAGACGAGGTGAGAACCTACGTTCTCCAAAATGAGACGAAAGGGTGGCTTAGGTCAAAGGAGACAGTCGAGCTGGCAGAGAACTTTGACGAAAGCCGCCGTAGGAGAAAGCTTCAAGGCAGAGAGAAAGCGTCGGACAGCGCACCCGTTGCTTACGCCAGAGGTGTACGAAGAACTATTGCAAGTTCGATCGGATCTCGAGAGGGAAGCTGTAGAAATTCAAGTGATTGAAAATGAGATAGACCAGGATTTCCGACGCACACATGATGACACGTTGGGGGATAAGGTGTTCGAGTGCGAAACTGCGGAGAATGAGGATCCGGAAGAAGACGGCGAGGAGAACGCATACGGCGATGACCGCGGCGGTTGCGAGGTGAAGCCCGTTAATAGGAGAGCCGGCGCCGACGAGGCAGATGCACCCACCGGCGATCCGGTGACGCAAGGAGGCGAGAGCGGAAGCGATGGTGACGGAAGCGACGAGGGGACGAACCTGGTTGGCAACCTCGAGCGCAGAGATCCAGGGAAACCCGGGCGCCGGTCACCGCAGCTCTGGGGAGGCAAGGGCCGTCCCAGGCTGGAAAGAAGCAGCTGCGGAAGGGGCGGATCGACAGGTCAGTGTCGGCGGTCGAGGGGTACTCCGGGTCCAAACCTGCATCGGCTCCGGGCTACGCCGCGGACGACCATGGCGAGAACGTGGACGACGGCGAGAGGACGCCGAAAAGGGTCTTGATCCCTCCCATCCAGGCGTCGAAACGGAAGCTCCGACGGCGGAGAGGCACCGACTTTCGGACCGGGGCCGTGTCGTCGTTGAAGGTCAAGCCGGCGGTGCATCGCAGGGCGACGCCCAGGAAGAAGGTTGCGTCGCGGTACTCCAGAAGAGGGAGTCTGGACGCAAAGTGCTGCGGGGGCGGCAAGCTCCGAATGATCACGGAGGAGAGGAAGAAGCCACTCCGGCCAATGGCCAGAACTCGCACGCGAGGACGGCAGACCTCCAGTTTGAGCTTTGGATCAGCGAGTGTCGTGGCAGCGACCGACTGCGGGCCGCCACAGGCAGTACTCAGAACGTCTTTAATGACAACGAGTGGCACAACAATACGACCAAGATAAGGGGGGTAGCTAGCAGGGCCACTGGGTTTTTATTTCGCCTTTAGGCAAAGTTTATTTCACTGCCCTCCTGGTTAAGTTTTCTTTTGCTGTTCGGTTGGCCCCTCGGTATTTTATATTCTGCGTAATCTTTTTTTTTTGTGTGTTTGGTTTTTATTCTCTGCGGAAGAAGTTTGGATGTCCGCACGTACTTGAAAGGTTGCACATGGTTGAAACGTTCTTAGTAGCTATAGCGTTGGTAAGCATGTCGAGGCTAGACAGGGGTAGGATTAGGGCATGATGATTATGCCGCAGTTTTGAGAGCTCCCACCACTGATTTTGCGGGACCCTGGAATGTACAGGAGTGGGTCCAACTTGTGTACGATCGTTGGTGGCAGTTTGGGTGACTTTGAACGTGACAGCTATCATGACAATTCTTTTTTTTTTGTGCACCCATTCTGCTCTGTGCTCAGACGTTTTGCCTGCGGCAGCAGTGTGTTCGCCGTTTTAGTATTTCTGGTGTTAGAATTGTAATCTTTTTTTTTTCGGTGCGGGTTGATTTTGTTTGCATTTACGGATGAGCGATTGGTGAACTTTGAGAGCGTAATGTTGATGTTGTTGCTTTTGGTTAACTGTGGGCCAAGCGGTCGGTTTGAATATTTGCCAGTGCGCTATTCGGGAAAGGAATTTATGTTGCCCCAACATCAGGTGTCAACGCAACAGTCTTGTTGGGGAGGAGTTAAGTATGTAGAAATCATGCATGCTTCTTAATTAAGGTATTTTCCTTTATTAAGAAAGTTTATCTTTCCAGAGTTGCGTCGTCATTGTTTTTTTTAGCTTTCTATGTTTGTGCGGGCGGTTTGGAGGGAGCATTTGCGGGGCCAGAGCGGCCGCAATGCGAGAGCGGTTCCCCCGCGGTCGTTAAGAAACGTCTCGGGTTTCGGGAGTCTGCTCGGACAGATCCCTGGGACAGCACGCGCTTGGAGACTTGTGGCTTTTAACCGAGTGCGCCTGTATATAGAGGGTTTCGCCGCTTAGGGTCAAATTGTCGCTTTTTGCCCGGTGTAATAATTTAGCTGTTGGCGCCAGCCGGACTGGGGAACATGCAGGGGACGACTCTGGAAGGAATTTGGGTTTGGCGGTTCGAGCGCCAGGCTGACAGCTCGCCGACCATTGGTGAACAGTATACCACGTGGGAGTGGTAGAATGTGAAGAGATTAGTCGGTCCCTGAGGAGAAAGGAGGCCTCTACGGGCCCACAAAAGGAGTGCCGAGAGGATTTTGGATGGAGATTTGGATTTCGGGATTCGATTGAGAGAAATTGGGGACGGGTGTCGAGACTCCAGACGAGTCAGGATGATCTCCCAAGTTGGGACTTGTAACTAGTGTAAATAAATGCACAGAGTTCTCTACAAGCAGTGGGTCGACCCGTCACTCAGCGACCTTCGTGCCACCACACTCCAGACCATCGGAGCGGAACCTGCCTCCCACACCACCGGGAGGACCAACAACTTTAACTAACACCAAATTAAATACGGCTCGTTTTGTAATCATTATATTTCAGCAATCCTTATCTTCTGACGAGCATCTAAAATACTAGAAAGTTGGCAGAGTTGTTCCCATCTGTAAATCAGGCGATCGAACTTCACCATCGAACTATCGTCCCATCTCTCTAACCAGTGTTCCGCGTGAACTTCTCGAGCATATCATTTATTCAAACGCCATGAAGCATATCGAAAATAACCACCTTCATTTTCCAAGTCAGCATGGGTTTCGTCAATCATTCTCATGCGAAACACAGCTGGTGCGTGTCTCACCTGGACGATCAAACATCTCTAAAAGCTGATCTTAATATTATTGCCGACTGGTGGAAAACGTGGAAAATGAGAATTAATTCTTCTAAAATGCAACTCGTTTCCTCATCCGTGCTCATAGTCCTATCACTTCTACTTATACAATTTGCGACCAGCCCATTACCAAGAGTCTGTCGCACAAATATCTCGGTGTTCACTTATCTAGCGATCTCACATGGAACACTCATTTAACGCACAACCTGTCTAACGCTAACCGCTCTTTGGGCTATCTTCGACGCAATCTAAAACTGGCACCGTCATCAGTAATCCAACTAGTTTACACTACACTTGTGAGGTCCCAACCCGAATACGAGTCATCCACATTTGGTCTCCTTGGCAACATTTATTGGTAACAATCGTAGAGGCCATTCAAAATCGCGCCATCAGATTCATTTTCAGACTACTCACGAGACACGAGATCACTTCACTAAGAATAAACTCTAACCTCGATCTGCTTCGTGGCCGTTTTTGGACACTACCAGAAAAAAAAGTATTATCACTATTATTATTACTTTTATTCAGAAGAACACTACAACGCCTGCCCCTTTTTCAGGAGATCTACTATCATAACAGTGACATCAGAACTTTATTGCTATTTCCACCCTATCGCATATTCCCTGATGGTAATGCTATTAAAGGCAAAAGAGCAAGCGAGTTAACAAGAATGGTGAACATAATCCCTGCAGAAGGAAAACAAGGGGGACAAAGGAAAAATACAAATCTCCGAACACAGCTAGGTGACGTGCGCCACCGAAAAAATCCGCCTGGTCCTGGTATCGAATCCGGGACCTCTCACTTACAGGTGGAGCGCTCTACCAACTGAGCTAACCAGGAGTTAGACGCCATTAGATCAAACGGGTTTTATCAGCTGCCACCAGTCCAACACCAGCAGGGGTGAACTGCTTGCATTTTGAAGGTTATGATGATAATGCAATTAAAGGCGAAGGTGCAAGCGAGTTGGACAAGAATGACGAAAATAATCCCTGGAGACGGGGAACAGGGGGACAAAGGTTGATAACGCATTGATAACGAATGTCAGGTACGCCCGATCTTCGCTTCATCTGTCTCGTTTCTTGACTCCACTTTGCCGTTAACAATAGCGGACAGTAATAAGCTGACTAACACAATTGTGACCCAGATAGATCACACCACATTCATATCGCAACTGAGTAACTATTTGTAACTTATTTTTTAAGTTTATTTTTTATATGTCTGCTTGAGTGCTGATTTTTGTTTAGATATGCCTTTATCTAACAATGTTTCAATACCCCCTAACCCCTTGTGTAATGCCCGTAAGGGCCCTCAAGGCTTAATAAATAATGATGATGATGATTATGTTATTATTGGCCGTGAAAATATCTTTCGGTGAAGGCTTTCGAAGGGCTGACTACAGACATATTTGCGTCACACTAGAATGAAAGATGTTCAGAATTCAGAATTCAAGAACATGCGTATACATAATTGAGACTTCTAATCGAACGGGAGCGTTCTTCGAGGGCTACCAGGACCGGCCTGCTGTAATCGGCGTCTCAAGAAAGCACCGCCAAAGCTAGCGCACGAGCCGTGTGGCACGTGAAGTCGGGTCACAAGCGCTTGGCAGGCTTTTTTCAAACAGCGATGCTGACTCTTGCATGCAGCCCCAGAAGCCAAGATCGCGCTCAGTAATACAGCGAGTACGATCGGGTTGTTCAATTGAATCATACATTTGGAGAAATTTGTCCTTCACCTTGACGCGTGCAGCTTTCGTGAAATGGAAGTAGTACATACCAGATATTCCTCCCAGGTTCTCGCCCAGCTTTGTCCAGACGTCGTCCTCGTACTTGATGTACATAAACTTTCGATGCCTCCTCTCGTATGAAACCGGCTACTCTTTGATCATATCTAGAAGGACACCAGTCCTCATCTTCGCCGATCTTTTCTTGTCGTCAGGATTCGCCGATTTGACTATACGGTTCTAGCGACGGGATGTTGAGACCTCGAGATGTTGACGTGACGTCAGCCCAACGTATCCTCAGTGTCGCGTTGCGCTTTGTGGCCGCATCGCGGTTGGAGAAAGAGGTTTGGAGAAATCGGTCCAGAGGTGGTTGAAAAAAAACACGCCCCAACCGCGCAATCCCAGACACTTTGCGGTTGAGAACGCGCGGATCCGTAGGGCTGTTGCGGATGCGCTTCCAGTGGGAACGTGACATCAAAAGGCTTCAGGTTCGACCGGCGGGTTGCAGGCGTTTTGGGGGGCGGCTCTTCGGGAGAAGCCGCATTGAAGTTCTGGATGTCGCCGGCGCTCAGCTCAAAGATTCGCTTCGGGACTGGGGCACCGGTGCTTATCTTGTCGACGCGCATAGTTTTCGTCTGGTTCGCAAACGACGTCCGCCGAACTGACGTCTCGACCGTGGCGACGTTTGCCTCTATACTGAAGCATCGTCTGTCTAGGGCACTTCCGGTAGCGAACCGCGGCCACCTCCCGAACTTGAAGGCACGCGGGGACAGGTCTGTGTCACAAGCTCGCGTCCACCACATTCCGGCGACTTCTCTGGTGTCAGTCACTTCCATGAGGTGGTCCGACACGTCCTTACTCCCCACGGGTCCCGCGACGCTCGCGTAAGTCCGGACGCAGTTGCTCCGGTCGTGTCCTAAGCGGCGGCAGAGCGCACGGCGCAGCCCTTGGCATTCCCTCTGGATGTGGCCTTTGTACCGTAGGCAGAGTGGAGAGTATCGCCGGCGACCCGGCACCACCACCAACGCCTGGTCGCCGGCGATACGCAGCTGGAGGGAAGGTCGTCCGCCCTGACACCGGACCCCGAATTGAGGGGCACCGAACGGGTTGACGACCCCGTGTTTGAGAATCCTAGGACACGCCATTTACCTCTGGTGAATCCTGTCACTTTCCCGAAAGGTGCCAGTGCCGCATGTATAGCCGCAATCAAACTTAAATAGAACGCTTGAACTAGCGTTTGTTTTTTTCTGCGGGGCGCTAACTTGACGGCAGCAGATCGTATCAAATGGTCACGTGGCGGCGGACCCATCTCAGATCGCGTGGGAGGGAGAGGGGAGGAGGGGGGAAGAGCACGGTTGACTCTGAGCTCGGGGGTATCGCGTCAGAAGACGTTAAAGAAGTTGAATCAAAAATACGCAATATTGAAAACGGTTTTATTTTATATTTATTTATTTTGTTTTGTGTCGGGAAATGACCTGGGTAATGCAAGGTGCAAACTAAAAGTACAAAACAAAAATTAAAAAAAATAAAATAAACGAGCGTTGCATGTGTTCGTGACCAATAGACCCTTTTCAAAACGTGCAGCGCCACGACGGCAGGGAATTTTGGGAACCCTCGGAACAGACCACGCGCTTTCTCGTTGCGCCTCCGGGACTGCGCGCGCGTCCCGGCAGCTGCCGCCAGCAGCCGTTGCAGCCTAAAGCCCCTCTATCCTGGGAAAAGTGGCGCCATTCTTTGAACTAGCCGCCGCGCACACTATTGGCCGGTCGTCACGTGACATCTGGCTTTCGGTTTTGGACTTCCGCTCGCCATGAATTTCCCAAGATGCTACTACGCCAACTACGCCGCAGCTGACGAGCTGCTGCGCCTGTAGAAATGTCGGCCGGAAAGCTTTTCAGTGTTCCCTCTGGAACGGAAAATGAACCTCGGAGGAAGATCTTGCTTCACCGAATCGATCGAAAAGATTTCAACCCGACGGGAGATGCGAAGTTATGCGAGGTGAGTGCTCCGCATAAAGCTCACTAGCATGGCCAGCATGCAAGATGACAGCTGTTTAGAGCGAGCTATGCACTCCATTCCACCGTAAACGCGAGCGATGTAATAGCGAGCACAACATTGCCAACTTGGCATGCACGGACTCCCGTGCCGTGGAAGTAAAGGCCCCTACGTACAGTTGCGTTTGAGAGCGTTCAACTGCGTTGCATCGAGAAACGAAAGTGAGTAACCGGCACATCTGTGCTTCGTATGAAGCGTGAAATCTAATTCAAGGAATGGCTTGGCATGCGACAAAAGAAGTACGGATGTCCTGCGTTCTCGCAGTCGCAACGCAGTGAGACTGTTTCAAACGCAACTGTGCGTAGAGGCCTTAAGTCGTTCAAAACGGCCTGCTCCTGTTCGTGCTTGTGGTGGCATCGGCGCCGCTCCCAATTACGGGTGCGTGCGGAGTACGCGCGCTCGTCAAGCTTTGCGTACGTGCTCGCGTACAATACTTTGTTTCGCACACATAGCTTGCAACGCTGCCGCGGGTGCGGACCCGAGCATGTGGATGTATCTGTACTCCGTTTTAATATAAGTGCGAGCGCAGCCAGTGCGACAAGCACGAGTATGTCTCTGACGACGCTCTTACTGGACGAGCGTGTGTGCTTAGCCCGCTCTAAGTGCGTTCGCTCTCGTAGTGTCAATAGGGTCTCCTTCGCTCGCAGTCTTATTGAAACAAAAACGCAAGCAAATAAAACATTTGAGATTAACCCCACACTCGCGCGAGCAGCTTTGACAGCGCAAACTTTACGTGGAGGTCTTTGGCAGGCTAACCTGGGATCTGCAGAAACGGGCGTTTGAGGTGGCGTTACGTGATCTGCTCTCGACTAAAATCCGATCTCTTAAATCTATTACAGGACCACTTCAGTATCGACCCATTCAAAATACTAATCATGCAAAACAAAGGAGAGCAAAAAATTTGAGGAAAGAGGCTCTCCCAAACATTTCTTTTTTCGTTACCTTCAACCAAGAGAGTAAACCACCACTGCAAGGAAACTGGAAATGTAAGTGGTATGTACATCTCACAAACCATTATTTTTATTCAGTAAGACACATATCTGTTTTACAATACAAATTCAATACACAAACTGTTGATTTTGGATGCCTCCTTTACAAAATGCAGTTCTATTTATTTGTTTTTTATGTTGCTCCCTAAAGTTACCGAGGCACCCCCAGCAAAATCTGAATAGAACACCACAAGGCAATGCCCACAGTACTGAAACATCCCCAGAACAGACTGCTGCAGCAACCGCAGCTGCTCTTTAGTTTGGCTGTCTGATACTATTACTTGGTCGACCGAGGCACACCTACCACTAGTGCCATCTCTGTCCATTCTAGGAGTGTGTGTCCATTGGAGGTCCCCCAGCAAGGTCCAAGCGGAGCTTTTCCCTCGGGGCAATCTGCCGCAGTGATCGCAGCTGTTGGTGAGTTTGGCAGTCTGATACTTTTCCCAGGTCAACTGAGGCTCACCTATCACTAGTGCCATCTTTGTCAATTCTAGGCGAGTGTGTCCTCCTGAGGCCCCCCCAGGAAGTTCCAAGCGGTGCTGTACAGAAGCTAACTTTCCCAGCTTCCCTAGAGCAGCCTAATTTGGCAACCCCCCCCCCCCCCCCCCCCCCCAAGTTGCTGGTGAGTTTAGCACAATGATACTGTTTCCAGGTCAACCGAGGCACACCTCCAACGACTGTCGTCTCTGCTCATTTATTCGTTCTAGAAGTGTGTTAGTGTGTTGGTGAGTTTAGCACAGTGATACTGTTTCCAGGTCGACCGAGGCACACCTCCAACGACTGTCGTCTCTGCTCATTTATTCGTTCTAGAAGTGTGTTAGTGTGTTGGTGAGTTTCGCACAATGATACTGTTTCCAGGTCGATCGAGGCACACCTCCAACGACTGTTGTCTCTGCTCATTTATTCGTTCTAGAAATGTGTTGTGTGTTGGTGAGTTTAGCATAATGATACTGTTTCCAGGTTGACCGAGGCACACCTACAAAGACTGTCGTCTATGCTCATTTATTCGTTCAAGAAGTATGTACCGTCCCGTGGCTGCCTGAACAAGGTCTGAGCAGCGCTCTACAGGCCCTTGCTTCTCCAGCTTGTCCTGGACAGATTGCCGCAGCAACAGCTGATGAGTTTTCATTTTCGACTGCTGTTTATTTCCTTCTGAGTGCAGACAGTTACACACTGTTACTTACATTAGATTTTATTGTTTCGCTCTTAGCCACTTGACAAGACTAAATAATAATCTTTTATTCTTTTTCAGGCACACTGTTTACACTTGGCATCAGGCCGTGTCATCAGAATGCAGGTCTTTCTGGTGTACTGATGAATAACAAAGAGCTACAAAGACAACTATATTCTATGCAGATAAAACTGATAATGGCGCAACGACAGGAGTATCAGGTGCAACCTGAAGAGAACAATTTAAAATTTGGACTAGCGCTTTCTCGTTGCAGAAAGTCCACTATGAAGAGGACTGCATGAAGTAAAGGCATCCTCGAGAAAGTTTTTAGGATTCATCTTTCTTGTGTTTCCCATGGTTTCAATTTGGTGCTGGGGAATTGTGGTAGCCTTTGCCTGTAGAACGCACACTTCATTGGCATCTCCAGGACTTCAGGTTTGTGTCAGACACAATTCACGAGCTGATGGACTCTTTAGCATACAAGGTGAGTCAAACTTGCAGCATATAACACACTCGTGCATCCTTATCTCGAGTATGCATCTGAAGTCTGATACCTGCTGACCCGTCTCATCAAGCAGCTCGATGTTTAACCCCATGTGGTTTGTACAATTTATTGTCTTAGGCTATACCATACCAGTAACAGCATTAGAAGGTGTAAGGGCTTTAGAACTACTTTATGATATGTAACAGTGACTGCACCTGTCAGTAAAGCAACCTGCACATTCGTGAACTAATAAAGTATTTTGATGGTGTATGGTGCATCTCCGTGTCATCTATCTCCTTTTTTTTTCATACTGTGATCTGTTATGTACTCTGCACGTGTTCTACTTGTAGTGAATACTTCTGCCGTGGCCTTTTACTTGGCAGTTTTGTGAAATGAATAAAACTGTGACTGATTTTGTTCTTTTAATGTCATCTGTGCTTGTGTATTTTCATGGAGATTTTGATCTTGCATTCGCTTGTTTTGCATTGTTCTCTGGATGAGATTTGAATTATTTTTGGCTCACTCATTCCCTTATTCTGGAATAACCTGCAATTGCTTGAATCGATTAGATGCCGAAACCGAGCGCTGGTTTCCAAGTCTGTACCAGGTTTCTAGACCTAGGACGCTGGTCCAGGAGTCTAAAAGCAGCGTAAATCGTAATTAAACCTGGATTTTTTTTAGTATGAACGATAAACAGAAAAGAAACACACTGATAAAATTACGGAGTAACAAAACTAAACGAAAACGGAGTTTTCATGTCTAAAAACGGTTTCATCAATTAAAATAACGAAAATGGTATGCATTACGCTCGGAAGAAAAGCGTTACCGCGTAGCCCCGTAGCGAAAGGCCCGTGGTGCCGGAAACTTTTACAGCATGCACAGAATACACGCACAGAAATCGTCAACCCCATCACCGCTTCCCCAACTAGAAAGAAAATTGCATCTTGCTTTCTAGGCCGCCAAATTGTTTTTAGCGCCCGTAGGCCAAACCCTCCCGAAGGCTCGCCAAGGTCACGTATTATAAAGTAGTCAGTCATTTGAAATCGTTGAGAATAAAATTGCACTTTGGCGGTTTGATGTGATGATTAAAAGCGACTTGCAATTCCTGTGAAGCCGAACACTCACGAGACACTGACCGAATGCAACTCGGTAGGGACGATTATCCAAAGCACTTTCGGGATCCACGGTTGGACGAACAGATCTAGAGCGGCTTCAGGACTGTCGGATACGAATGCGGGCTCTAAATGAGGTCACTGCCACACTTGTCTGACGAGAAAAGTCCACACGATCGGCAACTCGCCCGCTCCAGCTGCGAAGCCGAACACTCGCGAGACACTGACCTAATGCAGCTCGGAAGGGACGATTATCCAAAGCACTTTCGGGATCCACGGTTGGACGAACAGATCTAGAGCGGCTTCAGGACTGTCGGATACGAATGCGGGCTCTAATTGAGGTCACTGCCACACTTATATGACTAGAAAAGTCCACACGATCGGCAACTCGCCCGCTCCAGCTGCGAAGCCGAACACTCGCTAGACACTGACCTAATGCACCTCGGAAGGGACGATTATCCAAAAGCACTTTCGGGATCCACGGTTGGACGAACAGATCTAGAGCGGCTTCAGGACGGTCGGATACGAATGCGGGCTCTAAATCAGGTCACTGCCACACTTTTCTGACGAGAAAAGTCCACACGATCGGCATCTCGACCGCTTCAGCTGACCGAGACGTCGAGACGCTTGGGAAATTCCAGAGGGCGCCTCCGTCGCAAACCGGAACTTAGAGGTGGGGTAAGGAGGGTTTTTAGAGGAGAAGGAAAGAGAGTGCGCCACTTTTCCCAGATACAGGGACTTTATTGCAGCCATCCGCCATCCCGCCCATCCGCAGAGTCGTACGTCGTTGGCGGCTTACCGTATCTGTGGCAGCGTAAAGGCATCGCGACAGGTGAACTTATTTGAATACGTTATTCGTCGTAACTTACCTTCACGTATTGAAGTGTCACCGAATCCATTTAGTTTGCACTGCAACCGTGGCAGGTTTCGACCAAGTTCGACAAAGCGTTGGTGCAGCAGACGACAGAGCCGGTACTAAGGAGAGGGATGAGTCGGGCGAGCGACGAGCCGTTGCCGTGGTAACCTGCGCCTGCTCGCGTATGCCACGTGGTCACGTGGTAGCGGGAGGAGGGGCGTACCGAGGACTCCCATTATTCGTCGCGCGGCGCGCGCGGGCTTTTGGGATTTTCGCAAAGGGTCTATTGGTACCACCGGCTACTACCAGGCAAGCGGCGCCCCGCGGAACAAGAGGCGCGATCGAGTGTTCCAATTAATTTGATTGCGCAAGTAAATTTTCGTTAGTGACGTGATTCACCAGCCGGTGGAGCTTAAGACGGCTGTCCTGGTTACTCGGGTCCACTACGACACAGCGGCCATTCTTGACATAGAAGTCGACGGCGGCTCGCGACTTCTTTCTTTTGGTGCTGTTTTTTTTTTGGACACAATTGTCAAGGGGGTTTGTACAAAAGGCGAGTACAATCACCTGACTGGCTCCCAACCCCTGTAACAACACTCGACAGTGTGCACAAATAGAAAAATAAAATAAAATAAAAAAAACCAGCTCACATCTCGAGTGAAGAAAGAAATTATTTCACCCAGCTAAAGACTCTTCAGCTTACTGAAGAAAAAAAATCACACTGATTAATAACAATCTCACTAGGTGTGCACACTAGCAACATTAAAATATACCCTTAGGTATTTGAAATTAAACATGGAAGTGATTTTCTGGGCCACCTCATAGACGCAATAAAGTTTGTTTAGGATATATGCAATCTGGTAGGATAATTTTGCGTACCATAATTAGTCCCAATTTTTCGTTTTGGAAACTGGTGATGCCTCAGGATGTAATTTGTTTGCTTGGGTAGGTACGTCTCGTGAAAGATGTCAGGATCAGTGTTATTTTGAGTAGGAATTGAAATCACCACCTTTAGGCAAAAAAGGTTATCTGCCGTAAGTATTTTATGTTTATTAAAGCTAAAGGAAGTCGATTGAAACCGGGGCAAATTATCAATTAGCCGAACCGCGCGTTCTTGTAATGTAAGTATTATTATTTCCTGTGGTTGTCCCCTACACCAATAAACAGTAATGAAGCCTCTAGTGAATCAAAGATGTATAGATTTATCGTTTTAACCAGTTTGGAAAAAGTTGTCTGCACCTAAAAAGTAAGCCAATGGATCTAGAAATCTCTCTTCGGAAATCGTTTACTTGGGCAGTCCAATACAAATTTTCGTGGAAACGAACACCTAGAAATTTATAAGATTCCACGCGTCCAATAAGGGAGTTTTAAATAGATACATTAAATGTGCTAGTAATGGGTTTGTTTTTAGCTCTAAAAATGATATAGTTAGTTTTCAACGTATTTAGTTTTAACTGATTAGCAACTAACCACAAGTGAAGTTGGTCTAACATAGTGTTTGTCTGTGTCTCTAAAGTACTTGAGCAAATACCGGTGAAAAATACATTCGTGTCATGTCCGTATACAGTTATGTCAGAGGTTTCTTGGATGTTTATTATGTCATAAACGTAAAGAGGAAAAGTAGAGGCCCGAGAATCGATTCCGTGGTACACCATACTGAAGTTTTGCTAGAGAAGACTAGCGCATCATTGAGGACCATATACTGAAGACTAGTTGTTAAGGAGCTGCAGATCAGGCTTAGTGCAGTACGTCTTATTCCATAAAGCGGTAGTTTTCAGGATAGAATGTAGTGTTTTATGGAGTCCAATGCTTTTTTGAAATTAAGAAAAAAAAAAAAACACTTCGCGATTGGTTTTTGATGTTGTCTAAGATTTTATTTTTTATACTTAGCATTGCTATCTCCTTTCACCTATCTTTCTGAAATCCATACTGGTTGTATGCAATAATGTTATGTTTAACGCAGATTTTACCTAAACGTTTGTAAATAACGGGTTCGACTATTTTTGAGAAAGCAGGAATTGCTGAAATTGGTCTTTAGTTACTCATGTTATTCTTAGGACAACCTTTACGAATTACACATAGTTTTGCTATTTAAAATTTTTCTGGAAAGGAAATATCGCTTAAAATAGTATTAAAATGTGTGAAAGGGGGGCACAGCTATATTAAAGAGGAAACTTCTTTTATTGGCTTAGAACCAACCCATCTTCACCACAGGCGGCACTGTTCCTTAAGGATTTAATAATTGTGTTTTCTCCTATTTCACTAGAGGGTGCTAGAAAAATTGAGTTATCCAAAGTTAATGTAACATAATATTCGCACCTAGGGGTAGAGCACTGCACGGGCCCGGGCCAGCCCGAAAGCCCGAGCCCGGCCCGGCCCGCGGGCCGGGCTCGGGCCGGGTAGCACGTATTTTCTCGGGCCGGGGCCGGGCTCGGGCTTGAACAAAAAAGTTTTCGGGCCGCGCCGGCCCGGGCCGGCCCGGGCCGTGCCTCGGCAGTCAGTCTTTTGTCGTAAAATCTAAATTGTTGATAGCAAAACGTTTGCTCATTAATCTTTTAGGTTAATTAAAAACAAGAAAAGCGAAGGGAAAAGTCACTACAGTGTCCTTAGAAAAAATAACAAAAAGGAGTCTCGCAGTTAGAAAGCCTCCAAAAAAAACGAGGGCACTCTGGTCGGAGGGCACGAAATGATTGTCGTTTTTCTTTGCTTTTAAACTAAAAAAAGAAGAAAAAAACGTGACCTCGACATTTTACTTTCTGCGGGGGCCTTACTATGCCACCAAAGATAAGCTAACGTACCCTAGATAATTTTTTTCTTCATGGAGCCTTTTGACGATGTACTAGCGAGATTGTGATTCTCTTCTTTTCTTTAGAATCTTTCCAGGTTCGAAATGACCAATAGAATCGACCTACGTCCTGCCGTGTTACCAACCGTCCAATCAAAAATGGACGTCCGTGCCCGATATAATTTTATCGGGCCCGGGCCAGGCCCGGGCCGTGTATCCACCGGGCCGGGTCGGGCCGGGCCTAGAAATTAAAAATTCTGTCGGGCTCGGGCCGGGCCCGGGCCGTGTCTCTACCGGGCCGGGTCGGGCCGGGCCTAGAAATTCCGGCCCGTGCAGTGCTCTACCTAGGGGTACTCGTGGAAGATAACATTGAAAAACCCGATATTAAAAAATAAAAGCCTTTTACAACTCCCTGCAACTCCAAATTAGAGCGCAGCTCTTGATGAGGAGGAGGAGGGAGGGGTACTGAGGGGAGGGTATACCCCTCCTCCCTCCTCGTCACCTCGTCATCCTGTCTGCTACACCGCCACAGGGGTCACGTGGCCGCCGTGAGGTCACGTGACCCCCGTGAGGTCACGTGACCTCACGGTTACGCCGACGGTGATGGCGACGCCGCTCAAGCCGGAAACGGGCGCCTAAGAGCTGCGCTCTAAAGTGAGAGTTAAAATTGTTTGCAAGAGATTGGCCGGAGTAGGTCACCTATTCGATTGTAAGTTGTTTTGGGGCAACCGAATGGGGCTTAGAGGTAAATTCATTTACAGCCGGCCAAACTTTCCTTTAGATTGTCATATATCGCACTAAACTTATTTTTGCAGTAGTGAGCTTTCGCTTTTTTAATATCCGCGTTGAGTTTGTTTCTCACCTTCTTACATTTTCGTAGTATACCAGTATGTTTTGTTGTAATAAAATTTTCGTTCAATTTATTACGTTGCCTTAGGCGTTTATAGAGCGTACATGACATCCAAGATTTTCTTTATCGTTTATACTTCTTATATTTTTGCCACGCAAATGCCTATTCATAACACATCTGTATAAGGCTTAGAAATACATTATATGATTTATTGGAGTCTGTTTCGGTTACTGCAGGTTCCCAGTTTACATTCGTTACCAAAGAATTGAAGAGCCCAATCGAGCTGTTATAAATTTTCCTATATATCCCAGGAGTGTTATTATCCCAATTACTTTTCTATATTTAGTGGGCCGAAAATGAAGCTGAATATTCGTACGTGGTCACTTAGATTACAAGACACCAGCAGCCTCCGTATGACTGTTTAGAATACATAGATCAATTAGCGTTTCCGTTACTGATGTTATTCGAGTTTGCAAATGAATTGTATTGTCACATTCGTATGCCTGAACAATATCAAGTAATTCAAAAGAACTGCTGACAGGTGAGGTCAGGTCGATATTGAAGTGACCTATGAAGACTAAGGAGAGGTTAAATGAAGTAGCATACTCTATTATTTCCTCGACAAATAAAAGCAAACTTCCTTAATGACCCCGCAGGAGGTCTGTAAGCGGCAACTACTATCAAAGAACGACATGTAGCCACTAGTGCTTCATAGTCAACAGTCACTTTTGATAGTTCAGACGATATTTCATAATCCAGGTTATCACGAAAATTGAGAGCGACCCCTCGGCCCCTGTTATCACTCCGATGTACTCCATCATGGTTATAGCCTGGGAAACAGGCAACGTCATCTCTGCTCGGGAAACACGTTTCGGTGAATCGTAGGATATGAAAAGTGAAATTTAAGGAGCTTAAAAACATATCAATGTCATCGTGTTCATTACCAAGGCTTCTAGCATTTAAGTGAAAAAATATGATACCGCATTTTTGTTACAAACAAGACATTCTCGAGCGAGACAACATGACGATGCTGGATCGTGATAATAGTCCGCCATTAAAAGACGAAGAAAAAACGAATATCTTCCGCACCAACGGAATATTCGCACAATCTTATCGAGGTCGACCTCGCATTCGATATTTATAACACGGTCAGTCACCCTTCTTTCCCGCGAACAAGTTACCATTTTTCTGTCATGCATACTGATATTGTTTGTCCTACAGCTTTTCCCTTCTGCAAAGAAGGAAACTTCCTGTTCGTGGAAGACAGGTTGTCAAGAAACGAGCTATTCTCTCAGGTTTCTTTTAGGTAGTGCCTTTTTTTTTTCAGGCCATAAAGGTCTCGAGTTACTCGTGATACGAATTGAACCAACACAGCTGGAACTTTTTCTGTTTTTCCTGGAAGTCTGTGGAGGTCCTCCACATCCTTCTTGGTTCGCTCTGGAAGCTCTAGCTTTTCAGCAAGGTCATTTAATTTACTAAGGAGGTTCTCATTCGCAGTTCGTGATATTCCTTGGATTTCCAGGTTTTGTCGTTTCGAGACTGTTATAGACTGTTGACTTGTTTTTTTCAGCGTGAGTATTTTCTCCCTTCCTGTTTTTTTCTCGATTTTTTTCCATCCGTTTCTTCAGGTTAATGATTACTTGTGACCGCTCTTTCATTCACTTTAGAACTTCGTCGTACTGATTTGACATCAATTGTACCGATTTTTCGATCTGATCAACTGTGTCTTTGATCGACATTAGAGATTCAGCACTAGCATGAGTCGTCATGATAGCAGCGAGCTTGTTATTGATAGCCTCTAGCTCCTGCATAAGATGGGGTTCTTGTTCAGGCTTCTGTTTGTCAGGGTTTTGAACACCTCG
Organism: Ixodes persulcatus; assembly: GCA_013358835.2. NCBI lineage: Eukaryota > Metazoa > Arthropoda > Arachnida > Ixodida > Ixodidae > Ixodes > Ixodes persulcatus. The sequence continues at coordinate 312,390 of JABSTQ010009798.1, read as the reverse complement.
GCGTTTTGTGGTGAGGCAGGTCTGGCATTTCCGTGAAATATTTTTGAAATTCTTGTGTTTTTGTTTTTTAAATATTCTCGCCTGAACAATTTCCCACATGGTAACCATAGCCGAAGTTCGAGCAAGTTAAGTACTTCGTAACATCAGGTAATGGTTCACCGCAAACGAAGCAGAGCTGCGGAGACACTTCATCCGCGTTTGCCATTCAAATTACGATCAAACAAGGATAACCACTTCCAGCAGCAGCAGCCTCAAGAATGAATGTAACAGCCCAAACGTGGTTGTACTGATACGCCTCCAAAGCGAGCACCTCGCAGGAGACGTTCCGCCCGTAGCAAGGGCGTTCCGAAATTACTCAAAGCGGTAGAGCCGAGCTTTTATGTCGGCATGCAAAAACACCGCGTGTAAACAAATTGTCTCGATGGAAGCCTCAAAAAAAAAAATTTCGTAATCCTGTGGTGCAGCATAAGCACTCGTGTTGGCGCGGCCAGGCTGGGTGGCTGGGCCGCCGAAACCCCTCCGACGGAGCTCATGATAAGAACGGCCGACGCATTGGGCAGCCGGAAGCCGAAAAGCCGGAAGTCGAATCCCTGCGCTACTCTCCCGGCTTGTGTCCAAAAATCCGCTGTTACTCTCCCCTGAAAAAGCGGATCGTCTCAATGCCACTTCTCAAAAGTAAAAACGAAACAAAATAACCCCTCGCGGCGTTTGAAGGCCGACCTACACTGTTGTCTTCTGCCGGCAGAAAACCTGTTCCCAGTTTTCTTCTCTCCCTTTCCTGTCAAACAATTCTTTCCTCCTCTCCCTACAGAGGTAAGTCTCTGAGCTGCTCCCGGCTGAAAGGAGGAGGGTACATCTTTCTCGAATAGAAATGAGGATTTGAGGGTGAGTTCCCTTCTTTCTGGCTGCTCGTCCGCCTTTAATGGGGATTCTCCCACTCGTCACTCAAAGGGCAAATTTTGCTATTATGAAGAAGTACTGATGGTCGTACGGCCCTTAGATTTTTCCTTGAGAGCGCTGGAGATTTTATCAAAATTCAGAAATATGACCGTTTTGACCGTTTCGAGCGAGTTTTGAGACAATTTTGAAAATAAAATTATTTGAAAGACAAAAGTGATAAAACATTTCTCCGTACGTTCTAGGGGTGCCTCTAATCTTAATTTTATGACCATGACGAGAAAACCAAATATTGTCGTATTTGCGTATTTTTGTAAATAAACTCGCCCTCTTAATTTTATTTTCAACGTGTTAAACGAGATGGCGACACGAGTATAAACGCCTGAAAGCGGAAATGTTCTCGTTGTTTTAGAGCGCAGCTCTTAGCCGCCCGTTTCCGGGTTTAGCAGCGTCGGCGTAACCGCGCGTTGCATTAAGGGCCGTTTCTCATAATGGCGTCACACGTGACGTTTGCCATCAAGAGGGTAAATGTTTTTTCCTAAAAATAGCAGGAAATGTTTTCGGTAAATTTGGCGGGAAATGTTTTCCGCTAAATATTGCGGGACGTTTCTCCTATTGACGTCACGCTTGATTTCAATATGGGAAACGTCCCGCAATATTTAGCGGAAAGCATTTCCGCTAAATACATCACGATCTTTTCTCAGAACGAGCTCACATTATTAGGCTGCTAAGACAGGTAACCTTGATGGTGCGAAATGAACTTTGCAAAAGAACTGCGGAAGCTCGCCGTCCGTACGCACTCAGCAATCGCGCACACGGCTATGGACACCGGTGAATGCTCCCTATGGAAACAACCAACACCGACAAGCCTCAAGCACAAGAAGCACGCGCGCGAATGTATCTTTGGCAGGTTTGCAATCGCTCGTGCTTACTTGAAAAGCCCCGAGAGACAGCAAGCTCGTCAAAGATACCTCTGCGTGCGTGCTTCATTTGTGTTTTTTAATGTATGTTTATACAGATGGAAGTTAGTCTGCCTAATCTGGTGACTTGTCCCTCAGCTGTAGATGAGCAATATATCAAGTACAGTGTAACCGACAGCCTGGGGTTTTTAACGTGCACCACGCAGTAGAGATACACGACCACATGCCGGTACGATGCTCATCCAGATCGAAACGGGCGGGGGTGGGGATTGATTGCTTCATTTGTTTGAGGCTTATCGGTGTCGAAATTTTGTCTATTTGTCGCTCTAGGAAACTAGGGCAAAATAAAGAAGAACCATTTGCGTTCCTTTTCCCTCTTTCATTGGGAGGAATCTTTGTGCTTCTTCTAACAAGGTCATATAATCTTATTTGGTAGCGGAAGTGGACGTCCGGAAGAAATATTCCTTCAGGGTACGGGAGTGCAAAACATAAAACAGGAGTTGAATGTAACGCTTAAGTTATGAACAGTGGTTCTTGCAAGCTCAATAAATTCATTCGAACGTTTGACTTCTTTTGCAAGCACGAGTGGAATCTCTGCATAATTACGGATACAAGCGTGAGCTCTTTGTGGTCGATTGCACTTCAGCTACAAGAGTAATCGTGAAGCGGGAGCGCAAGCCAAAGGTACATTTTGCGTTCGCATCATTTCTGATTATCACCCAAAGTTCCAGATTCCAACGTTCCGCAATGTCGGTTGTTCCGCCATTGTTTAGTGGATTAGCCGATGTCCACCTAAGTATAATATTGCCAAAACAAGAACTAACGCTGTAGACGCATGTCACATCAATACCGGGTGATTCTAGGAGCGGCCAGGCTCTTTAAATTGACCGCAAAATTCGATTTCTTTACCTATCGCGCTTCCGATTTTGTACAGCGTTGGCCACAGGTGGTGCATTTGTTCTATAAAATTCGCAAAGAGCGAGCTTACCTGAGGAAAAAGTAAAAAAAGAAAAAAACGTCTTAGCTCCTATGGAAACGCAGCGAAGCCACAGGTCTTCAAACCATAGGGACGCCCTATGGTTTGAAGCCGGGGAGGAGGATGATGGGATTAATAGGAGTTCCGCGCTACCGGTAGAACTTGTGGGGTCTCGGTGCTACGCGGATGTGATCGTGGTGCCTTGTCCACACTCTGCCCTCTCGCAGTTGCAGCGTCGATGCAAACCCCTGGTCAGACTCTACAGTAGCCGGCACCCACCTAGGGCCGGGTCGGAAATTCCGAGCAAAGACTGGCATTCCGGGCTCAATAATCGTGACCCTCGTGTATGGTCCATTTTTGCGCACGTCCTGCTGGAGCTGTTTTAGATTCAATGTGGTCCGAAGATCGGGTCGCAGCAAACGCAGCTCAGTCTCAAACTACCTACCCATCAAAAGTTCAACAGGACTACAGCCCGTCACTTCATGCGGGGTCGTCTTGTATGACAGCAGCAACTTCTGCTTAATCGTCACCACTGCTCGCTCGGCCGCTCCATTGGACGCGGGATGGTACAGAGGCACCAGCACTTCTCTTATGCCATTCTTCAGTAAGAATGTCTTGAATTCGTCGCTCACGAATGCCGGACCATTGTCTGATACAACTACACCCGGCAGCCCCTGAATAGCAAACATCAGCATGTACTTATTGGAAATACCTCGATCCATTTGGAATAAGCGTCGACAGCAATGCACAGGTAGGTGTTTCTCAGGGGTCCAGGAAAGTCTACATGGAGTCGAGACCACGCCTTTCCGGAAATGGCCATGGCCTCACTGGTACCGATCTTGACGCTCGCTGATGTTCTTGACAGTTACGGCATGCCTCCACTGCCGCCGTGATGTCCTCATCCAGAGCTGGCCACCATACAAAGCTCCGGGCCACTGCTTTCATTTTCGAAACTTCTGGATGACTTTCGTGTAGCAATTGGAGCACATCTGCCTGTAAAGACGTGGGGACTACAACTCGGCTTCCAAGTAAAACTCAATCACTCTGAACGCTCATCTCTTGGAACCGTGCTTCGTATGGCTTCCACGGCTGTCCACAGGGCGGCCTTTGACTAGTCGACAATGCTGCTCGCAGTTGTGACAAGCACGGATCTCTGCTCGTAGCTGCTGCAACCTTGTGCGCTCTTGGAGCATGAACACCTCTGGGGGGCACTCGACCTGGAACTCGCTTGTAGGTAAGGGCAGCCGACTCAGTCCATCTGCGTAAGGAATCTGTCCGCCAGGCCTGTACTTCAAAGTGTAATCGTATTCCGACCAGAACGATGCCCAGCTTAAGATACGTGGCGAACATGACTCGGGAATGGGCTTGTCAGCTGCCAACAGCCCCAGTAGTGGTTTATGGTCAGTGGCCGCCTCAAACGAACGCCCCCAAAGATACTGTTTGATACGTGTCACTCCAAACACCATAGCAAGCGCCTCCTTGTCAAGCTGGCTGTAGTTTCGATCGGCAGCAACCAGGCTCCGCGACGCAAATACATTAGGTCAGTTCTTCTCCCGACGCCCCCCTCTGCGCAAGAATCGCACCGAGACCGTACGGTGATGCGTCCGTGACCAACACAGTACTCTTCTTTGGGTCAAAATGGGCCAACGTTTCTGCTGAGGCCAGTAGGGACGTACTCTTAGAGAAAGCCTTATCTTCAGATGACGTCCAGGTCCATGATACGTCCGGAACCAGCAGACGATGCAGAGGGTGCAGTACTGCACAAAGTCGGGAATAAACATGCGATAAAACTTTATATGGCCCAGGTAGCTTTGGAGGCTTTTGACGTCCTGAGGTCTCGGAGCCAAGAGGACAGCCTCGACATTCTTAGGGGTGGGATGCAACCCTATGCGCGTAATAATATGCCCTAAATACTCCACACGCTCCTTCATAAACTCACACTTGGCTAGCTTCAAACGAAAGGCCTGCCTCCTGAAGGCGTCCAGAGGACTCGGCACACATTCTTCCAGCGATCTTCGTCACTTGCGCCGGTCACAAGAATGTCATCGAAATAGACCGCAACGTGCGGCAGATCTTCCAGGAGATTATCCATTTCTCGCTGGAACAAGGCAGGGGCGGACACCACGCCAAATGGAAGCCTTGTAAAAGTAAACAAGCCTTTCAGAGTGTTGATCGTGATCAATTCTTGTGACTGTGCATTCAGCTGGACTTGTTGATACGCGTCCTTTAATCGAGCTTGGTGAACTTCACTCCATTGCTCAGTTTCGCGAACAGCTCCTCAATCCTAGGAATCAGATAGCTTTCGCTGACCGTCGCTTGATTGATGGTGAGCTTGAAGCCGCCACAAAGGCGTACGCGGCCATCTTGCTTGACCACAGGAACTACGGGTGCAGCCCACTGCGACGCCTTGATGGGGCGTATGATGTCTTCGCGCTGCATAAGCTGCAGTTCCTCTACTACTCTGTCTCAGAGTGCGAATGGCACTGGTCGTGCTTTAAAAAATTTCGGTCTTGACCCTTCCTTCAGGATGATCTTTGCCGACACACCCTGCATTGTTCCAAGCGACTAGGCTTGGGACGGAACTCTAGGCTTGGGACGGAACTGACCGCATTCACCCCCTCAGGCTTCGAGATAGTAATCTTGAATGCTTCCATCCAGTGTTCAAGATAGTAATCTTGAATGCTCTGCCCAGCAGTGTCGGACATGTTCCCTTCACCACGAACAACGGCAGTGTCGACTCACCTGTTTCCACCTTGGCTGCTGCAGTAATCTTCCCCAGTACCGACGAGAGCTCTCCCGAATAGCTCTTCGGTCTCACTTCGGAGTGTTCTAACGGCGTTCCAGGAAACAGTGCATTGAACTTTTGTTCACCGATGATGAAAACGCTGGCGCCGGTGTCCAGCTCCATTACTAGTGGCACGTCGCTCACAATGGCTTTAATCTGCATGTGCCCGGGTCCTGTTGTTCGCAGCGACCACATGGCGCACTCGTCTACATCGGGCATGTGTTTCCTAGGAGGTCGTCCATTTGGTGCACACAACGAGAGTCCATCCGATTCTTTGGGCCAGTCGGTGCCGCTCTGCAGGCCCTTGCATTGTGCCCCTGACGTCCACACTTGAAACAGGTACTTGTCCTGTGGCGACACCGGGACGTTCGATGTTTATCTCTACACCGATCACAGCCACGCTCGACTGCGTTAGCCGCATTCCGTCTGGGCGGTTCCACAAAGCTGGTGGGCTCCACTCCGCCCGCTGACGCAGCCTGAGGACAGAGGGTGTGGGCGTCTTTCCTTGCGGTGTTCATTGCAATGACCAGTTGCTCGGCAGACTCCAGGTTCAGGTCGGACGATTCCAATAACCAGTGTCTGCATTCCCGTGTCGTTAATACCGGACACTATCTGGTCCCTCATCATTCGGTCGTGCGTAGTGCCGAAGTTGCAGTCATCTACCAACTTGTTTAGCGCCGCTACATAGTCACTGATAGCCTTGCCTTCGTGCCGTCGCCTTGAGAAGAATTTGAAGCTTGCAACAACTTCCGATACCCTGGGCTGGAAATCGGCATTGAGAGCTGCGATGATTTCGGTGAGCGTCGCCTCCCCTGGTTTCGTTTGCGCAAGCAGACTTTGTAACAGTGAGTATGTTGCTGTCCCGCAGCTTGTCAGAAATACTGCCAATTTCTTTTCCTCGGCAACATCGTTGGCCAGGAAGTAGAGGAGAACACGCTTCTGGTATTCCGCAAACTTAGTTGTACTCGCATCAAACGCTTCCAGCTTCCCGACGGACGGCATTTCGTCAGGTACCTCTCCCCGATATGTGCGTCGCGGCACTGCGTCAATATAATACAGTTTATCTCTCGTCGTCAGTTGTCATAATCGAACCAGACGCCATGCAAGTCCCAGTGCAAGTGCGTGCAGCCCGCGCCGCAGCACGTTTACTTCTTGAGTTCACAACAGATGGGTTAAGAAGCCGAATTTCGTGGTCGATTTAAAGAGCCTGGCCGCTCCTTGAATCACCCAGTATAAGTGAAATACTCTTTGAGAGCAAGAAAAAAACAACTATTGTCTTATTTCTTACGAAACATTTTTTATTAAAGTGAAATTAATCCCTAAAGATGTCCCCAACGTAGGTCCTTTGTTTTTACAATATTAGGCTCAGGTGGACGTCGTTCATAGAGAAATTTCTTCTTTCTTTTTTATATTATGATACAGTTGACATCATGCTCTCTAACTTTCGTGCTCTATTCCAACTTCTGGCGTCATATTCTCACAGAGTTCCAGCTTCCTGCGACGCGTAATTTATTTACGAAGGGCCAAAAAACAATTTTTTCAAGGACATTAGGTGCATGGACTGCACGCGCTCATCTCTTCTGCATAAGCCTACACTCCTCTATACTGTCAAAGCCTGGCAAATTGTCACGAGATGCGGCCGCCGAAAGTGAAAAGGTAGTGCGGCAGACAACGCATGAGAGGAGAGGCATGTAACGGGCGCCCCGCTGCGGCGAGACGCCAAAACACACTCCTACCGAGCGATGGAATGTCCGCTCGTGCTCTTCGCGTTCTTTGTGCTACAGACTACTGACACAAAGAACGCTCTTGCTCTTTGCGTTCTTTGTGCTACAAAACAAATATCGTTTCTGAATCAACGTCTACCTAAGCCTAGTATCGACAAAACGAGAACTGACATTATGAAGGCTTGTGGGGTTTATATAAGTGAAAAACACTTGTCAGCAAGAAAGAGAATATTTTGTTTTCTTTCTTGCGTACAAGATATTTTTTTTACTAAAATAGGTGCTACAGACGCCTACGGGGTTACTTCTTAATCTGGAGATGTGAAGCTTAGGCGGACGTCGGCTCAAAAGTGTTTGTTTTTTGTATTTCTTAGTTTTTTTTATTCAGGTAACGTCATGTTCTCAAACTTCCGCGTTCTTTCCCATGCCGCTATGAATCTCTCATGGCGGTTGTGCTTTTTACGATGCATATTTATTACCCAAGCAGAGGTAACGCAGTTCTCTTTTCTCAAAAACTAAAACGTGCCCCCCCCCCCCCTTTAAAAAAAGAAATATTTTTTTAATTGCAAAAATATATTATGCATCACCGAACGCTCATTTTTCGCCCTAATGTACCGCTAGAGGTCGTACCAGATTACAAAGTTTCGGCACTAACCGTTATCTTATGCAAAAGTTGTAAGTGATTTTCTGAAACTTTCAATGGCAACATGGGGCCCATTTTCGCCAGTCTTCGATAAGTGGGGCCATAGAGCCTTGTTCTATGTTATATAAGCCTAATAATCTACGTCTTGATGGGCTTCGTATCTCACGCCGCTTCCGTCAGCGGCAGAAGCCGGGCGAAGAATGTCTAGTTCGAGATCTGCGGCGAAGAGCCCGTGACCCAAGCTCAAACCTAGCGCCCGACCTGCATGCGCAGCTGCGAGCGTGCAACTCATTTGTTCCGAGAACATCCTGCGCCATCTATGAGGAAAAGGCTACAAGTAAATAGCGGGTGAATCCCCCTTAATAAAAGAAAGTTTCGCGACTGGGATTGGAACCCGGCACTGCCGCGTGAGATCCTTGCATCTTAGACATTAAGCTACTATAGCCGGTGTGTGGCTGCATTCCTGCCTTCGAGAGATGCCAAGTGGTTTTTAAGAATAAGGACAGAGTGACGCGGGAAATAATAGAAGCCCGTCATATTGCGCGACTTGGTCCTGACTGTGTAAGTGCCCCGTCAATCGTACTTTCGGATAAGCTATAGCCACTGGGATCTAACAATGCGGCGATATTAAGAGTACTTCGAACACGTGGGAAACACAATGGAGCACGAAAGTTGTGTAACACTCGCGCAGCAGGAACAATGTGGTCGCGCGATAAGAAGTCCGCACAGGTTTTTCCTCTCTTATCGTCCGCACTTCCTCACCCCAGCTTTGTATCTGTTTCACGAGAGATAAATTCAGCTCATTGGTGCTCTTCCCACACGCACAGTCTTCGAGAAAAGTATTGATTTAGTTGTTTTCAATGACGCTTAACCAGGTTTTAATTTAAATCATATATATATATATATATATATATATATATGATATATATATATATATATATATATATATATATGCATTATTGAATTTATTGCATTAAAGTTAGGGAAAGGGAAAGGCAAAGAGAGCTGGCGAAAAATTTGGTCAGGAGCGGGGATTGAACCCGCAACCTTCGCCTGTCTGGGGCGAGGCCTTAACCGATTAGACCATCCCGGCCACTGGTTTCGGCGGACTCAATTTTTGTCCAGCTCTCTGTGTACTACAGTTAGTTTCGAATTCGCTTCACTGGGGAGATGACAACCGTTGCTGATTTAAGGCCCGCGCTATTTCCGAATTGAGGCAGTGACGTGGCACGTCATCTCAGCTTGCAAATGTCGGAAAGGGCCCGTCTTCCAAGATATCTAGGGAACCACTCCTCCCCATAAGGACAGGCTGCACCTTTTATATAATGGGAATGAGTGAAGATATATATATATATATATATATATATATATATATATATATATATATATATATATATATATATATATATTTATTTATTTCGCTAGTTAGGTATTTATCAGATATTAGTTAATTGTTTGACTCGTCGTGACGATTACCGACGTGTATTATATCCCACTTGCCGTGTAACCCACCTACATGAACTGTATTAGCGTAGCTTTCGAGGTCGCTAATTGTAAGAGAAATTTAAAAGAAAACTAATCCTTTACGCTTAAGAAGAAACAGCCCACGTTACCCGCTTCAAGGTCGCTTTGTAGTAAATATAATTGTTGTTGTGAATTTGGGTTACTATATAATTTATGCAATTGTATGTACACGGTTCCTCAAAATTAGAGCCGCCACTCAGTTACTCTAACATTGCTTTACTGCATACTTCTGAGAGCTAAATTGGTTAGAGCAACAGCTGGTAGTACCTTACCAGGCAGGGTTGTGATTGGGGATACAAAACTTCACCACATAATTAGGCCGGCAATTCCAGAAAGACCGTTAATATTGCTAAAACTCGTCTATCTAATGACGGCGTTAAAAGGGTACTGCAATGACTTCTAGCGTTTCAGAAACAAGTTAAACATAATCAACTCAAACTGTTAATCACAATCGCACGCTTGCATTTTGAACGGATGGCTATTTTTTTTTTGTTTGTTTCAAAGGACAGATTCCATTCAGCCAGCGCTCCAAGACCAGCCGTCAAAGAGCGCGATGAATCACGGGAGCTGAACCAAATGACGTCACAAACGCAATGCCAATTGGTCCAGTACGGGAAAAAGCTGCCTGGGGGCTGCTGTACGAGGTTACGGGCGCCGGCAATTCACGTCGTCAACGCGTTACAACCTGGTCCTTTTGAGTTGCCCCTCCTCGCTCCCAGCAAGAGTTTCATTGGCCGAGAGAGAGAGGTAGAAATCCAGTTCGGCTGTATCCGCGGGCACGCATCTTGGCGCCGTACTTCCGCGCAGCCGCGCTCATTTTAAGCGCATGGAGGCGTAACGACATTTCGTTTATTCCTTTTTATTAATGTTCCGCTGTCTTTCTGAGAAAAATATTGCTGTCTACGTGTGCGTGGCCATAACGTGGTTGAGAGCTGTATAATAAAATGGAACCTAGAATATCGTTGCACTACCCTTTTTCAAGTTGGCAAACACTGTACTTCACGACAATGTATGCGAGCTTTTCTTTCTCGTGATATATTGCCGAAAACTAAATGAAACCAGCTTCTCAGTAGGCCTAGTGTGTGCGGTGAAACGGTCAACGAACACTATGAGTAAGTGTCAAAAATAATAAGTAATTAGGCATACAAATTTATGTAACCAAGTTTTTTTATCGTGGAATAAAACTTGAGAAATATTGCATTTGCAAGCGTGGATTTATTTCTACAAAGAGTGTATATTACTATACTCGTATTAGAACATATTAAGAAGTATTCGTACAAAAAAAGGCGCAACTGAATGATCAGTGAATTGATAGGGAAACATATCATGGAATGAGAAGTTTTAATGTTTTCTTTCGTATTCAAGGTCGTTTTTTGCTCATATGTCTTCATTTGCAAATAGGGATAGTGTACTTGTATGATAGATATTTGTATAAGCATTAATTTAATATATACGCTTTTCCAAAACAATAATTGTAACAATATTTATATTCCAAACCAGGTAAACTTTCGTTAATGGAGCTGGAATTCGATATTTATACAAATACTAAAGAAAAACAAAAACAATTTTAGGCTCGTTTTGGGCTTTTTACTGTAAGTTTAAAAAAACAACATAAAACATAATTTGTTATGCCAAAGTTATGTGTACTTGGCGAAGCCCACAAATACGTTACCTTTGGCGGTCACCTTAATCTCTAAATACATCTTTGGTCTCTCTGAAGTAAAAGATATTTCTACAACTAAAATATTATACAAAAAAGGTTTTCAGTTTCGCGCGACTTAATAATTTTTCAGCATATACATTTCTTAAAGCTTTTGAGGCAAGGTCTCTTGTCCCTGCACGTTATGAAGTAATATTATCCATTAATAACGACTCGTCACGTCGGCCTAAATGCGATGTGCCAGTGGTATTATTTGTCCCGTCGAAATTGCCTTGCTTGTGCCCAAAAAACTGCAAAAAAAGAAGAAAAAAAAAACAGAAGCTTGTTTTAAGAAACACGCTGCGAATGACCTTGATGGTAAAACGTCAGTTGTATTGAAAATACACTTCATTTGCTCCTGAGCATACGTTATGCAAATCGGGAGGCGTATACATGACAGGGCACTTGAGCATGCTATCTGTCAGAAGCTCACCACCGGGCAATCTCACCATTCAATGTGATAGGTGCGCTTGTGTGCTAATCGTGAAGATTCGAAAATTCGAAGAAAATTTTGAAATAAAACTTGGAGAGAAATATTTAAGGCATATTCCACAAGAAGTGTGAAGGTGCGAGAAGGGCTGCGTAAGTGTCCCGTCGGTGCATTTAACGAAAAAAGATTTTGCTTTTTTTGCGTCGGAATCCCGATTGCGTGTACAAATAATGATTGTGTTTCAATAAACGTTCAGTGGTAAGTATCGCTTGGTCCTGCCCCTTCTTTCTCGTATCCAAGTATATTTTAGATACTTTTCGAGTTAAAAATAGCACCTGTCGAAATCCATCTCAAGTCATGTAATGTAGACGAAATGCTTATTTTACAGGTTTTACGACATTTACTCATCTCCAACGGCGTCATGTTTCCCATGGCCTCGATGGGAGCTGCAGAGTTTCACACCTTCTAATCTTTCGGGAATGCGACAGTCCGGTACGCAACAGTGCCTACAGCTTCGACATTTGCTTTTCTGCGACAGCTGATAGCAATGTTAAGAATAAAAGACCAAAGCTCTGGAGTAAACACCTTCAAAGTGATGCATGAAAGACCCCCACGACCAAGTAGGCTGACAAAAGGCCTTCCCCGTGCTGCAACTATTTAGAGCTATATTTCGTCTCATCTTATGTACAGACGCAGCCGATGCTACAAGCGGGAGCATGCGGCCCTTTACAGTGATCGCACTGCGCGAGCGCGAGTGCTTGGCAGTGACACTGAAAGCTCAGAGCTCGCTCTTGTTGCTTCGGCTCCTTCTGGACTTAAGCTGAAGCGCGGTATAGATGGCGCGACGTGTCACACCAAGCTTGATTCCCCTGAGGCTATTTGAGGGAATGCATCGGTCCAAGCGTGTTTTCCACCTTTGATAACATTTCTCGAACTGACATAAAGGAATGCCTTCCAATGCCTCCCTCATTTGTGTTCGACCTCTTCCGCATCCACAAAACGCTTTTTTTTTCAGGACATTCATTCACACGGGCGAGCCCGAATCCGTAGCACCAGCTTTCGTCACCTTTAACGACACTTGAATAAAAAGTTTGGGTCATTTTCTAGTTGTTCTTTTAGCTGTTGAGAAGCGCTCACTCTGGAATTTATGTGATCAGCAGTGCGGACACGAGGCACACAATTCGTTGAAACTTTTTTTTTTTTGCTCTAATGTTCGATCAAAATTTATCGATACGATCTCCAGGATACTGCACTTATTTCAGCAGATTCTTGAATTGTTCTCCGACGGCCATCGCCAAGACCAAATCCAGTATTTTCTCAATGTTTTCATCAGTTGAGGAAGTGGATGGTTGCGCTGACCGACGGTGGTCTTTTATCAATATTCCAGTGGCCATGAAGAGAGAAATACAATGGTAGACCTGCAATTCCTTCATAATATCTTCTTTGTGAACTTTCTGAAACGTTACAAAAGTTTCCACCGCTCGTTTCCTAAAATAAAACAAACTTTCGCGGTCGAACGCTGTTCCATCAAATCAGAGGATGTAAAAAACGAGGAATGGTTTTGAATCGACTGGGGAAAAAATTTGCAATGTGCCGCTAGAACTTTAGCAGACGACTCCAGTCGGCAAACTGACCCGGAAAAGCTGGCGCTAAACGCTGCAAGCGGTGGAAACTAGTACTACGAACGGCCAAACCTCCATAAATGCTTTCCGGTTTCTTATGGGACCCCCCCGTAGAAAAGAAATTTAGCCTTTACAATATGAGAGCTAACCCGGGGCTTTTAACGTGCATCACGAAGCAGTGATACGCTACCGCGCACCGGTACGATGCTCATTCAGATCAAAATGAGGTGGTGTGTGGATCGAACCCAGGATACCTGCGTTCTGCCGTGCAAGCTTTCGCTAAACCTGTTCCTATCTATGGTGAATCTCGACAACACAAACTTTGAGCCAATGCGTCATGAATAACGCGGTGTAGCGGACCGTCTCTATATAACGTTACTGCGAAATAGCTAAATTTGTGATTTGGTGTTGACCAGCACAGCCCTTAACCGGTCAAAGCCATAGGTCTATTCGTTCTTTTGACTTTCAGTGACCAAATATAGGGTGTCCCCAGTCACCAGGTTTGATCTAAAATGAACCGTAAAAATTGACGCCTGCACGTAGGAGTCTAAACTTTTCGTCAAAGGTGTATTTCACACGACTTTTTTAAATTTAAAATTACAAAGCGTAGCTCCCATTCTGCAAAATATCGGGCCAAGAAACTTGCCAGGGTAAACGGTGGACGGCTACGAATATGACTAAGTCAAGTTGCGGGGCGCGGTTGGCGCGCGTATCGATAGATGGCGTCGCGCGCAGCGTTGGAAGGTGCAACCGACCAGCGAAAGAAAGCGGACCACACGCAGACGAAATCCGTTGGCAGAAAAAGCGCCGTGGTTATGCAGACACGTTTTTCTTTTCCGTTAAGTTTTGCTTTTATTGTCGGCATTTATTTCTTAACCAAAGGTACAGAACAAAAAGATTGTGTTCATTTCAATAAGCCATGGCGGACACGAGCCGTCTCGATAAGGAGGTAGTGCCATCAATCAATACTCGCGCTAAGCGCGTCCCGCAACTCAACTTGGTCATCTGCGTCGCCGCCCGCCGTTGACCCTGGAAAGTTTCTTGGCCTTATATTTTACAGAAAGAAAGCTACGCTTTTTATTTTTCAAAAAAAAGAAAAAAAAAAAACGATCTGGGAAATACACCTTTGACGAAAAGTTTAGATTGCTACGTGCAGGCGTCGATTTTTATGGTTCATTTTAGATCTAGCCTGGTGACTTGGGAAACACTATATATTGACGCTGAAAGAGTGAGCGCACAACCAAAAGAAGGGTGTTTGCATATTAGAGCTTAGAACACTTTTTTTACAATTTACACTTTTTATGTACGAAGTTGAAAATATATTGTCAAGTAAACCTCGAGTCAATTCAGGTTGTTGAAAAGGATCTCTGGCGACACTTGGATAATCTCTGATGTGCCTTAAAATTTGCTCAACACGTTAATTACATATCTGAAGTAGTAAACCAATTTAAAAGTTACAATAATTGTTTTCTCGAAATTATTACATTTTTAGGCGTGGACCGAGAGGCTGGGGCTCTTTTTGCATAACTGAAAACGTGAAGTCAGATTAATATGGGGAAAATATATCGTGTTACTGATGGGTTAAAATAAATTGGATGGCATATGATAAAATCTAGAAACACTCACGCCAGAAACAAAAACGACACAAAATACTTTCTTTATTGTCTGCCTGTTTGATTTCCAAGCTATACAGGGTGATTCAAGGAGCGGCCAGGCTCCTTAAATCGACCTCGAAATTCGGTTTCTTAACCTATAGCGTTCCGATTTTGTACAGCGTTGGCCACAGGTGGTGCATTTTATGTATAAAATTCGCAAAGAGCGAGCTTACCAGAGGAAAAAGTAAAACAAAAATGAAAAAAGTCTTAACTCCTATAGAAACGCAGCGAAGCCACCGGTGGCTTCGGTGCGTTTCCATAGGAGTTAAGCATTTTTCTTTTTTTACTTTTTCCTCAGGTAAGCTCGCTCTTTGCAAATTTTATAGAAAAAATGCGCCACCTGTGGCCAATGCTGTACAAAATCGGAACGCGGTAGGTTAAGAAACCATATTTTGCGATCGATCTAAAAAGCCTGGCCGCTCCTTGCATAACAGAGTAAATCATGGCACGACAGACCACCGGACAGCGCGAAAAAGTTGAATGTTGGTTTTGGCATTACTATCCTTTGACGTTTTATGGGGAGCTATTTTGATTTTGCACATAATGAATACTACGCTGAGCGGAGTAAAGCCGAGAAAGCTCGAAAATGTGTTTAGCTTGGGTAGCTCAAGGGAACACCTTTGGCGCAAAATACGCGGTACAACTGCGCGAAGTAGCTGGCGCAAATGTTCCTTTGCTTGCCAAAAGATAATTTCCGTTACACGTGCGGAAATGGACGATTTCTGCTCGAAATGAACCTTCTACGCGTGTGCAAGAAAGGCAAAAAAGATACGATGATAATGGCACCTCTACGTCGATGCCTACCGAATGATGACGTAAAAGATTGGAGATTCGATGAACTCATAGTTGAATGGAAGCCTTCCATCTCGCTTTATTGAAACGTCATCGTTTTTCGGAAAATTACAGGTTGCGAGCAAACGCATTACACAATTCTGACGAGTTAGTCGCTATCAGCATTATTATCGCTCGACTGATAGTGACTGGGGCGTCGGATTTGCTATTTAATGAACGTCTCGAATTCCTCTCAGAGCAGTGTACGTTAGGACCGAACCTCAACCATGTCAGTCACAATCATCTTGCTCGTTGGCTTTGTGACACTTCTGTTCTGGTGAGAACCTCTTCCAAATTTGGTGCTTTAAAATTAGCTTTACTAGTAATAATCCATGATGAACTGGCAGATATTTTTTATTTATTGAGACCGGGTATAGCATTTTAGGGTTCAAATAAATGCAACTACAAAAAACATCGAGAATGGGGATATAAACAGGACTTCTTCCATCCTTTAAGACTGTTTCCGTCACCGTTCTTGTTGTTTTATACATTCATGTATTCGTAGTTATTAAGTAACAGGCTCGTTTTTAATTATTTTTAAGGTATGGGGTGTATGAAACATCTCCAGTAACACAAACATATTTCATATTTCAAAACTAGATGCCATTTTCTGCTCTAGAGACAATATGTTAACATCGAAAAGTTGTCCTTCAATTTTGTATCAACTGTACGAGACAATTAAAATGACTTCATCATTCATGATAGCGTGTTTAGCCTATCCGTTTACAACACTATGTTTTAATAAAACATCAACCCTTCGTGAAAATATAAAACGACAGGATTTATTACCGTATATGAGTTGAAGACCCAAAGCTTTTCATTTATTAAAAGTGACTATTCAATCGCACAAATGAAATATGGTGTATACATTTCCTTGAATTTCATTTCTTCTCGTGGATTTTCTAATTTAACGATAATTTTCATTGTGACAATTTACAACCTGCAGTGTGCGACACAGTTAGTGTGAATACGAGATCAGCTGTTTTTTTAAATGCAACTAATACTGCCAATTGCCACCGTTTACATTAGCGGATCACACGAGCTCAATGCAATTTAGAAAATCGAATGACAGGTCATCGAAAAAAAAATAGTAATTGTGCGGCCGTAATATTGTGTTGCGTTGTGTACATCTGTATGGCTTGTCTGTACTATTTTTTATTTCACAATAGACACATATAGATTCAGGGGAAGTCTGTATCGTGAACCACAATTCTAACACACGTCAATTTGTCGAAGTGTTTTTAGCGATTTTACGTAAAATTACCTGGATTTAAATCAATTGGAATGCGTTAAAATTCTTGATTGTCAAGTATACCTTTTTGTGCGCAAATGTGACCAAGACGATTTAGCGTTTTGATTGTAAAATAAGTTATACATAGTTTAATTGTTATATTTTATAATACTAGTGCATATTTCTTTGGCTGTAAAGTACATTTGTCCTACGTTTTACCTGGCAAAGGTGGCGTCTTTGAAGAACTATGTGTTTTATGTATTTCCAGGAAAGTGCATAGAACTTTTAGTTTCTGGAACGACAAAGGCATACCCCATGTTGGCGTGTTTGACTACCTGCTCTACGCGTACGACATTTTCACAAAGGTGGGATCACTTTGTAATAATTTTTACGTCGTCTATGACACCTGCGTTTAATTACAACAACATTCCCTTTTTGGGGGTTGCTTTACATTATTTACTATGAACATTTCGTTATTATTTTCAGCCCATGTACGAGGCTGTACGCAAACACTACAAGCGTCATGGACGATTCTACGGGTAAGAGTACAATTCCACTTCTGCAATCTACGAGTTGTAAAATATGAGGCAATGCGCTACCTTTACCTTGACCTGAGCATACCGATGGGGAGAGTGTGCACGCCAAGATAGCGTAATGGCAGCCTTTAATAAAAAATGATTCAATAAATGTAGGCTAAGTTTCTAGTGTGAAGAAACTTCCCAGTAAATGTATGTAAAGCGTATTTTTGGTCTGATAAGACTAGAATAAAATACCATTTAATTATGTACACCTTAGCAGCCCGACTGGTGTACTTGCGAACCGCAACGCAAAGTAAAATAGTTCTGAAAATACAAGATGTCCTCATATCTTGTGAGGACATCTTGTACAACAATAACTATAAACTACGCACCGCCGAAAGCTCAGTACTTTGCCTGAAAGGTAGAGCCAGCGGTTTAAAACAGATGGCAATGTTTTAGAACTTAACGTTATGGCGCTAAAGCATATTATAGGCGGTTAAAAAAAGTTTCAGGGGAGAATGGGGACCGGCGTATTCCACGATTAAGTAGAGATGAAAGTGTGTAGAAACAGGCTATATTTTCCTTATAAAAGTTCCAAAAACCTTTTTTTCTTACAACTTTGAATATTATAATGGTTAGTCGTGAAGATTCGCCATCTCGCCCGTACTGCTAGTGTTACAATTTGGCGGAAATTGGGCGTTCAGCAATGCGTAGTATATGTTTCCGAAAACAAAAAAAAAAATAACGTACGTTTTTTTTGACGCGTTGTATATTACAAGTTTACTTCAGAAATTAAAAAGTACACACAGATACCCATTGAAGTATACTTTCTTGTTTTATGAACGTACGAGATTAGTATCATTTTAATGAAATTTTACCAATGCAGAACAGTTGCCACCTCCGATTTCAAGACAAGCACGCAACTACTTTTCATAGTCGAAACGTATTTTTGTTTTTCTGATTTCAATGTGACTGCTGAATTTGTTATTTAGCTCCCTTTGTTTTGCGATCGGCGTTCGCGAAAGCAAAGTGTTGTATGATTTTGATTGCACTTTGGCTTCATCGGCATTGAGCGGAGGGTTGCTTTAGAGTGAACTAAATTATTAACGTGCGCTAGTCCTTCGGTCAATTTGTGTTCAATTGACTCTTAGTATTACAGTCAACTCTCGCACATTTTTGTTTATCTTGCAGCAAGCTAGAGATGATTCCCAGGGAGTTACTATCAAGGGAGCCGTTTTACTGCTAGTGAAAAAAAAGAATAACAACTTCGACGGCGTTGCTTTTCTTCTTCAAGCATAGTTTTTAACGTGTACTTTGTTACTCTAGAAACCGCAAGTTTGGATAATTTGGAACGTTATTGCAATGACAAGGACAACACTTTGCTGGAGCGGAATCATTCGTTTAAGTGTTTTTCATTCTTGTTGAGTGAAACAATTTCGTTTGCATGCCTCAGAAAGGGTCTTCTAGAAACAAACAAAAATATTTTATTAACGCTTGATATTATAATTTCCACAGATCCTACCAAGGCCTCGCTCCGAGTCTGTATGTTGCAGAACCTGAAGTCCTCGCCGACGTATTTGTCAAAAACTTCAAGTCATTTGCGGACAGAACGGTAGGGTGACACATTTAAGCAATCGTATTTAATTAGCTCTGAATTAATAAAACATGCCACAGCTTAAAGCAATCACCATAAGATGTTTGGGCATACCTGTACCTTGGCCCTATGTTGTAGTCCAAGAAACGTGGTCTAAATTGCGAGCTAAGAACATACTTCTCGTGTAAGTCTCGTGAAAAATGTTTCATAAAGAAAATATAAGTGAAGTTATCTGGAAAAAATCAATAATATCTTAAACTGAAATGATCAAGAAAACGCTATGAAATAACTTGTTCTTAAAGGTAAAACTTCAATCGGATCAGAGTTAGAAGATAAATTTAGTGACTATTTTCGAAGAATCTATTTTCCCCTGCTCAGTTAGAGAGTGCATGGTGATCTATGTCTAACTCAGCGCAACGCAGAAAACTGCTTTCTTTTTTCTACTGATGTCTGTGTAGTTCGTTCGGTGTTTTTATACCTTAAAAACAGTAAACGTGCTAATTTTACTGGCATTCATGTGCAGCCGGTAAACTATGGGATTGATATTATTACGCTCTGCATCACGCACATTTTTAAATTTGTCGCTCTTGACTGGCGTTTTTCCAAAGAGCATGCAGATGGCGGATGTTTCTGCTTCCAATAAGTCTGGAGATAGAAATGATATGTCTAATTACAGACCAATTTCAGTTTTTCCCGTTTTTTCTAAGGGCTTAGAGAAGATTATACATGCTAGACTTAACAATGTTTGTGAAAAACATACAATATTTACTAATTCTCAATTTGGCTTTCGGAAAGGTCACACCACAAAACTACCTACAGCCCTTCTACAGCAAAAATAAATAATTATAAACAAAATCGAAAACAGACTCTTAACGATGGGAATTTTTATAGATTTCTGCAAAGCTTTCGACCGGCTGAGTTGTAAAATTCTATTAAAAACACTCAATTTTTATGGAATTTGAGGGCATTCTCATATACTAGTTGAGAGCTACTTAGGCTGTCGGATGCAAACAGTTAATATCAACAGATTTCCTTCAAGTCTTAAAGCAGTCCGAACAGAGGTACTTTAAGGTAGTGTTAAGGCCATTGCTTTTTAATTTGTTTGTAAATGATATGGTCGCTAGTGCAAGTAACACCTCATTTGCAATTTATTCCGAAGATACTAGTATATTTTTTTCAGGGAACAACATTGATAGATTAGTCTGCGTATGCAAACATATCTAAAAAATGTCCTCGTCTTTTATGTCCTTCCCTTATTTATACTTTACCCCTACCAGCACGCTCTTCATTCCAAGTATTAGTTCATGGACCGCCTGAAATACCTTAGATATAAATAACAATAAGATAAAAGCCATTATCTTTAAATCAAAAGGTACGGTGTGCATTGCCACTGAAAAGTTAATGTTGAGCCTTTCGAAAATTGATTTTGTAAGCACTGTTAAAACTTTAGGTGTATTTTTAAATGAGCCCAGGCTATGAGACTTCTATATTCAAAATCTTACACTTAAACTCTCGAATATTGTAGGTATTTCAGATAAACAGCGCCATATGTTACCATCTAGATTTAAACTCTTAACCTAGAGTGCATTGTTCAATTCTCGTATATCCTATTGTCACCTAGTGTGGGCAACCATGACCAGTAGAATTCTTTATAAACTTTTCTTATTGCAGAAGAAAGCAATCCGTGTCGTAGCCAATGCATCGTATTACGCACACACTGACCCCTTTTTTGTAAGCATAAAATATTAAAATTACCAGAATATTACAAATATAAGCTTGCAACGGTATACGCGGCATCCCTGAAATGTTTTCATTACACATTACAGTGGTTTTCTTGACTAAGCGTAAAAATATGGTATTGGAGTACGTAGAGCCTGATTCCTGAGAGTATCTCGTCCAAGAAAAAATTATGGGCTTCAAATGGTACGCTATACGCTGTCAACCTTACTAAACTTTTTAAAAGACCAACATGTTTGTATTGATGCATTTAATAAGAAAAGAATAGCAAAATGTTCATATCTAACTTTTAAAATTTTCTCCTGCATGGCACTGCCTGTTTCTTTTCGTCTTTAAAATGATGTGTCGGCTTTTACCAGCGTGCCGATCTGCCGTTAGGGGGCAGAGGCTTCGTCAAGCTGCACCTTTTGCGGCTTTTTGTTTTTCTGTCTCCGTCATTCATATGTATGAACTAAACAAAAATTAAGGCGCTGGATAAAATCGGTCGTCTGCGCTAGGTCCTTGTTTCGATCTGTCTTTTTTCACCTTTTGTCCCTCGAAAATCACGGCAAAAGAGCCCAAGTACGCACCTGATCTAGCAATTTGGCTCTAACTAACACCTTGGAGAAAAAACGGTATTAAGATTGAGAGAAAAAAAAAAAAGAAACGGGGCGAGAAAATAAATAACTGAATTACAGAAAAAAAAAACACAAGCACAGCGCTGATTGGAAACGTGAGCCAAACATGGAGCTTCGGTGGCCTGCTGCACGTGGATACACTAGCACGGGCTACGAAGTCACGCCGCTCTTGTGGTGCCGCTGCCGGCGCATGCGCAGAAGCGCATCTGGTTTCTGTGCAAGCACAACGCTCACACCTGGTGTGAGCGTTGTGCTTGCACAACGCTCACACCAGGTGAGCGTTGTTTTTTTAAAGCAAACAATTGAACTTTAATTGGCGGCGTGTTCGGGGGTAGCCTTTTTATATGCCTGGCTTGTTTCTCTTTTTACAGATTGGACAAAAGCTGGGGAACAGTCTGAGACAGAAATCCATCTTTAATCTTTCCGGAGACGAGTGGAAGCACGCCCGCTACATTCTTTCGCCCGCCTTCACGGGAAACAAACTCAAGGCAGTACGTGAGACAATGGTCGTAGACAGCTTTATAAAAGCAGAGCACGGCGTATTGTGTTTCCACTTTTTGCATCTTGATTGGGTCTTCGACGTTCTTATCGGCAGATCCCGCAATGTGATTGGCTGTGGAGGAGTAATATGCGATGTTCGGGTCTTGCCGTGCTGGGCGTTGCTTAAAGAGATGAAACCCTTGAAAAAGAAATCCGAGTTAGGAGATCACTTCGCGGACGCGAGCAAATGCTCTAAAATTCGTCGTTTGGCTCATCGGAAGAGGAGCACGCCAATCAAAGGTCGACATCGACAACGCGCAGATCAAGCGCCATGACGATGCAACCAGGCTCGCGCGACCATTGGTCGAGGTCGGGTGTAAACAGACACACGAGGTGCGCATTTTGTGGGTAAACAGACGCGCCAAGGGCGCAAGGAGCAGACGGATTGCACGCCGTACACGCAGAGCGCAGGTTCGTCTGCTGCTTGCGCAGGGCTTGCACAGACGTCAGAACGCCATGCTCTGATTGGCTCTGATGGAGGGATAGTCAGTAGACCCCAATGCTAGCTGACTTGAGGTCTACCCACTATCCTTCCAATCGGACCCAATCAGAGCTCGGGGTTTTTGCGTCACCGCGACCCTTGCTCAAGAAGAAGACGAACTTGCCCTCCGCATAGCTTTCTTTCCCTTGAATTCAGTTATCGCACGTACCTTGGATGCAAGTATTTATTTTGCATCAAATACGTGCAGCGACTGTCGCGGGCATGCTGCGATCCTATCTGCGCCTTTTATCTCTCCAGAGGGTGGTGACGGCGTCGACGGCATCCCCGAGTCTGCTTAGTGTTGCGAGCCAAGGTTATCGGACACGAATGATGACGTCACTTTATCTAGTTTTTCTATCCGCTCTCGCGCTTTCCCACCCTCGGCGCACCGCAACGGGAGAGTTTACGTTGAACTTCGAATTATCTATTATGACTCTTTTACTAATATGTCCAAACAAATATGAAGGCATACTTTTTAAGGGGGCTACGTTAACACTTATACCATTTCTTTACATTAAAAGACCTCTTCAGATTCCTTTTAAGTTCTCGGGGAGTCTAGAGGGGAGTTTAATAAACCAGGACTACATTCTTTCAAAAACTTTTTCAGTCAGTCCCCAGGATTGTTAAGGTCACCGAAAGGTTGACGGCCCGGTTAATAGAACATGCCAAGAACGGAACTCCGGCTGCTGCAAACGAGTGAGTACACGAACCTGCATAAAACTTTTTGAATTCGCTTAAAAGCATGAGTTGTCCAAGTTCCCTGAACGTTAAGGTCATTCGGCATTTGTGCAATTGCGGGATAGTCCTCTTGGCCCTTTTATTTTTGTAGATTCTATCTTGCGCGTCTGGCAGTACAACCTTTTTTTTTAAAGGCCACAGTCTAATTGAGAAACAGAAAAATTACGGTTGTCGCTCGTTCTTGCTAATTGCGTTGCAGTTCACAACATATACCTGTTCCTGAAAAATGCTTTTCGTCTCGGCAAAATGCCCAGGCTTCTCCATAGCTGCGCGAGAGACACCACAGCCGCCGTTGTGTTCAGTTTCGACATGGACAGTCACGTGGACAAGAAGCATCCCCTGATGGTCTGCTTCGAGAAGCTGTTCGCTGAAGTGGTTCCCAGCTGGAAAGTGCTGCTTCTGTGTAAGTGCTCCTGGGGACGAGAGCTTCCTCTTACCTACCTGTCATATCCTCAATCTACAAGAAGAAAGTCGTAGAGAAAGTATGCCTGCAAAGAGTTCTGACACAAACCCAAATACTCGATAGATTTACTGAACTCACTACAGGACGGTAGTGTGATATGACATGGCGCAATGAAGACCTGCACCCCAATGTCAGATGAAAACAACCAAGTAATAAAAAGAAGTAAGAATGAAGGCAACGTCGATGAATCGCCATTAAAACCACGCAGAACGAAGAATATGGTGATAAGGTTTTGGGTCCTATATTTGGAGGTTAAGACGTATTACACCAAAATCAATGACAGGACAAGAACTACAAAGCGTCGCTCTCGTTATCTATAGCACGGGCTCGCCGCCTTCCATCGTGCTTTGGTGATTTGGCCTGCATGCCTTTTAGAAGCGAAGTAGCCGCCGAAGGGTATCGAAGGTAGCCAAATCGCTCCCAAATAAACCAACTGAAAAACATCCCTGTTGATCTCATTCTTTTACTGACAATAGCAGGAATCATAAATGATAACGAAATGTTGAGATGTTTTGTGTTTGCCCCCTTCGTCCGTCATCTTCTGTTTTTCTTTTATGTGGAACGTAACGTAAGCACGGCTTCAATCGTCAGTTTAGTTCTGGGTTAATAGCACACAAATCAATAAAATTCAGTGTCTAGATTTTTTATCATTTATAGATTTCTTTTATTATTCCCAAACACATCGTGCCAACATATAAGCAACATTTTATCAGTAGTCTTTGATTTCATTTCTGTGGGGTCTCTTTGCAGGTATGATGCCGTGAAAGTCATTACACGAATATTATAAATTAGGGAATGTGAGAACCAAAAAAATCGTATAACATCTCACCGATGATCTTCGGCATTTACATAATTTTTGTAGTACTAAAGACATGTCATCCTTTGTCCTTGAATCTGTATGGTAGTATAAATAGAAGAAAATTATCCCTAAAAACAACTCCAGCCGTTAGGTGCAATTAGCGCACTTCCTTTTGATATTTCAATTTCAGTGAAATTGGAACTTCGACAAGGAATGCTAATTTGAATGCAGTCATTAAAACATTAATCATACGCACAATATATTGTATGGAAGAAAAACATGGCTGAAGTTTAGCTAGTTGGTACATATTGCAAAAGTAAACGGTCAGCTAGAACGATAGGGACAAAACACAGACAGGGAGAAACAGAGACATACACACCGCTGACTATACACTAAGACTTTGTATTTCTTTTTCATCACTTTGACCCAAAGATTCACACCTAAAGTAACGCCAATAAATCACCCTAAATCCTTACATTACAGTACTAATTTCAAATAAAAATAAAAATAAAATAAAATAAATTAATTAATTACATTAAATTACTAAATTTGGTCACTAACACCTCCGTAACCCACCCACAAACCACCTTCAACACATATCCCTCTTATTCCTTTTCACACTGCAGGCCACGTTTTAGCAGCGTCTCCATTATTAAAAGGCACAGAAATGCCTTTGCGCGCGAGATTCTTGAGGCCCTGGCCATTAAGAAAAGCGCCGGTGACTGCGTGAGCGTGCCCTCCATCACGGTCTTCAAGAAAGAAAATCAGTTTTTACAGTGTTGCATGGCCCCGTGAAAGGGAATAAGAGGGATTTGTGTCGGCGGTGGTTTGTGGGTATGTCAGGGAGGTGTTAGTGACGAAATTTAGTAATTGAATGTAATTAATTATTTATTTTATTTTTGTTTTTATTGAGTAGTGTAATGTAAGGATTTAGGGTGATTCATTGGCATTATTTTAGGTGTGAATCTTTGGGTCAAAGCGATGAAGAAGAAATATAAAATCTTAGTCGATAGTCAGCGGTGTGTATGTCTCTGTTTCTCCCTGTCTGTGTTTTGTCCCTATCGTTCTAGCTGACCGTTTACTTTTGAAGAAAAACATATTTAATATATTTAAGCATGCTAGCTTGCGATGTAGCATCTTCAGGCCGGAACATTCTCAGGAACAAAACTTTAGACAAAGAGTAAATCTTTTCGGATATAACTCGCAAGTATATATTATTTTTACGATAATATATATATAATAACAAGAAAATAAATATTTTTTATCCAGTCACGATGCCCACCATCTTCAGACATCTCCGGCCGAAGATCGAAGCAAAAGGGGACACGGATGACTTGATTCATTTTGTGGGGCTGATGGCCGATGACCGAAAGAGCAAACAAAAGGTGAGCATCTCTCGTGTTTTGTTTTAAAATTTAATCTAAAATAAAACTCTAGTGTGTCGAACAAAAGAGAATGATGATCCTTAGTTAAGCTAGTTTCTATTGCACAGCAACCATGTGATATTATACACCTAGGGGTCTGGTTTTTTCGTTTTTGTTTTCCTTAAAATAAACGTGTTTTTTTTTGGGGGGGGGGGGTTACCGATTTGGTGTCGTGTTGAGGTGTCGGTAAAACAATTGTCCTTCTCCGGGCTTGTGTAGAAGGTAGAACAGATGCTCGAGAACCGTGCATGGGGCCGTCATACAAAGAAGAAAGATGCCTGCGACAGTCTGTGCATAGAGTATTTTACTTGTTGCATTTGTAGTGGGACAGTGGCCTCGAGGATGTTGTAAACTAGTGTCGTGAATGTGTGTCGCATTTGTACATTAAAACATCGATCTCGTTTGAACGTTTTGCAGAGAGAAGACGACATCCTGCAGATGTTCCTCGACAGCGGGTATGTGGATAGCAACGGGAACGTCGTCCCAGCTGTGAAGCCTCCTCCCGATGGCGAAAAACGTAAGCGAATTGAAACACATTTTTAGTTTTCATCAGGTTCATGACCCGTTGCATATGTAAGAAACATATTAGGTGTCTAGATACACAGCTAGAAGTTGATCGTTTTACCTATTTTTTATACAAAACTCAAATGTAGGCAATATAATAAAATTAAAAATGAATGCGGCAAGTCGCCGTTGATTTTATACTTTCTATGTAGTTAAAATGTCTCGTATATTGATGTGTATATAACGGATCGGACTAAAGTATTTTATTCGAGCGAGAGATTTTCTTCCTACAAGGGAACAAAAAAACGTTCCACTTACGCAACCCATAAGGTGAAACAGAGCGATAGCTGACGTAAGACGTCGGTGCTGATAAGGTATCATTGAGATGCACATAAACTGAGTGAATGGTAAAGGTTCATAAGTGCGCCATAATGTCCGCATAGGCGTTTCGTATTATACCAAGTAACAAACTGGACAAAATACCATGACCTCTTCGAACCAATGAGGGTGCATTTGTTAAAGGGCATTTCAGCTGCCTAAGTAAGAGGAGAGAGTGCTTTTGCACATCCCTTCTGTGGAAATATTCACACGTGCTAAACGAAAAGCACCAAATAAATAGGAAGAACGAAAAACACTAGACGAAGTGCACTCTCAAATAAAGGTTTATTAAAACAAACACACACCATTCATAGCATATTTCTGGGTATTCATTTAGAGAATACAACCCTGTATCTGTTATATGTAAATTGACGGGGTGCTAACGCACTTGCTTTCCCCTTGCTTTCTGATACGGAATGCATCGTAAAATGATAAGACACTGTCATCTGCATATCTCCAGAGAAATATTGATTGTGCGCATTCTATCTCACATGGGCGCATATCCCAGTGCTCTGCCAGGTTGCCCGGCGGAACTGGGTTTACTGACCATGCATGTTATATTGCTACCATGCACGACCATGCATCTTATGTAATTATCAGCGGCCCGTGAAATATTGTGACGGAGTGCCGAAAATCTCCCGGGTCGATATTTGGAGCGCGATCGATGGCGCAAAGCCGCGAAGTGTCTCACTAACATCTATCGCTGCAATATCGCTGTACACAATCATATGGAAAATATTGGTCTGAAGCCTCGAGTTCTTCCACCTTTTATATTGAATACATATATTTTTAAAAATGTATTCAAATGCGGCACATATATATATATATATATATATATATATATATATATATATATATATATATATATATATATATATATATATATATATATATGAAAAATTAGGGCGTTTGAAAAAAAAGAAACTGTCTTCGGGAACAAACTACCAGCCACGGCGGACATCCGAAATTGCCAAAAACATACTAATTAGCCAGCAAATTAATTAAACGTTGCTAATTAAATTTTTTATTTAGGGGAAGTAGACATATGGTTCCGATTAGAAAGTTGCTAAGCGTTATCGAAAACCACTACATCAGTCATTTTTAGAAAGACTTTGAGCGCGTGAGAAAAGTAGTAGTGCACTAAATTTACCACTCGTGGAACAGGTACAAGGCTAGCGGTTGCGGTAAGGCGCCCGCGCGATTTTTCCCCCTCTTATCTAGGCCAGCTTTGTAGCTGCTCCACGAGTGGTATCTTTAATGCGCTACTACTCTTCTCACGCGCTACAAGTCTTTCTAAAAATGACTGATTTAGTGGTTTTCGATAACGCTCAGCAACTTTCTAATTGGAACCATATGTCTATTTCCACTAGTTAAAAAGTGAATTCACAAATTTTAATTAATTAGCTGGCTAATTAGTATGTTTTTTGGCAATTCCTGACGTCCGCGTTGGCTGGTAGTTTGTTCCCAAAGACAGTTCCTTGTTTTTTCAAACGCCCTAATTTTTAGGATTTTTGAAAGTCTCGGAATATATATATATATATATATATAGAGAGAGAGAGAGAGAGAGAGAGGAAGAGAGATTCCGCTGCGTACTTTAAATTGACTTGGATTTCGACTGGTTGAAATGTGAGGCTGTAAATCAAACCTAAGATATATTGGCGGCATACACTATTGCTTTACGCTACAATATTTTCATCACAGATGCTGGCTACTTCTCTTAGCATATTTCTTTTAAAGACTCATTCGCTTGCGCCAGTTTTTTCACGCTCTGCAAAAACAACGTTTTGGCGCGGTGCACTTCCAAAACGTACTTCCAAAACGGTCTCTCCAATTCTCTCTCCACTTCCAAAATGCTCTTCAAGACGCACTTCCTAAACGGTCCCTGCAGACTAGTCTGTGCAGCGACGCCATACACGAAACGGCCTTGTTGTCGGTAAAGCATTAATTTTGTTTTAACCTACAAACGTGCTCGTTGCTTTTTTTATATATATAACGGATAACGTACTTACGTTATGCATTTCGAGTAACGGGTAACTTAGTTACGTTACTAGTAACAGCTTCTTCCCGAGGCGACAAAAAACTACACTTAGACAATTTTTAGAGTTTCTTGGCGCGAAGTGATATGACCTCTCGAACTCACACCACGGAATTCTAAAGTGTTGCCTCACTTTTCTCAGTTGAAACCGTAAACAGATAAGGTATTTATGCTAAGTTTCTGCGAAAAAAAGTAAGGTATTTCGTTACTTTTTTTCGGTACCGCCTACAACAGTACTGTCAACTCGGCCATGAGCACGAAATCGCGCCGTAGCGAGGCTTTTATCTCGTCTTATCGAAAGTGTGATATATAGCTGAGAGCGAATGACTCTCGCACACCGAAGCATCCGACGGGTCGCAGGACGCGTCGGAAATGTGACTTGACGTGACCGGGTAGGGCTTATCACAACCTCGTGTGAACACACGTGACGCAGTGATAGGCCGCGCACGGCCCGGTTAGGCCTTCTTTCCAACGCGTCATGAGACCCGTGAACTGTTTGGTCGTGCGTGTGCACTACCCCACCTGACTTCCAAGAACCATCACCTGTCCGAGGCCTACAAAAAAAGAGAAAGGAAAACCTGCGACGCCGCTGTTTTGGACGGCTGAGGTCGAGGCACGTGTCCAGCCGCGTTTGCAACCCACTTCGGAAACGTGGTTTCGAAGAGCATGAAAACGCTGTCATACCGGTGGAACCGGCCCATTCGGCCCACGCAGAAATATGTTAAGAAGGTAGACACATCCAGGAGTCACCGAAAGACTGAGGAAGGATTCAGCGAAAACTAGTGCGTTTGAAATATATCCGCATGTATTTCGAATGTATTATATGTGCATGTCCTATATCTGACTACGGTCTTTCACGTACATTTTTTTATTGTTTAATTATAAAAATATAATAATAATCAGGATACTAAGAGCATGCTCTGAGCACACTTCAAATACGCTTAAATGAATGAAGACTGTGATTGTTCATTAAAAATGCATTTAAAAGATATATATCTTAAAATAAAAACTAAATTCGCTTATATTATGCTCCAATGATATTGAACTATGAAAAAAAAAGGGAATGAGATGCCTCGATACAACTAGTGAATTCGAAATAGAAGTTGGGAAATACAAATATAATTACTAGTTTCATATCCATTATAGTGAGCTGACATATTTTTCTTGCCATAGTTTTAATGCATTCAAATAATATTCGATAACTTAGAGGGAATTCACAATGTAGGCAAAAATATATATTGCTCGTTTAAATGCGCTTAGAAAGTATTCCAAATATATCTTTTTGCCAGTATCATTTTTTCGTTTTGGACTCGTTTATTGACGTTCATATCGGCTCATCTCGCCATCTCATTGACCGCGGAACAAAGACAAGATGCTGGTTACTCGGCACTCCCTGCGTTTCTTGAGCCGTGACCGATGACACTGGCCTTTAAAAGGCCGGCAAGAAAATTAGTGTCAATCGACTTGTTTGCTCCCTTTCGACCATCCCATTTCCCACACTTCTTTTCATACTTCCGAAAGAAGCTATAGCTGGAGGTCGGCCAGGATGGAAAGGCTGGAACTTTGACCATTGAAACAATCTCCGCGCGCCGGATAGATGGGAGGGAGGAGAGAGGAGGTGCAGCGTTCGAAGCTGCATGAAAGGGGGAAGAGACGGTACGCTATCTCTTGTTACTTTTTCTATTTGACGCAAGCAGTAAAAGGAGCGCGAACGGGCTGCTTCTCTCCTCTTGCCCCGTCCCCCTCGATCCTCCAACTCTGCCACCTCCCCCCATCACGTTTTTCTATTTTGTATCCTTTAAAAGTCCTCGTACAAGATGACAGGAAGGATAAATCATTCGCATGATTTTTTTTTAATTTCATTTTTTTCATGAACACAAATGAAAGCGCAATACGCCTACTTATTTGTATAACACGTATTGAAACGCAGAAAAAACAAAGTATGATAATCTAGATATAAATTATAATGTTTGCACAGCACAAGTTAGCAGTAAATGAGTACAACATTATGCGTGAACATATATAGTACTCCGAATCATGAAATATTTATCTAAGATACTGTGATAATGTAATAAAAATATTCATAATTAACACCAGACTCGAACGGACAAAACGGGAAAAACACAAATCTCAAGTCTCATATGTGTGTTCGTCACCTTCTTGTCTTCCGTTCGTCTACGCTTTTAATAATAGGTAACCTAAACCAGGACGCCTAGTAACCTTTTCTTCAAAATATATATCGAGCCTATTCTTCTGTGGCATGCAAGTTAATGTCCCCTGTACCTCGGACAGTCAACCGCTTTACTACATTTTTAAAGTTGTAAAGAGATGTGAAATTCACATAGCTTAAATGAATATACCAATATAACCGCTCTGATAACTGAAACATATACGTTCATTAAGCTTGGTAAAAAAACAAACGTAAGCCTCAGTTGCCTCTTGAAGACAATTTGGCAAACCACAGAAGCAAAACGTCGGCGTACTTCGTCGAAAAGCCTGATTCACATATTATAAATTTACCTTTGATTTCGCACTTTGACGTCGTGAACCAAGGCTTTCACTAAGCCTATATGGCCGCACAAGCGACGTCGCCTTTTCAAAATCACAAGTAAAAACCCACGATGTGCAACATACATAACCGCACCATTTCAGGGCGCGGTATTGCTCCGGGCAATCCCACGTGTGAGTTCAACCACTTAAGTGTATTGTGATCGCAAACGCTCGACGCGCGACACCGACGCCATATGTTACGTCTCACGTAAACACGCGAACATGAACTTACATACCGATGGTACCAATCTAGCGCCGACGCGACGATCGAGAGTTCTTGGCTTCCTAATGCACAACCCTCGCCTTACAGCACAAAAGCGAAGACCGAAAAAACTGCACAATGTGTAGCGTGCACTGTACGAACCCGGTTCCAGAGGTTCGGGGCGGCATCTAAGAATATTTCTCTAAATGCCGTTGCCGCGGTAGCCATTGCTCAGCGACCTTCTGTTGATTTTGAAATACATTCATAAACGTCTTTCAGCCCTGACAATCGTGGACATCACCGCCCAATGTCGACTCTTCTTCGTTGCTGGCACCGACACCGTGATGGCGGCTATGATGGCCCTGGCGTACTTGCTCGCTCTAAACCCGGAATGTCAAGAGAAGGCCATCAGGGAAATCGACGCTGCCGTGGAAAAAGTAAGACCGGGATATGTTTCCGTCACATTGGGATCATTATGAAAAGTGAGGCAATGATTATAAGCCTGGCATAACTTGTATAATAGTCAGTGCTCATCAATCTTGCGCTATTGTTAAAAATATAATTCAGAAGAACCACGTGAGAACATTTACTGGGGCATCCACCATAAGTTCAGTGGTGTTTTCAATGCTGTGTTATTATAGACTGGAAATAAACAACAAAAAAGGGCTATTCTCCTCTTCAACGGAAATATATCGGCGCGAGAAGAATTATTTGGTTTTATATCATTACTCGAATACATAATCAAATGTATTCATTATATATTTGCTCTGTATAAGGCATATTTGCCATTTTGAAAAGGCGGTCGTTACCGGCTACGATATTTTTTTTTATTTTGCAAAACGGCACTGAAATTGATGTGTTCATTATTGTCCAGCTTAGCTCTCAGGACGTTTGATTTTGAATCTGGATGCTTGGTGAATACTTAATATCTCGACCAGTGTGATTAGTATCAGGTCGGGCGTCTGTGATCTACGTTGGATTCCGTGTTTTCTCAGCCTGTTTTTTTGCGAAATTCGGAGGGTGTTTTTTAAGTTTATTTATCGTTGGAAAATTCGGAGTTTATCGAAGTTGTTTTTGTTAAATTCCCAATTCTGCAAATTTTGGAGTTTATTTTACATTGTTTTTATTCATTTTTCAAAGTAAAAGTGCATAATGAAGGACGCTAACGTAAACTAAATTCATTAAAAAAATCACCTGTATAGAAATGTCTTTATGCAGCTGCATTTGGTACTGGCGCCCTTGTATAGACTCTGTTAAGTGTCCGACGACAAGTTTTGAAAACTAGTGTTACTTCAATAAACGTCTGTCTGTACTTTTAAATAGCCAAACTCCTGGACGCACAAATCCTTCATGTGCACTCAGTATCCAATGAAATATACATGCTCACATATTTCACTTTTATAAAATCACAACCCCTCTTCCCTCGAGGAAACCCATATAGTATAGTTTAAAATGCAAACCTTAACCGTGGATTTTGTCATGATCCAGAAGTACATTGGTCCATTGTATTTGAACGAACCTTGACGAGATAAATGGAAAGCAATATTGTCTTTGGTCCAGAGTAAAAAAAAACTGAACTGGCATTTTCTAAGAACCACTAATCCTGTGCTCTGAAAACCTTTGTACGCAAAGTACCGTCTTTTGTTTTGCTTTCTATTTTGCCATTGTCACCTCGAAATTCAGACATTTTTCGGAGTTTAACGAATTTAATCGAAAACACGTAACGCTAGTAAACACGCTAGTGTCATAAGCATAAACACAGACAGTGCACTATCAACAGCTAACACGTATTTGTTTTCCTGCGCCAACATTCCACATGATTTTATGTGTTGCCATAAACGTTCATGTAATGTACTTCAAAATCATAAAAGAATAAATAATAAAAAAATCTGCAAACTCCGTGGCGTTGCGTAGTATGTTGTGCCTTGTTCGTCGTATTCGCTCCTTGCCTCAGTTCCATTCTATTACGAAATTATCAACCTTTCTAAATCAGACGGCATAAAAACAAGATGTTGTTTCTTAATTTCCTTGTTCCTAATATCCCGTTTTGTTTGAGAAATTTGATCTGGTGTCTTTTTGTGATCTTCATCAATTCTGGCGCTTAGAAGTCGACTCAGAAAAGAAAATATTGCTGACATTTTAGTTACAATATTTTAACTACCCGTCATATACTTGTGGCATTCATTTTACCACCGGATATTGACCCGGACCGAAACATTAAGAAATAGGCTGCATTGACCGATCATTCCAGAGGTTTGCAAGGATTTCAAAGCAGCTAGCATAAATATATTTTATGTGTTTTTGTCTTCATTCAAAACTCTTAAATATGTCAGCTAAAATATAGAAAATAATGAGTATCTAGAGATGCGCACCTAATAATGTAAAAAAAAACAAACAAACGTAACAGCACGAAACGTCAAGTGTGTAACGTTGAGGAAATCGGAGAATTAGAAAAGCTGAATCCGATTCGTTTCAAAAACGACTATGTACTTCAAAAAGTATTATGGAGTGTTCACTCGTGTATTTTCCACAATACGTGATTGAAAGTATTTTCCAAAATAGCACGCATTCTCTACGTAAATCTTTCCCATGCATTGAAGCATTGTTCCTTAGATTCTGACTCCTTTTTTCCTCCTCCAGGATGGAGTAACATATGAGAGCATTCAGTCTATGGTGTACCTCGAAGCCTGTGCAAAGGAGGCGATGCGCATGTACCCGGCTGCCATGTTGTGAGTGACCCACATGTTACGATTATTACGTGTAGAATAGACATAAGCATATTGACGTGAGGTCTGAAAGCCTGGCTAAATATATCCAGCACAATGGTTATAAATTAAGCGCAGTACCATTTTTATGTAAGCACTTTTGCACAATTTATGCACACTTGCGGGAGAGATGTCATTACACTTTATGCAGATGCTCATTATATTAAAAGAAATCAGATAAAGCATGTAAACTAAAAAAATAGTATAAGATATATTATTTTGTTCTTTGGGTTGTGAGTGGTGTTGTTCGCTGCTTTTAGACAGTATGTTCCATATTTCCCTCAAGTAAAAAAATGCATTATTATAACCGATTTTGAATGACTATATACTCTTAACTCTTCCGTCGTTACTTCACAGCCTGATGAGGACTTGTACTCAAGAAACGACGCTCGCTGGAATCAACTTCAAACCTGGTATGAATGTGGACATACCGATTGCCGGCATCCACTATGACCCGGAGTTCTACCCTGACCCCGAGTCGTTCAAACCGGAAAGGTAAGCATACATCTCTTATTCTTGAATTTACACAAGTGAACAAGACTAGTTGGATCTACTGAAGTCCACCTTGTTGTCTGGGCAATGGAGCGCTAGAAAGTTCCAAAGAACGGCGAGAAATGACCGGGGGAGCACTACAGGCCATGTCGAGTGTTGAACAGTGTATGTGGCGCCGTTTGACAGGAACCGTAATGGAAGCATGCTTAGATGCATCGAAGTGGGCTTGTTTTGTTAATGGTTACTTTTACCTAGTGTACGTTTTAACCGTCTGTGAGGCTTAGTTTCACGTAGTATTTTGCATCATAAATATATATTTTGTGATACGGGGCTGAAACAGCGTAGTCTGGACTCTACTCTGTGCTGTACGCCTTACACACAATAGTTGCTCCTGAGGCTGCCATAATTATAATATACACTCGCATACGAAATTTGCTGAAAAGTTTACGCTTATGAAGCTGCTTTAGGAGAATGGCAAAACAGCGCTTTCGTTTGGTCAAGACCCGCCTCGGGTATGAGATGCTTCCTCCACGTTATGCCTGATTCACACAGTGCGTATTTGCTGGTGGCTTTGATGTTGCACGTAACGCGCAGCAGCTTTTGTCGCCATCTTTGCACCACAAGCGAATTCGCAACTGCGGGAACATGGCACCATGGGAACTGGCCCTAAGGAATGAACACATGTATAAAGACCAAGCGAAACTTATGAGAATTTTTAATTTAAGGAACAACTAAGGTTTACTCTATTTGTTTTTATGCCAAACCAAGTGTGACGGCGTAAGCACGTTGCTACATCCTTTGTCCCTCAGCTACATTGCGGGGCAAGCGGTGTAGATGTGCTATGCGCCAGCAATGCTCTGCTCTCTTGACGGCGTGGCGCGAATGGACAAACCAGCCCTCTACAATCAGCTTGCTCGGTGTTGCGTCCGACTGTGAATTCAAGCCTTAAGCAGAATATTACTCTGCTACGAATTTGTAGTTATTTACTTTGATTAACTGGTTGTCACTGTCAAGTGTTAGTCCGTAAAAGTAATTACCACTCTAATATTTCTGTTGAGAGCGTACGCCTAAAGGTACCACCAGAGGGTCTGAACTGTGTCTGTTTGAAATCATTGCAGATTCCTGCCTGAAAACAAGGACTCCCACACACCGTACACGTTCCTTCCGTTTGGCAGTGGGCCAAGAAATTGCGTAGGAATTCGGATGGGGTATCTGATAGTGAAGGTGGTTTTCGCCTGCCTGCTACAACACGTCAAGTTTGGGACCTGTCCTGAAACGATGGTACCAAGCCTGGTTTTTTTCTAGTTCCCCAAAGCTTTTTCTGTGCGAAAGAGTATGAGGCGCAGGTTCGAACACGGGACTTTAAAAATTCGCTTTTCTACACCTCCTGCGAATTAGTGTATTTATAGACTGAATTGATACTTCGCTTGAATTTATTTCAAAATCACTTCTAACTTCTAAAATGCTGCGTGTACAACATTTGAACACTAGTGTGGGCAAATAATTAGCCTAGAAATCATTTTAGTACAAGAGCATGCAGTTGCAGCTGGCACTCTTGAGTTTAATAAAGGGAGGCTCTACCCTAATTTTGCGTCACGCGCAGTAAAGATATATTAGGAAGGATTTAAAAATTTCCCTAAAATAAGTTGTCTTGATTCAGGGGTGGGGTACTTTCTGCACCAACTTTCCTCGCGGACTCTTTTGTACAGATAAATATCCATAAATAAAGCAAAACGACAAAATTATTCAGCTGGAATTCGGAAAATTTACAAGGCCTATGCTTTGCAGGTGCCAACGCAATACGATAATCGTAAACAAATCTGGGTGCTGGCTATAGAAGAACATGTTAATACCGATTCACATTTTCTGCTAAAGCGGGTTCAAGTTAGAAAGCGGGTTCTCTATCCACTACGGGCCAAGGTGGCAACATGCTGAAAAATATATTGATGAAAAGTGCTCTGTGTCGCAAGCGCGCCCTTAAAAACATCCGTAAATCAAAAGGATCGATTGGGACTTTGCTTAAATAGTTACAGCGTAAGCAGCAGCTTTATTTCAGCCAAGATGGTAATGGTGAATTGTTAGCACATGCTTGTTGCAAGCAACAAACGTGACAATTATAGGTCTATGGCATACACAATGCTATGACGTGATTGACAAGTTTGAGTAAGTGGTGATGTTTCTATTTGTTCCAGATTCCTTTGAAGTTGAAACCAAGGTGCCTCCTACCACTGCCCAGACGACGTGTGATGCTTCAGGTTTATTCGCGATCTTAGTGGTCGGCGTTGATGCGGATGTCGACATTATCACGATCAATATGACTTGAAGCACTCGATCTGGTCTTATTCGGCGCCTGTGGTTTCTTCAAGCTCTTTTATTTTTTAATGTGTCAAAGAGTCCGAACTTTGGGACCTCAACTTCTCATTCCGTTCCTCGTTCGGACCATAACTCTCTAAAAAACTCGCAGGTACGGCGAAAATGCAAGGACTGTTTCAGCTCATATTGAACGCATAATTTCGTATGCTTGAGGCGGGAAATGACAATGGAGTTTGCATAGCGCAGAGCTGTATGAACTAATTGTGGTTAAAACGACCAGAATGTTGTCATTGTGTAAAAATGTAAAAAGCGAGGATTATGTGTAAATAAAGAAAGTTACTTTTGGAATTTTCTCATGCTTCTCGCTTACGCTTTGTTTTGTTGACACTCCCCTAGCGAAAAATTCTATTTGTATAAGATATTTCTTGTTCAATAAGCGCTTATGACCAAATATTATCACATAAAAACATATACGAACCGTATGCGAACATAAAAGTAAGAGATAAGATTTAGTAAAAAGTTATAGGAAACGTTTTTATGTTTGTATATCTTATAAGATAGTATTAAGTTCTTACATATTCTTATATTATCAATTGATCATATGCGCTTATTTGAGTAAGCAAGTTCTTATCGAAATAATATTTTTCACTAGGGTCTTGAGCAACAGGACA
Source organism: Ixodes persulcatus (assembly GCA_013358835.2). NCBI lineage: Eukaryota > Metazoa > Arthropoda > Arachnida > Ixodida > Ixodidae > Ixodes > Ixodes persulcatus. Next base: position 274,635 of record JABSTQ010009798.1, on the reverse strand, counting down.
TACGGCTGGCTTCCCTGAAATTAAATTAGTCGGCAGTGTTTAAGACAGACTTAAATACTGGGTGATTAAAGGAGAGGCCAGGCTCTTTAAATCGACCGCAAAATTCGGTTTCTTAACCTATCGCGCTACGAGTTTGTGCAGCGTTGCCCACAGATGGTGCATTTTTTTTGTAAAATTTGCAAAGAGCGAACTTACCTGAGGAAAAAGTAAAGAAAGAAAAAGGCTTAGCTCCTATGGAAACGCAGCGACGCCACCGCTCTTCAAACACGGCGCCGCTTCGCACGGGAGACAAGAGATGGCGCAAGCGGTCGCGACGCCAACTGCCGCCAACGAACAAGCATACGATGCCGAGAGCCGGCGTCTTTAGCAGACAAGGAACTCCAGTTCCTTGTTGTTACCGCGCCTGTTTTTTTTTCTGCGACTGTCGCCGCCTGCGGAACGCGGGCTGCTTTTGAGTCGAAAAGATCGTCTGCTAAAGACGCCGGCTCTCGGCGCCGTATGCTCGTTCGTTGGCGGCGTTCATTGCGCCATCTCTTGTCTCCCGTGCGAAACGGCGTCGTGTTGTTTGAAGACCGGTGGCGTCGCTGCGTTTCCATAGGAGCTCAGCCTTTTTTTTCTTTACTTTTTCCTCAGGTAAGTTCGCTCTTTGCAAATTTTACAAAAAAGAAGCACCATGTGTGGGCAACGTTGGACAAAGTCGTAGCGCGATAGGTTCAGAAACCGAATTCTGCGGTCGATTTAAAGAGCCTGGCCCCTCCTTGAATCACCCTGTAGAAATATTGCTAAGGATGAAACGCATGTGCACATGAGGTGAGATCATTCACGCGGCTTATTGATTCTACACTACAATAACAACGCTTACTTTAAGATTCGCTTGAATAGGACTCGATTACTATATTTCCAGCAAGCCGGCTAAGAACCCATTCAAGCCTTAGAGGTCGCAACCTCTTTAGCTAGTTTCTAGGAAGGGTTTGTAGCTTGGTGTCCCGGACGTCTACAGCGTGGCAACCTACACCCGACGCAAGTGGAAAGCCCATAGAGACAAAATATTTGCCAGGACTGAGCTCTTTCCCATGTCTTTCCGAAAATCATGGATGCGACCAGGTCGGCCCAGTAAGTCTCCGTGCAAAATAACTGAGTTTAAAAAGGATGTCCTTGTTCGTAATGGAGGACATACGAGCGTATCGTTCTTCGTCGATGACACTCCATCAAAAGGCCACAAAATGGCCCCCCTCTCTTCCGGGACATGAAACACACAAACTCGCGTCCTTTAAAAATGTCTGTCGCCCCCTCCCCCCCCCCCCCCCAAAAAAAAAAAAAGAAAGGAAAAGATGTCTCACTTTTCAGCATGGTTATAGACTGTTCGCTGGCACAATATGGTTTTTTATTTATGTTGTTCGAATAAACTAACTTCCTTGAGAGAGGCGTTCTGTGTTAGAACGACACAACAATAAAAGCAAAACATGACTCACCGCAATCTCAGCAGTAGATTGTCTGGTGTTGAGGGGCACCCTTTTCGTAAACTCTGAACTCTCGTAAATACTTGTTATGGCAGTGACCTCGTTGCCTGACTTAAAATTGCCTGCACAAGAAAGGAATCTAAAAAACAAAAACGATAACACAGTACACAAGTATTTGTACATGCTTTACGGTGCAATCCTCTAGCGCAGATTGTCTACTGTTGCATGTACGCCTTTCCACGCCAGAACAAATTCGGCTCAGCATATTACAGGCTGAAAACATAACGTCTGTCCCGCACCTCAATGCGATTATTTTAACCTGTATAAAAGGTGTTGAACATTATCATTCAAAATGCGGTTCCAAATAATTAAGTTCTGCACTCGGAGGATGAACGAATGTGCATCCGCCTAGGCTCTGAAAGTAAAAGACCCGGTGATTGATTCACCAAGCGATAAACTATACTCTGTTTCACAATAACCTGGTGAACTGTGAAAACTGCGCCCCCCCCCCCCCCCCCCCCCCCGAACCAATACGAGCGTCGGAGCAAGACACGTGAAAACACCCCATGGTCGAGGCCACAGATACCTCGATGCCGCCAAAGCAAAAGCGCCGTCCGCGACAAAACGTAGTTCTAGGTTTTTTTTTTTCTTTTAGTAGTGTTACGGTGAGACTCCTTTGATCGCAGCACGACACGACACTGAAGAAAGACGAAGACATGTTACTTTTCAACGATACGTAATACGGACCAAAACGTTTCCGAGAACAACGTAGCTTTTGAACGGTGTTTGAACGATCGCGGACGTGTAATCGACCGCTTCTGTTCAAAACATCGCCCTGGCATTACAGCCTGCCAGAGATTCAAGAGCAAATTGAGCGTATGGTTGTGTCATGAACTGTTCCCGAAAATGTCGCTACTGTAGTGAACAGCAGCGTTGAGGCGGTGGACGTTACCAATTCGAAGTCTGTTCATTTCGCAGCAGACGACTCTTGGCCAGCAGACGACAGCCGGTTCCGCCGAGGTCTCGCATTTGGCCTAGTCACACGAACGCTCGCGTGGCGAAGTGTCACGCGCCTAGTTTCGAGGCTCTTATTGGCTTCCGGGCGCTGCAGCCTCCACGGTTCGCCAAGTTAACGTGAAACGGAGTATAGTTAAGAATCCAAAAATGAACCCCGGGAGATTGTGGCAGAAAAGGGTACGAAAAAACCCAAGGAATTTGGTGTCAATTATTTTGTTTTGTGTGTTTCTCCAGTGTAAATGCGTACCGGCAGGAATATGCAAATCAGGCGCTTGGAGTACAGATTAAGACTCGCCAAAAGGTCTGTGTCTTGCGTAGTCAAGGTAGATTCCGAGATTAATGTCTTGTGTCACACGTCTTGATTCGGCAGGCGGGGGTGGTGCTTTAACATCTGGTTTTGAGAAGATGAAGGCTTGATGCACTTGCTGGCACCTGGCAATGCACTACTGCGAATCTCCATGGGAACAATGTTTTGGCGATATGGATACACAGAAGCCAACCGGCAAGAAATATAGCTAAAGCATGCAACACACCAAAGAGGGTCTTATATCTGCCAACTGTCTATAACTATGGTGGAAAGTGAGAAATACTTTTTGTATTTGATATATACGTTGTTCGAAGTTGAGTGGGTGCTTGGTGGTCGCATCAAAGATTGGAATGTGGAAGGTAGCAAAACAGATCAAAAGTGATGTAGTATTATGTTTTAGTTGATAGTCAGTGTGTAGTCTTAGTCAGCTTTCGTTCTTGGTCCACTACGTTCTGCAATAAATACACACCAATCATTAACCAGACTACTCACACCAGCAACGCACCACGGGAGCAGCATCTGTCAGGCAGCAGCGCCATTCAGAATGCCTGAAGGAGCCAGGTGTATCTTGGTATCCGAAATTTCAAAAAGACTGGTGGCGACTCCTCGGTGGCTTCAATGACTCAGTCTGCAGCTGCCCCTCTTCGTAAAAAGGGGCTAGCAGAAAAGCGAGTCTCTTGGATCCTGAGCAAGCAAAATTAATGATATAGCTACACAAAGTATTTATAGAGTTGATCCAACAGCAGTTAGCGCAATGCTAACTGGTGTTTTGTTTAACTGAACTGATCCACCATTTCATGAAATTTCCGCTCAGTTAAAATCAAGCCGAAACTGAGCCTGGTGTCACATAATTAATCTAAATATTCAAACAGATCATACTAGAGAGCCTGAATAATATTAATTGGCGTTTATTACAATATATTTAACTTGCCTTTCTTAGATTATAGAAACCAGTAAGGAAAGTGATCAAAATGCATTAGGGGAAGAGAAAAAACAGTGACATCATGTAAGCTGCACCAGCATAACACATTCAATGGCTGCAGCCAGTCCAAAGCATAGGCGATGTCTTCGAACACGGAAGGGCCGCAGTCGTTTTAATAACACTACTCACGCCGAAACATCTTCTTCATCACAGAATTTCCTTCCACGGTTCTTTCTAGCTTACCTCAGCATTCAGAAGCTGTAGGTGCGTTAGTGACTCTGGGTGCCATGAGGCAGTCGTCGTAATGTTTAGCTCGGTGGTCGTACCCACTTTGAGGTTGCCAAGCTCAGCTAAGCGAAATATGAATAGCGGGATAACCGAAGCACAATCTGCCGTGCAGCTGCACAAAACTGCAGTTAGGCATAATAGCTGCCAGCGTAACCTCTGTCAAAGCTGCGCGCGTGACAAGGGTCCTCTTTGCGGTTACCTCATCATCAGAAGGATCATTGTGTTCAGGCAGGAAAGTCCTCTTGCCGACACAGTTGTGGCACTTGAGGTGATTCACCAGCTTCTCGGTGGGTTTGAGGAAGACATTTAGCTGTGGTTAAAAAGATGCATCCCATAATGAACATTTCAACGAAATAAGAAGATGCATGCAGAGTAGAAAAACACGAGGTACTGGGCATTTCCTCGTGCATTTTTTATGCGATTTACCACTTATAGATTAGACGCGGCCATAGTAAGTAATGTTTTTCCTAATGACTCTTCCACCAGCATTTCACATGTTTCCTATGCGAAATTGTTTTGTTTATGCAGTCATACCTAGGCAGCCATCAATATTCCTGAGTAAGTTGCAGGTTATGACCATATACCTCGTAGCTTCGCCAGTACTGGAAACTCCCACGAAAACCCATGGGAGCGGCGGCGAACGCGACAGTTGCGCCTTTAGCGGACTCGGAGTTAATGAAAGCAGACGACGCGATTGAAAAGTATAGGCTCCGCAACGTTCTCGAGCTTTGCGAGCCCCGTTTCATCACCCCAACAGCTAAAACAATTCATTAGGTTCAGTCCGCTTGCAAAGCGGAATGCACTGATCGCAACTGCAACGACAATCAAATAACAACGCACGCAGAGACAAAGATAGAGCAGTTTATTTAGGGGTCTCAAACGCCACTCAGGGGATCACACGCGTTTGAAGCGCATCTGGGAAGCAGAATAAAGATGTTTAGCTTTTAGAACTACGTCGTAAGAGGTTACTGTTGATCTGCTACAAACTGCGTTGTCACAATTTCTTACCTGAATAGGTGATTATTAAAACGTGCGCAAAGAACATGTTGAGATTATCAGAGCGACACCGGCCTCTGCAGCATAAAAAACAAAATGTAACGAAAAAAATGACCGTGCAAACACTTTCCAAACTTTGCAGAAAAGATGGGGTCCCCATCTCAGACGAAAATAAAAAGAAATGGGGAACAGTCGACAACGGCGAATGAAACAAAGTTAGCAGCCAATACAAAGATACAAATCACCCAGCAAAGACCTCCTTCAACGACGACGATCGAGCGGGGAGTCGGTAGGAGCATTGAAAATGAGCCGGTGGTGGTCGCCGCCGGTTTGGGTCCACAACAAACAAAGCAGAAGCAACGCGACGAATATATTAAAAAAAAAAGAGCTTCACTTTTTTTTTAACTGCACGTTACACATTTGTTTATTTTCTTCCGTGGCATTGGTAGGAACTAAAGACAAAACAGAGGGAAGGAATAACGTGGTCCAGCTCACACTGCCCAATAAGTCACACGCTGCAATTTGCTACGTGCTAGCAGTGCGTCACTTTTTTTGCTATCGCATTTCTTTTCCCAGTGACCTTGGGAGGTTGTTTGTTTGCTCGCTTGACGAAGCAGTTCAAAGTGCATTCAAGTACTTTTTGACGTACTGTCCAGGCAATCCTTGAACACCGTGCCTTGGTTTCGAGTGTAGATCAGCGGCTTCAAGTACGGCTTCAGCTGAACTCTTGTTTGGTGATATATCAGTGAATTGTGTGTCGAAGGCACGGTTGATGTTACTGGGTAGGTGGCAAGCTAGCTCGTAAGGTGGTGTAATTTTCGTATTCGAGTATTTCTTGTTCTTCAACAGAATGTCTTTTGAGGTGTTCCATGTGTCTGATTGCAGTTGGACTTAGCAAGCATGATGACAGATTTGACAAGCTGCCCAGTGCCCACCCGGCTGCATAGGACTGAGTGTTCAGTTGTGCATCAGGTCTGTCATCCGTGAAGTTTTCCGCCATCTCTGTGGAGTTGTCATAATTGTCTGTTGAGGCGTCAGTGTCAATTTTGAAGCCAGGCTTGGATAGCTGTTCCAGTTTACTTTTAAGCTACTTAATCACTCATGCTTGTTCGGTCTTCGGGAAGCGGAAGAAGGGTTTTCCACCACATCGCACAAACTTGTTTTTGCAGTGGTAGGAAGCACATGGCATGCCTGCCATCTCCAAGTATGCGCTGGTGTATGCCCGTAGGCGGCCGTAAGATCAACAAATGATGACTCATAGCAGACTTGACCGCATACTAAAATAGGCTCCGAATGTAAATTTATAACGAGCTTACACTTTCTAATATATTGATTAGGTATCAAAAAGCACATATGAAGATTTCGGATTTAAAACTCAATCGAAGGCGAAAATAGGAGGCTATCGTAGACGACCTCGGAAAAAGCAAAACAACAATAACTACATAGTTTCAAACGGCCCTCCGGATGTCCGGGGGCATAGAGTAGCAGACGAACAGGCGGGAATTACGAAGGAAAGAAAGTAAAAACTAAGCCAAACATGTCAAAGCAAAATACGCGATGGTTCAAACGTCAAGTAAACAAAAGAAAGCAAAAAGCAAAAACAACAAAATAAAAGCATAAGGAAGAAAGAACACGGCTGCGTAGCGTCGCCTCAAACATAAAAATAAAGAGACTGAAAAATGGAAGGAGTTCCAGGACCGTACAACGGGGGCCGGCCTTTATTGTAGAAGTCGCAGAATACGTTAGTCCTCCCGCCGCTAACGATCGCTATTTTTTGCAACCTATATAACGGGACCGAAATCACCTTCATTTGCGCTACGACGCTCTCCTCTTTTTTCTTTTGCACGCAAGAGAATTCTGCTTTTATTTTAAGTACGCTTTTATTAGTTTGAGTATTAGCGTTAGATTTGCATGTGCACAATCGACTTGTTCCAGAGCATACTGACATCGCCGTAACCTACGTGGTTCGAAATTCGTTTTGCCTCTTCCTTGGGAGACGATGTTAATGGAATTAGCCAGCTCGCTTTTTTGACAAAACGGTTTTAAGCAATACATTCATGAGAAATGGGAATTCCAACAACAAAACAAATTGATCGATAAGAACAGTAAAGTTGAAGCGTAGCTATGTTCTGAGATGTTTTTACATTGCCCTTTTTCAAGAAACAGAGAAAAAATAAATTCGTATTTTGCCTGGCTCACCAAGTCCTGACAGAGTGTTTTCTTCAGGAGAGCCCTAAAATTGCACCTTGAAAGCTGTAACATATTTTCCACACGAAGAAAATGTCCTTGACTCATAAGGTGGCACCTAGTTTTTAAGATTCAAAGCAGCGAATACCCGCCAAGTTTTTTTTTTTTTCATTGCTCACCTCGCACGGACATAGGCAAACCCAATGCGTTGTGGAGAATCCGTCTGCTTGCGGAAACGCCGAGCACGCCAGGGACGCCGCGAAGACTTTTCGCCCGCGCTCAGCGGGAGTTGCCAGTATCGGCTTGCATGGTATTTGTTATGAGGTTACTATGTCCCCGAAGCTATATTAGTGTTTTGATTCAGCTTGAACTTGGAGCGTAAATACACTCTCGTCGGTGACAAACCCCAATTCGGGAATTCCAAAACCAACAAAGGGCATCTAGCAAATCCCAGTGAAGGACGGAGGATTAACTTTGACCACCAGAGTATCTCTTGACGTGTAACTGAAATTTCGGTCACATAATATATTCTCTGCCATAGGCCTTTACCACATTGCGGGCACCTTGTCTAGGATTCTAATCCACCAACTGGGGACCTGTACGCTGGCGCTTTGCATCGGAGCAGCCGAGACTGCTTAGCTATAAGGTGTACCTCAAAATAAAGATATTTTACCGAAAATGAAATGATACCTCAACTCGACAAGACGTTCTAAACTGGCATTATCGAGACGAACACTGACAAAGTCAGGATGATGGGACTCAATGCGTCAAGTCGACTTAAATTGAGAACGTCACTAGATGTATCGGCGTTTTTGCACTCTGACGTCACATGACATCACAGCTTTGTACCAAGAGTCACGTGACATGGTGACGTACTCGATTGTAATAAGCGCGAGTCGAGTGCTCGGGTTCATGGCAATCAGCATCGCTAAACATTCGGGTAATGGCTTGTGTTCAAAGATGAGAATAGCCGAACCCTTACAATGTCTGAAGCTCAGCCTATGCTCTATATTTGGCCAACCTCAGGGCGTGACTATGATGAACACTGACGGTATATAATTAGCGTCAGATCACGTTGCCGCTTGTTTTAATTGCGAGTTGAGCGGGGGAAAGCTTTTCCTTCCCTTCATTTTTGCTGCTAGTGCCATTGTGTGGAGAACAAAACTAATGAGTGTTCTTTGTTAAGTTATCAAAGCCAGGGATTAGATTTAAGCGGTATTTACTGAAAGTACAGAATTTTTTGCGCGATTCATTTTACATGTAAACATTCCTGAGGCACTCAAACATGTTTTGTTGTTGCTGAACTGACTCAGAAAGTTGTCCCCGAGAATTGAAACCCTAAAAGGAATATATGTGACTTATAAATCCGGGATTACTTATAACTATAAGTGTGTACAAAAGAGATACCCGAAGAAAAATATTCCAGTGGTCTCAAGGGGACAGCCGAACGTTAGCAGCCTGTCTGAGTCCCACAGGAGTTTCGTCCTCAAGTTCTTCCCCAAGCTTCGACCACCTCCGTATTTTGTTTAAACTTCCTCGTTTATGGGAAAAAATAAAAACAATGGTGGATTACTGCTAACAAGTAACAGAACTCTTATTGCTGTATAAACACCACCAAATGAAGGAGGGAGTCCCTCAGGAATAAAAACTGCGCTCTAAAAGAGCAATGAGACAAAGAGCGGGAGGGGGCTTGAATAGTTTTGAAAAAAAAAACATACTGTGTTGTAAATGTTCCTCTGCCTCGCATCTTCGCCAGGGACCAGAATGCGTATCCTCAGAAACTACTTTGTTTGCAAGACCTCTTTTTCCAGAAATTCCTGTTTCGTGGTGATACGAGCTCGCGCGGTTTCTCACGACCACGCACCGAACAAGGGAAATTTGTTTTTCTAAAATACGTGGCTTGCACTTAACGAAAACCTTTTACAGCGTGCATTTTGCATCACCGGATTGTAGTTTGTGGGGCGCGTGGCACGCCTCGCGGCAGCGAGTGCCGAATCTAACGGGGGGCGGTTCACGCTAGCCGCCTAGAAATAGGACGGCCAAGCCGGGCCATGGGCATTGACTGTTTTGTTTGTCCGGGCTCCTGTGAGCCAATGGTAATAAACTGTGCCTTGGTCCACGGAACCAGTCGTCTGGTCGATCACCTGCGGTGGGCGGCGGAAGTCAAACGCCCCAAGTTTCTCAGTAAGAACCCATCGCAATGACCAATGACGTCACGTACGAACAATATTAAACTGTTCTGTTTCCTGGGGAAATGCGATGTTCGCAATACAAGCAAAAGTAGATGTAAAAATCGCAAAGTTCTGCAGTACTCATAAGACGCAGTCTCGCGATGATATGCTGCAGCCTAATAAAATGGTAAAGCGCATGACTGCTAATCCACGGACTTGTAACGTGAATGCGCCAAACAAGTGCACGTGCAACCGAATATAACTTTAGCGTCCAGAGACATATTTTCGCGAAGTTTCGAGCTGATGAAAGCCGGTGCCCAAATGTGAGTTATATAAGAACCTTTGACTGTCATTCACGCTATCTATGTGTAATTAGGCATATCATTACATATCTATGTATTTCTTTTTGTGGCATCGTGTATCAGATTCTTTTGAAGAATGGCTTTTATTATCTCTTCTTTTTTGCACATTTCGTGCATTGGGCTTCAGATGCATCATGTGAGCGCAAACTCCTCCCCCCCCCCCCCTCTCCCCTGCTCTTCGGAAAAGCAAGTACCATCGCCTCCGGAATCTCTGGTGCAGCTCATTCATTTCATCTGTGCGCCCTGGTGCCCGCTCATATCGATAGCTGGCGCTCAGTGGATAACTTTTCTAAATATTCGCGCAGTCATGTTCGAATCCCCTACTTGGTATTAGCAAATACGATAAAGGCTAGTGGTGGAATTTCCTTCGAAAGCCATTGGAAGTACTTGAGAATGACGACATTGGCACCTCCAGCGGACCTGCAGCCTACTGAAGTAGAGGACTTAATACATTTTGTAAGCCCCATTTGGTTCCTGAAACATTGAAACAATTCATGACGGCCAGTGCGCTTGAGCCACTGAATTCACTGATCACAACTGCAATGACAGCTAAATTATAGGGTCAAAAAGCAGAAATTTGTTTAGGTATCGTGCCGTCAGCATGCTTATTCAAAGTTATCCAGAGGATTACACAAATTTGGAACGTCTCTTTCAAAATACGTCCCAACCGTTTCACGCCCCCCCCTCTCCTCGAAAATTGAGAACTTTCCGCCTATGTCACGCAATCCAGTGTTTCACAATGCCAAACTGCGAACAAAAAAGCATTTTCTCTGCAGATTCGACAGCTGGCGTATTTTCGAGTATCGGCCTTTCGTGTAGGTCTCAAGTGATTATATGAACTTTATGAAGTCAAATTTATTGATAGTTAATAAAAATGTATTAAATTACTGACAAGATTTCACAGAACAAATAAAGGGCCGATCACCTTAAATTGATGCACCCTAAGTAAATGCATACCCTAATTAGGCAGATGTTCTGCAAATCTTTTCTGTCGTTTTTATCCTCAATAGGCACGTGTGTAAGTTATTTGAAAGAGCCTTAAGGTAGGTCACTACCCCAAAAAGTGAATGTTTGGCCCACTTGCCTGATTAAAATGACATTTACAGGTCTTGTTCTTGTTGATGTTGAGAACATTTCTGCTAAACTGTGTTAACCTGGGTGAAGCACAAAAAAAATGCAAATGTTCAAAACTAAAACTGGGCATGTCTGCGTAGCAAAACTCTCGTTTTAAAATACTTATAAATCTTTTTAAGCAGTGATAGAGTGCAGGCGAGCTGGTAATTAATTGACATCTTGAAAACCCTGAGATGGGGAACGATAAAAAAAACGGACGAACACAACAAAATCTCAAACGCAGCTGAATTTTATTGATATGAATACACCAATAAATAGACTTTCAGACAAATGAAAAAGAGAAAGGGGAAACAAAAGAGAAAGCGAAAAAAAAAGAACTCAAACGCAAAACCAGACGACCAACGAGTTCGCCCCAGACAGCCTGAGCCACTCCCCGGCTCCAACACTTTCGCAAAGGGAGCCGACCTCCCGAACAACAACAACCCGAAGGTCGACACAACCGGCGACCTCCAAAACGCTAAAGCCTAATCTTCATTTCCTACTTCCAAGCAAACGCTTCCCAATTTTCTTCCCCCACTCCCCCCCCCCCCCACCTCAAGTTTGCAAAGCCCCCCTCACACAAGCAAAAACTCTTTCATCCGATCACCGATAACCAAGGACGGCTGGCTCACACAATTCCCCCGCTCGCGAATGCACAAAGTCTCCTTAATTAGTCTTCTAAACAATTCTTTTTATTTACACAAAACCGAAGTTTCACCCCAAAGAGGGGAGCAATTGTTACAAGAACCAACATGATTTGCCAACTCCGAACTCTGGGCCCTATTCCTTACATTTCTTTTATGTTCCGCAAGACGGTCATTCAAACAACGCCCTGTCTGACCGACATAACACAATCCGCAGTCAAAGGGGATCTTGTATACCACCTCTGCGACACAAGAGACTGAGGGATCTCTGTGTTTTTTCCCGCAACATCCCTCACGTCTGAAGGTAACCGGGGTGAGCCTGTCTAAACGAAAGTCCGTCTTAAAAACCACATTAACGTTAAATTTTGCACCCAAAGCTTTTAAGCTATGAGAAAAACCATGAAAATAAGGAACCACAGCAAAGGTTCCACCTTGAACCCTCTCAGCGGTCACCGAAGCGCGCACAAGCAGTCTACGTGCACTAGAAACGATAAAATGTAAACTATAACCCGCCGACAGAAGACGTTTAATTTGAACGTCGAAAGCGTTCCCGACACAATGAAAACAAGATTTCTTCAGTGCACTGCCAATTAGTGATCTCACCACCCCCCCCCTTTAACAAGTTTAGAATGAGCACTCCATCTAGAAAGAACTTTCTTCACGGTTTCCCTCCCATAAGACCAACAAAGCCCCTTTTTGTTCAATAGTTGCAAGTCTAAAAACTGCAACTTCCCGTCTTTCACTGACTCAGAGGTGAATCTCAATTCCGGTGGAGCGGTCAAAATAAAGTCATGGATATCTGTAGCAGAAAGCTGATTCGGAGCACAAACCAAGATGTCATCAACAAACCTCCGAACCAAAACCCCTTCAACACCCAAAGAGCCTACAAAATCTGTTATTTTCTTGTCCGGAGCCACCGCCGAACCAATGCACACACCTTTCCGCTGTATATAACATTCACCATTAAAGTTAAGCAATGTTGCCTTCAGATAGCACGTCAGAAGTTCCAATACCGCATCTGCCGAGATACCCGCTTTGGCCTGAAATGAGACTAAGTTTTCTTCTAGAAGCTCCCTAACCCTTCGGAGCAGCAACACGCTATTTAAAGAATAGTATAAATCTTTGATGTCCAAGGACATCAACGTGCACGGGCTACGATGCAGGGAAGAAAGGCCCTCGATTAGTTCCTCCGAGTTCCTAAGGGCAATACTGCCCTCTAGACTGACATGACCCAAACACTCCTGAATGAAAACCGCAAGCGACTTTTGCCAAGACCCATTTTCGTTAATTACCACCCGAAAGGGGAAATCTACTTTATGATCTTTTACCAAAAACCTTAAGCCGAAAGACGAGCGTGAAGCGCCCCTCACTCTGTTTAGCGTGGCCGTGATCTCCTCCTCCGCCAAAATCCTACACAGATCCCTTTTTAAAATTGCAACATTTTCGTCACTCTTCACACATAACTCAGAAACAGCCACCAAAGCTTTCTCATTGAAAATACCATCCGGGAGCACTGCAAACAAGCCACTCTTGTCAGTCTGGAGCAAAGTCAAAGAATTATCTCTCAACTCCCTTTTCAAAGCCGACACTCTCCTGAAATTTCTTTGTTCAACCGGGAAAGACGAATCCACCAGAACACTCAGCTTGCTCAAGGATTGATTTACAAAAGTCGTTCTATCCTCCGGGGTAGAAATTTTGGTACTAATAGCATGCACATTTGAGCACAAATCAAACCGCGAAGGCTTCACATCTAGGCAAAACTTTTCATACATATATTGCTTTAGGACAGTTTAGAGCAGATAGCTATGGAGCTATGCTTCTATATTGTACCATCTTTCGTGTCAAAAAAGCCACATAAACACAAATACTGTTTTTTTTTTTAATTTCTAAAACCCAAAATCAAAATTTTAGTTCTTGAGCTTGAAAAATAACAAACATAAAAATACAAGCTTATAACCATCTTTCCCTTAAACGTTCAACCCAGAAAAATCCAGAAAATGAATCCAAGTTACGTAATAACAAAACGATAGGTTTCTTAAAGTGAAAATCATGCCAAAAAGCACCCGTTTTCTTCTGAATAGTGCCCCCCCCCCCCCTAAACAAGTTTTTTTTCAAGCGGATTTAAGTAACTGTTCTTGCCACATATTTAAATTTTCAGACATATATGTCTGTTATTGCCGTTTTATTAGGTGGACAGGAATGTTATGTCTGCTGGCTGCACAAAAAAAAAAGTAAACAGGGGCGAGTGGCGCAACTTTGACGATTCCGCACGCAGACTGCCTGAAACTGAAAAATGAAGCTGCCATGTCGAGTAGAGTATGAAATACAACTTCCTTTTATTTAACACAAAAATATCAATTAGCATGAATAATGTTTATTTGCCAACTGAATTGACCGGCATCTTGTCCAGAACAAACCTCAAAAGCCGGCCTATATCCCGTTATCATGTATAAGAAAATGTTGAGTAGGGTACGTGCTATTTTAGGCCAGATTTGATCTGAGTGCGAAGGTTCGTATATATTAGAGTGAACAATTTTGATTACTCCTTTCTGCATGTTTCTTCGCCTGCATCAAAGTGCTGAGTGTAAACAACGTTGGTTAGGTGTTTCTATAAAAGGCAGACTAAAAGGGCTTGTAATTAAAATTTCGTGACATTTTAAAAATAATACTGCTTTTAGCTCAGTTCAGTTGTTATCACATACATTGTGGGACTCATTTCATAAAGCATACTTTACTAGAGATATGGCGACGAGATTTCATGCTTTTATGCACTGCAATTAATTCACAAGTTCAGGAGCACAACTACGATTCAACTTTTAATACTGCGACGCAAAGTTTTGCCAATCACGGGTATTTTAGGTGACCTACCTCACTCAAGTGACAACCTTTTGATTCAGATAAAATATATGACTGAGGTAACCAAATGAATGCCCAGTCAAGGAACTTGACGGTTTGTATATTAATCCAGAATTCCTTTTAGTTTTGCGTCGAAATTATGTAACTCAATCTTTTAGTTTTGGTACCTGAAAATGACTTTAGATTGTACGAACGAGAATCTCCCACACATTCCATCTACCCAAAGTCCCCGCAGCGTGTGTATGTCACATATAAAAACCCTCACAATCACTAACACGTCCCTTCGACCCACAGTCCTCTCAAAAAAATTTTGAGATACCCACAAAAACCTACTCTTTTCCTACAGAAACGTACCTTATGAAAAATATTTTTAACGAAATTTCATTTCCAGTACAACATTATCTTACTGTATTATGGTACTCTTCACTTCCCGTAAAGCCGGAATTAACCGGAAGTTACCGGATTTTTTCTTTAAATTGTATTTCCAGTAAAAGATCTATTTCACTGGATTATGAGACTTTTTTCACTTCCGGTAAAGCCGGAACTTACCGGAATTCACCGGATTTGCCTGGATTCACCAGAACTTACTGGAAATCGCCGGATTTGTCGCAATTCACCGGAACTTACCGTGTTTTTTTTTTCGGACGGCATCGTAAACCTGTGAACCGTGGGGGGCTTATGTTTACCAGATGCTGGACGATTCGGTAACAATTCAAACGGTTAATTCATATAGCCCCGAAAGTTCCATGTCTTTATTTCACTGGGTCGATACCAGTGAAACAATTTGCACAGCTGTGGACACAAGCTATCAGACCAAATCAAAACAACCGAGTTCTTTGTAGCAAAAAATATATTTCAAGCTACTCACAATGCCGCTGGGTAAATTCCTAGATGTATAGTAGTTCAACTAATAAAGTCGAACAGGTGCACCACACGGACGCATACACACTGTCAGTAGCACGCCTAGCGAAAACTATGAACGCGCGAGCCGAAAATTCACTGCCGTGGAGAAATCTTGGGCACAGTCTCTGATGCCGTCACAACGTCTCCGGCGTCTTTTTTGCTCGCTGGATGCTTTTGAAGGCGGACGAACGAAGAGGCGCAAAAAAACAGGTCACTGAAAGATCTTTTTTATCCGCACACTCAGCTGCTCTAGAAGATACATGTCGCACACATTGAACGGGAAGCCGACACTAAGCGTCCATCCCTTGCCGTTGCTCGTTGACGGACAAAGAAACCGATTTTCTTCAAAAGAGACAGCAAAACGTTCCCCTCGCATTCTCCCCACGCACCCAATGAGAGGTAGAGAGGGTTCAAGGGAAACGAGTGACAGCCGGTGAAAATTCCAGCAAAGTCTGGTAAACGAAAGTGGCTGCCGGTGAAATTCCAGCGAAATCTGGTAACCGAGAGTAGCTGCCGGCAAATCACCCAGCAAAGACTGCTAAACTACGGTGATTTCGGATGAAAACGGTGGAAACTTGACCAGTTTTCAACGGATGTCACTGGAAGTTCAGCGGATATCACTGGAAGTTTTGGCCGGATTTTTTTTAATAGGGTATAGAACCCCACACAAATTCTTTGTGGGCGCTCTGTGGGCATTTTGTCTAGCGAGCGCATGCCTGCCCTGGAAATGCTGAGAAACCGAAACTCCTGAAACTTGACGCTGCCAAGATGACCGCGCGCACGGTGCTGCCAGACCACCAAGCACGTTTGCATATCTTCCATTACGTTGCGATATAAGAATTTATCACCTTGATACAAGTTATGGGATATTGTAAACGCACCGGATGTTCTTTATCATTAATGCGTCTCCAAGGTGTTCCTGAATTAAGCGCCAGTAAAGTCTTTGTTTGCCTGAACGATGAAGTACGAACAGTGACGTTTTAGAGTTCATGCTATATTAAGAAAAAAATAGTTTGACGGGGCGCTATCGCGCGAAATGACCGGGAGACAACACGCTGTGAGGCCAGAGTGCGCTCCTTGTAGTCACCCATGATATCTCGGAGACCTGAGCCAGGATCGGTCTCAAATGCATTGCTATCTTGACGTCATCCCGCGTGGGGAATTTCCCGTTTTGAGCGCAGCTGCAAGCTGATTTTCCACGGAGTAATAAACAGGCATCGGGCTCTCGAATGATCTTCCCGAACCTTTTGTTTCCGTTTCACATCCGGGTTCTTACCGACTCAGTATTGGTAACCATCTTCTTTGCATAATTAACAACCATATTATTTTTGTTGAATCGCTTTTTAGTAGAATATTTAAGAGGTTAATATATTTTACGACCGTGTAACTGCGAATAATTGAGTTGATTTAAACGCGGTAATTCTAATAACATGTCTAATTTCACGTTAATATGTCGTGTGTGCACTTAATTTTTTTTGTGCTTTGATTTCAGCTGTGGCGTTTGGCGCATTGTGGTTTATGTTGCTGCTGCGCCGTAAAATCTCAAATTCAACTGAAATAAACATTTGAGCCATGTTTCTTATACATATAAAATTATACTGCACCATTCATATAATACCGAAAAGGCGTTGCAGACATTTTAAAGATATAAATAAAAAAAAATATTTTGACACACAGTAGAGGTTCGCAAATTGAGAACATTGGTGGAGCATTAAGTAGTGACCTCGTTGTAGGCAAAACTTCGAATAGGTCACCCTTTGATATTAGTAAAAAAACGAAATATACAATTTTAAATATAGCTTTGTGATCTTGAGGCTTATCTGAAAGAGCCCGATTCGTTTTGAGAGCACGTGGTGTCTAGATAGGAGCCACAGCTTTTCTACAGAAAAGGTTTTATCTATTAAAACGGACCTTGTGGGAGACGAGGGTGGAAGACCAGGCAGAGGGCACGTGACAGGCAGTCGGCGGAGAAGACGCGAGCTGGCGCGAGGCAGTGCGTGCTGAGCGAGGCTGCAGCTGGGCGGGATTAATGGAGCCGGTCTGCCTAGTCTGGCCCATGGCGAACCCCGGAGCGGTCCACCAGCGAGCTTTTAAGCAAGACAGGTGGAAATGGCGAGCCCTGGCCATACCGACCTGGGCCATGACGATGCCGGGGTGGTTCAGCAGCGAGACTCGGACTATGAAAACCCGGGACAGCCAGCCTACGTAGCGCTGGCCTGGGAAGGGCGATCCGCAGGCCTGGACAAGGACTCCAACTGCGAGCTCTGATCGACGGGCGACAACAAGGGGTCGGAGGGCCTGGACTGCCGGCTCTCGACGACGGGCAACCGGGAGGTACAGTAAACCCATTCGCTGTCTTCTCGTTGTGTTATGTCACTCCGTGGGTGACGAGCGAAGCACATACCGATCTGATGTCTGCGATTATTAGTAGAGCAACCTCCATAAAGAACCCCACACCAAACTGGCGGCCAACGTGGGGCGCGTTCGGTATGCCTCTGCTTCTAGTCGTCCCCAGGGAGTCCCACGGATTCCTTGAGAGGGTTGTTCATTAACGCTAACAATGCCCGTTGAGACAAAGTATGTTGGAACTTCGGCAACTTGTCTCACAGCAGAGATCTGCAGGTGTCTTCCAAAATCGAGTACTTAAAGGGCTCGAAGGACGAGGTTGCGGACGCGCTTTCTCGGGTACCCCAGAATAGTGGTTGGCAGGAGGTAATGCAACCTGGGGGAAGACGAGGAGCGAGGTTAAGATGTAAGAAAGTCGTCTTTGGAGGCAAAGGAGAGGACACGGCATGTTCGCTGGAAGGGTGTATAACCACTGGCAGGAGGGGAAACAGCCAGGACTCATTGCAGTTTTAGGAATTAGGCTTGCGGTGATGTGGTAAGCAAGTAAGCCCTTGTTGAGGCCCGGGGTGCAGATGGGTTTTTGTCAGTGGGTGTCGGAAAGATTGTGGGAATTACAGTTGACACCGGGAACACTGGCGGACGAGATTGTCAGGGAGTGTCATAAACATTGCGGAGATTGCAGTTGGCACCGGGAACGCTGGCAGGCGAGTTAAGAAGCACTATGATTCGTAACCGCTGGGCCAAGACGGCTAGTTGCTTCGCGTCCATCCAACAATCGAAGAAGTGCAGAGGAAGGGCTCTCCCTTCAGGGGGGTCGTCCCTATAGACCAACACGCGGCCCTGACGTCACGCAGCTGCGGTGGCGCTGTCTTCAGCACTGCGCATGCGCAGACGCTTCACTTCACGCGAGTTCGGTTTCTGCGCACGCGCAGTGCCCACACCCGGTGTGGGCAAACGCGCGCTTGTTTGTAAACAGCGTGCCGGTCTATAGAAAACTACAAAGCTGACTTAAAGGATGCTTTTGCGACTTTACTCTTGCTGATCGTGGCAGAGACAGTAAGACTTTTAATAAGTTATGTCGCGTCACGACCTGGCCGGGGATGAGGAGGTAGACATTTGGGTGGGCTTGTAGCTGTCCAGCTTGCCTTGAGGCGTGAACGGTTTAAGCGGGCTTGCTCGCTGAGGTGCTGCCCTCTCCGAGGACCAATCAGTTCCTAGAGTTCGTATGCACATGAACGGAACGGAACGGGACGAGTAGCACATGGTATACGTTGTCGTTGCGGAATGCGGGTATGTTATATGGCCCTCCGGCCACAGGCTTTGGATCCCTTCGCTTGCGCAAAAGATGGACTAGGTTTACACCATCGTTAACTAGTCCTGAGGGAAACTCACTCTCTGAGGAACGCAGCAAATTGTTTTGACGCATCGCTTGCTCCGAAGTGAGAGGGCCCTAAGAGGTAAAGACGCGATTATCGTGTCTTACTTCTAGGCTTACTCGGCGAGATACAAACGAGGAGTCTTGCCCGGTTCACATCGCTGACTTGAAAGGATACTACCGTCGTCGCGATGGGGAAGACGATTAATATGAGGTTGCGGTAGGACACAAGAAATCCACTGTTCCTGGCGACACACGAGCTAGCTCTGGAATGCGGACTCGCCGAGTTAGCCGCACGGTACACGACTCTCTCGGCAAGTAATTTTGCAGTAGAGGCTGTGGCCACTGCCACAACCTGCGGCAGAGTATTTGTTCGTTGTGTGTTGTTTGAACACTTTGTTCTGCTCAGAATCGCTTCTTGAAAAGGCGGCCACAGACGGCGTAACCCAGGAAGCCCACCGGGAGGAAACACGGGCCCATTCGTTTTCTTAAGTGCTCATGGTGGCTGACACTTGTTCGGCCTGACGAACGCTTCAGGCGGGCAGTTCTGCGCCCGCTGCGACCTCTAAGCAAAACGGGGCAGGTCCGTCCGCGTCGGGGGGACCAGCTTAGAGCAGGCCCCCTGCTGCATCACGGTGAGTGGGACAGCGAGCGACGGACAAGCCGGCATTGTCTGCCGGCTTCGCTAGAAGAGCCAGGTGATGTCAGCCCCGAGAAAGACCGACGACGAGGGCCCCACCACCACCTACGCCGCTTTCGGACGCTGTAACGTGGCTACTCCGGTAACAACAACAGCGGTCGCCTCTTCGCCACCTCACACGGCGCCGACCAGAGTGTCCACCTGTCTCCCCAGTCCATCGACGTGGAAGAACTCCTAGGACCCTGAGGTCTATAAAGTCCCGTGTATCGGAAGTCCCCCAAAGTTCGGGCTTCGAGGGGGGGAGAGTGTGGGCGACGAAGGTGGAAGTCGAGGCAGGGGGCACGTGACAGGCGGTCGGCGGAGAAGACACGAGCTGGCGCGGGACAGTGCGTGCTGAGCGAGGATGGAGCTGGGCAGGAACGATGGAGCCGGTCTGCCTGGTCTGACCCATGGCGAACCTCGGAGCGGTCCACCAGCAAGGTTTGTAGCAAGACCGGTGGAAACGGCGAGCACTGGCCATACCGACCTGGACCATGATGATTCCGGGGTGGTTCCGCAGCGAGACTCGGACTATTAGAGCCCGGGACAACCAGCCTACGCAGCGCTGGCGTGGGAAGGGCGATCCGCAGGCCTGGACACGGACTCCGACCGCGAGCTCTGATCGACGGGCGGCAACAAGGGTCGGCGGGCCCGGACTGCCGGCTCTCAACGACGGGCAACCGGGGGGTACAGTAAACCCATTCGCTGTCTTCTCGTTGTGTTATGTCACTCCCTGGGTGACGAGCGAAGCGCATACCGATCGGGTAGTGGCGATTATTTGTAGAGCGACCTCCATAAAATCGTTTAGTAGTGACCTCGTTGTAGGCAGGACCTCGAATAGATCGCCTTTTTATATCAGTAAAAAAAGACGAAATATAAATGTTTAAATATAGCTTGGTGATCGTGAGGGTTATCTGAAAGAGCCCGATACGTTTCGAGAGCAGGTGGTGTCTAGATAGGAGCCACAGCTTTTCTACAGAAAAGGTTTTATCTACTAAAACGGACCTTTGGAAACGAACGTAAGAGAGTCGTTGCAACTTCGTGTTGTAATAGAATACGTTGTGAACTGTAGGGCGTATTTCGTGTGAGTAGACATTTTCGAGTGAACATGACACATGAATGATACCCTACTCTAGATTGCGTAGCCAAAGGCTGGTAGAATTTCGCAGGATTTACTTTGTTTGTGCATGTTCTGTGGACATCTAAAGAAACGCTCAAGTCTTTGGGTTTTACAAAAAAAATGTTTTAAAAAAGTATGAGGGCGGAATTAGAGTGTGCGTACTGGTATGGCCCTTTGCTCTTTTGCGGCAATAGACAATTTTAAACGTCCGCGCCATCGCCTGTCTGCCATTAGTTGGTCACGTACCCTGAGCATTTATTCGATACTTCAGCTTCGTCGGTTTACGGTGTGAACTCGGCTCAGCCTGGATTGAGAGTGAGCGCTGCGCTTGCGCTCGGCGAAGACTCAGATACAATCACAAGCTTCGTGCCCTCAAAATGGCGACCGCCTATGTTGCCTGATGGTGTTTTGAAAAAAAGTCTATTGGAGAGAGAGATTTATTCGAGTCACGTTGCTTGAGAGGCCTCTAGTTCTTGTTTGCTAAACCTTCGGCAGTGGCGCTGGGAATAATAATTAGTCTCCAAGTAATAAGGACAAGATTTAGTTTCTTAAATGGATACGGCTGTCGTGATTGTACAAATTTAGAACGAGCAAGACTGAGAGCTCTAGAAATATTTTTCGCGAAAACCAGCGTGTGTAAGGAATATCTAAAGAGAAACCGTATGGGATTTGAGTGGCAGGCCATATTCCGCTGAGATTCTTTCGGCAAAATGTATCTCGTGGAAACACCAGAGTGAGCCGCAAATTCGCCCCGGTTGTGTCGTCAGACGTTTGTCTCGAGTTCGAGGCTACTTTTATTTTTGGTTATGATAGTAGGTTTTAGTATTTTCGTGTATTATGTTCCAAAATCCGAACGCAGCCGGCATTCCAATCCGATACAGCGAATTAGGCAGGGCCAAAAATACATCGGTAGGGCGCCCGTCGTCCTCTTGGATTGGCTATTATTGGCTAAACCAATCACTCGTACAATAAAGCGCACGATCACGGCGCATTCACTGTGTGCGTTTGGTTGAATTGGTGATGGCAGGAGGCGCACGAATACGACGGGCACTCTGACGATGCACTTTTCGTGGGGCTGGATTGTCTCGAGGGGTTCGCAGCGTCGGCTGCTCTCAGAACAACACCACTTGGATTAAAGGCCTCCGCAACTTCATCTTTGAAACTTCACCAGAGTCGGACCGGGCTAACTCGGCTATTGGGCCCGAGTCCAAGCTTCGACGCGCTGATTGGATACGAGACCCAGCTGAACACTGGACACTGCACTCGTGCCCAATCTCACACCTCCATCGATCTGACTGTGATGACGCGTGCGGAGGCCTTCTGTTTAGGTGGTGTTGCTCAGACTCTGTGTGAAACGGGGTGTAGTCTTCAGTGGGGCTGCGTTTTTCTTTTTCCCTTTCGGTACTAAAGGCGACCTTATTTATAGGGCCACCCATCTATGAGATCGTGTGCGGCCGTACGTAAGCGGTTCCTGGGGTCGCTCACTCAATTGATTAAGCTCGGCGGGAGGAGGAGAGCACATGTAGCGAGGGAAGAGGCACCGTGACCGGAGAAACCTGTTTCCGCAGGCCTCGTGACGTCAGCTCGGACCGGCTGCGCGCATAGAGAGCAGGTGCTGCGGCGTCATCCGAAGGAAGTGACGTGAGCACATTGCAGTGGCGCGCAAGTGGAGCGTGTACTGGCTCAATCTTCAGAATCCGTCCAGAAAGAGTTCTTCGGGTCCCACCTTGGCCTTGCAGGGGCCCATTTGCGAGGATGTGGGCTCAACGACGGTAAAGCTTGCGCATGCCAAACTTGAACTACATGTGCAACTCCAAAAATGGCACCTTCCCTTGATGTTCAGGATATTGATTGCGTTTACTGGAAATTGAACATAAAATATCGGTTTAATTTAGTATTAAATCACATAAAACTGTAAATTTAAGCGCCAAAAAATGAGGCTTGCAGAACTTTATTACTATATTACTACTCGCCATGTATGTTAAGAAGGCCGGTTTACATAGCGTGGACGTTTTTACATGGGGTATTTATTTTGAGTGTGAATTTCATTCACGCTCGTCGGAGTGTTGTATGTCTGTTGCTGGCTCCAGCTGGCTATGTATCCCTATAATATGTCCACGAAGATTCCGTATGGACACGTGCAGAGTTTGTTGTGAAATTTTGAACACTTGAAATGCCCAATTTCCCATCGTCTTGCTTAAAACGTTTTATTGATCGATCAAAGTGGTAATAATATTTCCAGGGGGCACATAAGAAAAGTGATGCCTGTTGAATTAGTGATGCCCTGCAATGCACTACACCGTCGGGATATGGTGAAATTACCCCAAACAAAATTAGGTTCCATTCCCCTATTGAAAATATTTCTTAAGGGCCCGTCAGCCTTGAAGAATTATGGGACCGCACAGGCCTTCAAAACCCTACAGAAAAACCCTTCAGGGATACCTCATAGAAAAACCCTTTAGCCCCACAGCCTTTCAACCCGTAAGACCCTTTAGCCCGTCAACCCTTTAGACGCCCAAATGACTATGAACCATACGCAAAAATGTAGTTCAAAACATTATTGAAAATTTATTGCAGACATTTAGTTTTACATGCATATTATAACTCAAAAAGGCGATAAAAAGCAACGTTTGTTCGAACCCGGCGCAAGGAGCTGTAGACAAAAGAGATTATCAAATAGGGACAACTGACCTCTTTATCACAAAGAAAAATATCTTTCAAAGTACTCACAATGCCGCTGGGTATATTCCTGATGTACGGTAGTTCAGCTAATAAAACCGAGCAGGTGCACCTCACGGACACATACACAGTCTCAGTAAGCACGTTTAGCGAAAACCACGAACTCGCAAGCAGCACCCGCCGCCGTTGCGAAATCCTGAGCACAGTCACGGTTTCGTCCATGATGACGTCGCGCCGGCGTCTTCGGCGTATTTTTCGCTCGCTGGATGCTTCTGAGGTCGAACGGACGAAGAGGCGCAAGGAACAAGTCCGGACAGCGGCCGTCATCCACCGTCTCAGGACCCACTTTGCCATAATCCCGGTGCGCAGGCACAACATGCGGTGGGACGCTGACGCCGCCTGCCAGGCTTTGCAGCGACTAAGCCGACACCGGCCACCATCTCCTAGAATGCGCTGAACACGATGGCGCTCGAGCGGTGCTGAAGGCGGCCAACGCCGAACTGGAGTTCACCTGCGTAACCAAGGAAGAAACTGCACGGATCAAAACAGATCAAGGGGCGAGCTCTCAAAGCCATGCTCACCTTTCTGGAGGAAACAGGTCCGTTCCAGATATCCTCAGCGGTAAGAAGCAAACCGCCCACGAGTGGAAAGAAAATGGCTATAGCGGCATCCTGGCCTCCTCACACCACCCTCTCCCGCCGGCCGCTGGCGAGGCACCAGGCAGCGCTGCACCCTCTCCCCATCGCCGGGCGCAGAGAGGCGCTGTTTGGCTTGCTTTTTGGGGACCGTCGCCCGTGGAGGAACCGGTTCCCGGAACGAGTCGCTCCCCTGCGCGTCCCTATTCCTGGAAAACGCACTGCTCTCGGCTTGTTTTTTTTTTATTTTTTTTTTATTTATGGTTGCACGGATTTCGCCTCGAGCGGACAGGATTGCGTTCGCCTCAAAACGCCGCTCGGCCAATACCACTCGGCCGGCGCCTCGTCAATTCTCCACATGGGGCGGTCGCCCTCAGTGGCCTCCTTGGCGACCGAACAGCCGGGCAGTGACAGACAGGTCCAGGAGCCCACTCGTATTTGATAGAAGAGCAGTAATAAAAATAGGACCGTACACACATACGATCGGCATTCTCCAAATACTGCAAACGACTAAATTTTCGCGAGGACCTAATTTTCGCGAATTTAGCGAATCGCTTACATTTCACGAGAAATACGTCCCGCGAACACTTCGGGCAGTATGTGAACGCTACGGAAGCTACATTAAACTCGCGAAAATTAGAACCCGCGAATAATTTCAAATTTTCAGCTTTGGCTCGACGAGTGCACAAGTGTTCCCACGAGGGGAACACTTGGGCACTGCCTACGTAGAACCACTGAGGATCCAACGTGGAGATCCTATCTGGGCTGCCCAGTTAGGACCATGTGGGGCCCCCGAGGGAACCCTGGTGGGCCGCCCTAGTGAACCTTTACTGGGGCTCGAGTTTCAAAACCGACGTAGGATCCCACTTGGACTGCCCAGGTGGCACCCCTATCGGCCCCCCCTTTGGCCCATATTAAAATGGTCTATAGACGTCTATGGAATTCTATGGTGAGCTATCACCTTATATGGCCCTCTATAGTCAGCCATAGAAACTATAAGACACGCGATAGTTACTTACAGAAAAATGTATGTCTTCAAAGCTTTAGAGTCTCGACCATTCAGATTTCTACAGCTGGCTATATAATATGTGCCTAGGAAGTTACAGACTTGAGACTATTCAATTGCCTTTATCAAGCTGTAGAAATATGTATCTTCTTAATGCAATAGATCAGCGACTATTCAATGTGCTTCAGTCGGCTAGAGAGTGGTGTGTGTCCCTCAATCAGTAGACGTGCGACCATTGAATTTTATTTAGCCACCTCAATAGTGTTTATGACACAAAAGCTAAAGGCCGCCTACCTTTCAATGTGCTTTAGCCGGATATAGAGAGATGTGTGTCTCTCAAGCTATTAATTCGCGACCATCCAATTTGTTTTAGCCAGTTCATGGGTGTTTATGTTACTTAGGCTATAGACCCGCGACCTTCTTTTTTGCACTGCAGAGGCTGGAAAAGGGAAAAGAGTCATTCATGCGCTCGCTCGGGGCGAGAAGTTTCTTTAGCCAGCTGTGACACCAACTATTCAATGCAATCCCTGAAATACACAGTTCCTACTATATTGAATACCCTAATAAAATAACATTGATAATATTTCTATTGCAATTCATTAATTAGGAACTGAACTAACGTGGGGCGAAAACAAATTATCGATTTATGAGACCTGTTTGATTTATGTATTTTACTTTGTTAAGTCGGTTTTCTCACTGTTTTTCGCAGTTGCTTGGTTTTGACTTCTGTATATGGCACTAGAAGAGAGAAAGGGGCTCCGTCAAGCTGTTCTTACACCTTTTATCTCTTGTTTTCCTCCATTTATGTATTGAACTGGAAAATAAAGTTCCTTAATAATAATAATAATAATAATAATAATAGTAATAATAATAATAATTGATGGGGCGTACGTCGCCAGTGCTATATACTCGCGATTGCAAAAGCGTCCTTAGATGCCTATAGGACCATTGCTGTTGTGACGGCTGCCCTCCTCCTTACCTCGGCGTTCACAACATCTCAATCAACCGTTTGTTAGCTCTAACTATATCTGTCTCTTCCAGTGCATTTTTGTTGTTTATAAGTATGTGTATTTCGTAGTGTCTTCACACAACGTAACGTCTTTTACTGTGCCCGTGTCTCTGCCAAGTTCGTATTTCTTTCTGCGTGGAGTATTTTTTATATTTAATGTTTTCTGTACATTGTCACAAATGACAAGTGATGAGGCGGCGAATAACTGAATAAACTGAACGTTTAATGGGTTGAACTTGTGCCCTAAACAAAAAAGAGAAAGGTTAGCGTCGCAGGCGTCGATGTCGGCGAATCAGCGGGCTCGAGCGCTGGGGCGGAACTGACTGCAGGTGGACACGCGGAGCCCCTTATGTACAGTCAGCACGAAATGAAACCTGAACGCCGGAACGCGTGGCGGTTGATACAGACTGCTCCACCTGGACGGCCCCTGAGAACTAATGAAAATGCGCCGGGGTGCGAGGGTGCGGGTCCTACTAGGATGAGCTGGACCCTCGCGCGGCGCGTCTGGGAGTTCCGCGTTTCGCCGGTGGCCTGCTGTAAGAGCCCTTACATCCGATACAAAAAGCACTGTCACTCGCTTTGTGTGTCGGATTCCCAGCGATATCTCTTCAGCTCTGTCATTCATTATCGCTTTGTGTATCGCAAGGGCGAAATGAAAGTTGAAACATTTCGTGCACAGAAGACCCGTAGTGTTTGATGACGTGTCACCGGAACCACCCTGGGCCTCCGGTGAACAATGTGCCACTCGCGGTTTCTGAGAAATAGTGAAACGTCATAAACGCGAAATAAAATTTGTTTATTCGCACGACCATACTCTTTATGAAAAAAAAAACTGCTAAAACAAACCGACGCGGATGCCTCGGTTTCTATGAGCAATGCCCATGTTTTTGTGCGAGGTTATCAGTCGAATCT
The DNA here is from genome assembly GCA_013358835.2 of Ixodes persulcatus. Taxonomy (NCBI): domain Eukaryota; kingdom Metazoa; phylum Arthropoda; class Arachnida; order Ixodida; family Ixodidae; genus Ixodes; species Ixodes persulcatus. The sequence goes on along the minus strand of JABSTQ010009798.1, from coordinate 247,648 downwards.
TAAAAAGCGAGGAACTGCTTGCTGACGCTTTCTTTGGTTACCACCGATATGCCAGGTGTATCAATTTCGGAGCGGAATAAAGTCATCACCCTGTCTGATCATGGCCTATTGCAAAGAACTATAGCTAGGTTAAGCGGCCGCCCGGTGTCGACCGGGCGACAGTGCGGCGACAGAAAAGCACCCCGAGTGACGGCGCTTACAGCGCGCCGCCGGCGAAACGCGGAAGTCCCAGACGCCCCGCGCGAGGGTTGAGGACATCTTAGTAGGACCCGCACCCTCGCACCCAGGTGCATTTTTATTAGTTCCCAGGGGCCCTCCAGGTGGAGCAGCCTGTATCGATGGCCACGCGTTCCGGCGTTCGGGTTACTTTCCGTGCTGACTCTACACGCGTTGGCTTCTGGAACAATCGACATAGAAGGTTCGGCGACTAGAACATTCGTACCTCGAAAAAGCAACATGATTGTCAAAATTACCAGAACACTAAATTGCAAGAATAAATAAAAGGCGCGTCGCTCCCAGGAATCGAACCCTGGTGCTTCGCGTGGGAGGCAAGCACGATAACCGTTAGGCCACGGCCGCGCTGGCTGCTAGACCAGCTGCGCGGGCGGCATTACTCCCCCCTTTTAAAAAGTGCACCGCCCCGATGAAACGCGAAACAAAAGAAAGCAAATAAAAAGAACGGCAAACTAAAGAGTCATTTGGAACAGATAAGCTCCACAGTCCTATCGAGTGTATTAGGGCTTCAGGCGCACGACGTGGGCAACTTCAGGTCGTGGTGGGCGGCGTGGTGATGTTCTTGTTCCGTCGGGCATCACCTCGTAGTTCAGATCTCCAAGTCAGACGAAGTACCTTGTAGGGTCCGGAGTACCGTCTTAGGAGTTTCTCGCTGAGACCACGGCGGCGAATAGGTGTCCAGAGCAATACCCTGTATCCAGGCTGGAGTGGACGTCCCGACGACGAAGGTTGTAGCGGCCAGTGTCGACACGTTGTTGGGCTTTAATCCTGGCAAGCTGACGGACTTCTTCTGCCCGTTGGGCAACCACCTGGGCGTCGTCGCTTCCATCGAATGCCGGTTCGTGGGATAACATTGCGTCCAGCATTGTCGTATCTTTGCGACCATGAACCAGCTGAAAGGGTGTCACCCCGGTGGTCTCTTGCACGGCCGTGTTGTAGGCAAATGTGACGTACGGTAACACCTCGTCCCATATCTTGTGCTCCACTTCGACATACATAGAGAACATGTCGTCGATAGTATTGTTGAGTCTCTACGTCAGCCCGTTGGTCGGTGCGTGGTATGCCATGGTGCGACGATGGCTGGTGTGACTGAGACGAAGAATTTATTGGGTCAGCTGTGCCATGACCGATGATCCGCGATTTGCAATCAGAACTTCGGGAGCGCCGTGCCGGTGGACGATGGACTCAATGAAAAACTTGGCGACTTCAGCAGCAGTCCCTGAAGGAAGGGCTTTCGTTTCTGCGTACCGCGTGAGATAATCGATGACGACGATTATCCAACGGTTTCCCAGGGCCAAAGGCGAAAAAGGACCAAGTATATCCATTCTGACCTGCTGGAACGGTGCAGTTGGCGGAAGAATTGGCTGCAGGAGACCTGCCGGCTTCGTCGGCGGTTCCTTGTGTCGCTGGCACTCGTGGCAGAATCGGGTATAGAGGTGGACGGTTTTCGGGGAGCTTGGGCCAGCAATACATTTCTGGAATACGGGTCAGTGTCCGGCTGTAACCAAGGTGTCGCGACATCGGGTCGTCATGACATGCTTGAAAGATCTCCTCTCGAAGGTCGGTCGGGATTACCAGCAGCCACGGCGAGTTGTTGTCCCCGAAGTTCTCTTTGCAGAGTACACCTTGTCGAATGGCGAAGGTCGGCAGGGCTAGAGAGAAAACACGAGGCACGGTACTCCCGCGCCCTTCCAGGTGCTCAATTAGTTTACGCAGCTCAGGATCGCCTCGTTCACGTCGTGCCACGTCGTCTGTGGTCAGTGATCCTAGGAAGCACCCGTCGTCATTGTCGTCACTGCTACGGGAAGGTGTTTCGACAGGGGCCCTGGACAGGCAGTCGGCGTCGCTGTGCTTGCGGCCTGACTTGTAGACTACAGTCATGTTGAACTCCTGTAGTCGGAGACTCCATCGAGCAAGGCGTCCCGACGCGTCCTTGAGGTTCGCAAGTCAGCAGAGCGAGTGGTGGTCCGTGACTACGCGGAACGGGCTCCCGTACAAGTACGGACGAAAATTTGCGATGGCCTAGACGACCGCAACGCATTCTTTCTTAGTCATGGAGTAATTTTTTTCCGCCTGGGACAGTGCGCGACTTTCTTAGGCGATGACTCGCTCGGTGCCTTCTTGCACTTGAACCAGTACCGCGCCAAGTCCTGCGTTACTTGCGTCCGTGGGAATCTCGGTATCTGCATCCTGATCAAAATGTCCAAGAACAGGAGTCTGGAGTCAGTCGCTTCAGGTCGTCGAATGCTTGCTGGTGCTCCGCGGCCCATTCGAACTTCTCGGCGTCCATCGTGAGGTTTGTCAGCAGCGCGGAGATTCTTGCGAAAGGCCGAACGAAGCGTCTATAGTAGGCACAAAGTCCAAGGAATCTTCGCACGGCATTTTTTTTCTGTCGGCGCTGGAAATGCCGCGACGGAGCGAGTCTTATCGGGGTCTGGGCGGACGCCTTCGTTACTAACCACGTGGCCTAGGAACTTCAGGTCGTTACAGGCGAACCGGCACTTTGACGACTTGAGGGTGAGCCCTTCGTTCTGTATGGCTTGGAGAACAGCTCGGAGTCGTCGCAAGTGCTCGTCGAATTCAGTTGAAAATACTACGACGTCATCAAGGTAGACGAGACAGCTCTGCCACTTCAGCCCTGCCAGTACGGTGTCCATGACACGCTGGAAAGTTGCTGGCGCCGTGCATAGTGCGGAGGGAATCACCTTCAAATCTTACAGTCCATCCGGCGTGACGAAGGCTGTTTTTTCTCGGTCCCGTTCGTCGACTTCGATCTCCCGGTAGCCGCTCTTCAGGTCCATCGATGAGAAGTAACGAGAGTGGCGCAGCCGGTCTAGAGTGGCGTCGATGCGGGGGAGTGGGCAGACGCCTTTCTTTGTCACCGCGTTCAGCTGCCGGTAGTCCACGCAGAACCTAAGCCTTCCGTCCTTCTTCTTAACCAGCACGATTGCAGAGGCCGATGGACTGCTTGAAGGTTGGATTCTGTCGTCGTTCAGCAGCTCTTGAACTTGCTCCTGTATCACCTACCTTTCTTTAACGGAGACTCTGTACGGCGATCGATGCACAGGGCGCGCGTCGTCCTCGGTAACGATGCGGTGCTTCGCAACGGCGCTTTGGCGCACCTTCGACGGCGTCGCAAAAGCAGTCGCGGTATTCGGTGAGGAGGTTAATCAGCAGCCGTCATTTCGGGCCCGCAAGCTTCAGGTCAATGTCGAGCTGCGCTGGTGACGTACTGTCTTGCTGAGGTGTTGAGGATTCGTCAGTAATCGCGGCGATTTCGGCGGAGTTTCGGAGTTCCTCGACGTGACCCACGGCTGCACCTTTCGTGATGTGTTGCGTTCCATTTCGGAAGTTCGTCACGAGAACCACAGTCCTCCCATCCTGAAGTTCAGCTACTCCTCTTGCGACGCCTATTCCTCTTACCAAGAGCCATTGGAGGCTTTCCTCTAGAAGAACATCGCTGCAGGAAGCTTAATCGATCCCGACGAGTACGAAAACACTCGACCGCGGTGGTAAGTTTACGTGGTTTGCGAGGACTCGGACCGCAGATGACGTCGCTTTGGGTGTCTCCGGTGGTGGAGCAGGTTTTCGTAGCGTCAGCCGGTTTGTTCCGAGGTCGGTGACGGCGCCATACTCGGAGAGAAAGTCCATTCCGAAAATATCGTCCCTCGCACAGTCTTGCAGAACGACGAACTTGACAGGGCACGTCTCATCGTGAATTTCGACTCAAGTAGTGCACCTTCCAACAGGCGTAATGAGGTGTCCTCGAGCGGTTTGTATGTGCGGCCCCTCCCACGGCGTCGTCACTTTTTGAAGGCGGCGAGAGAGCCTCCCACTCAAGACTGAGTACTCTGCCCCGGTGTCCACGAGTGCCGATGCGTCGTGGCCGTCGATAATAACGTCTAGGTTGTTGGACACCGAATATGGGACCTCGTTGTGTTGCATAGCGTTGGGAGAGTGGGAGCGCTACGTCATTCTTGGAGGCCCTTTGCTTCGGTCGTCTTCGGCAACGCCACTTCCAGGCGTTGCCGGACTTAGTTTTCCCGGCGAGATAGGGGGAACAGGCTGTCCCGACGAGAGCGGCGGAAGGGCGAAAGCGCACGTCGAGGCGAAGGCGAACGGGAACCTCGGGGTGGAGTCGGCACCGGGGACAGGGGTCTTCGGAGGTGCTCCTCGATGTCCCTTGGTCGCTCCCCAGGGCGGGTCGCGGGCCGCTCGGCGCAAAGCCTCGGAGGCTCATTTGTCGGTACGGGCACCTGCGGTAGACGTGATCGGCCTCGCCGCAGTGATAACACAGCGGCCGTCGATCGGCCGTGCACCACACATCCGTCTTCCTAGGCGCTGCGTTGTTCGGTGCAGACGAACTGGAGGTGCCCTTCTCGAAGTTGCAAAGTCTGCGGCGCTGGTGGGTCACGTCGAGGCGGCGTCGAATACTGCGGGACGCTGGCGCCGGTCTCTGAGCTATTGCGGCGTAGGTCAGAGTGGGCTCCTTGGGTGCTGCTACGCTGGCACGAGCCTACGGTTGGTATGCCCGCTGGCCCTCCTCGCGGAAAACTTCGGCAATTGACAGCGCAGCCGGCGGGTTGTCAGTAGGCAGGAGCTTCCTGAGTTCTTCCCGTACGGTGTCGCGAATGATCTCGCGGAGATCCGGGCTGTTGCAACTGGGAGGCGAGAGGGCAGCGACGCCGGGAAGTCGCTGGTAGTGGGAAGCCCGTGCTTGCAGGGCACGTTCAATATTTGTGGCTTCCGTGACGAATCCTTCGACTGTGATAGGCGGGGCTCGCACAAGTCCGCCGAAAATGTTTTTCTTGGCGCCTCGCATCAGGATTCTCAGCTTCTTTGCTTCGGAGGCTTGAGAATCGGCGCGGTTTCTGAGTCGTTGGACATCTTCCACGAAGCTAACGACGCTCTCGTTAAGGCCTTGGATCCTCGCTTTTTCCGCGCGTTTTTTTTGTTGTTGGTTCGTGAATGTTCTTCGCAACGCAGCCTTGAGTTGCTCCCATGAGGTGATCGATGCTTCGTGGTTCTCGAACCAGTTCCTGGCGGTTGCTTCCAAGGCGAAGTAGGCATTCTGACGACACTGTTCCGGTGTCCACCCGTTATGACGGGCCACTCGTTCGTACTGTTGGACCCAGTCGTAGATGTCTTCGTGGCTTTCGCCGTGGAAGGGAGCCAGTGTCCGAGGAGCGACGGGCAGGTAGACGACGTAAGGGGTCACCGAAGTTTGAGAGGAACTGGCTGTTAATGGTCGACTGGGATTTCCTCGATGGTTCTGGCAGTTTACCAGACTCTGGAGCAGTCCCTGGAGGCGACGGCTTGCTCGGGCTTTGGCGTATTCGACGAAGGGTACACTTCTGGGGCTGAGTACCTCACTTGGCCAGGATGTCTTCGGAGGGGTACGCCTTACGGGCATAGGATGCAATACCCCGCACCTCCACCAAGATATCATGAATGACAAGTGATGAGGCGGCGAATAACTGAATAAACTGAACGTTTAATGGGGTGAACTTGTGCCCCCCAAAAATAGAAAAAGGTTAGCGTCACAGGCGTCGATGTCGGCGAAACAGCAGGATCGAGCGCTGGTGCGAAACTGAGTGCAGGTCGCCACGCGGAGCCCCTTATGTATACGCGTTGGCTTCTGGAACAATCGACCTAGAATGTTCGGCGACTAGAACATTCGTACGTCGAACAAGCAACAGGATTTTCGAATTTACCAGAACACTAAATTGCAAGAATAAATAAAAGACGCGTCGCTCCCAGGAATCGAACCGTTAGCGAAGGCAAACACGATAGATAGCCGTTAGGCCACGGCCGCACTGCATGCTTGTACAGCTGCGTGGGCGGCAATATTTCGTCGTTCTCGCCACGGGCGTAAACGAATATAAAGCCGTTGCTTACTCCGCTACCGAAATGAGTACTACTCTTGTCACAACAGTCTATCGCGCTATAAACTCGTGTATTGGACTTGAAGGAAGTCTCAAGGGGCGATATTTTGAATGCCGGGGTCATGTCACCTATGAACAAGTTCTGTTTCTCCGCTATATTTATCGGGAAAATATCCACTAAATTTAGCGTGGCATTAAATTGGTGTTGAGGTCACGTGATATCAACTTTCTCGCTAAATCCAGCGGCGAAACTGAACTTGTCCGCTAAATCTAGCTCAAAAACCAAATTGCCATGCTAAATTAAGCGGGGAATTGAATTGGTGTTGAGGTTACTTAAGGCCAATTTTCCTGCTAAATTTAGTGTGCACTCTTAGAAAAAAGGGGACCAAAAGGAGGTAACAGACCGCCTTTACCACCCTCCTCCCGGCCAGGGGTGAAGCGCTCCGCTTGTTACCTCCTCAGGCACAGCAAACACGAAAAATGCGGTGCTACCAGGTGAAGCTCGCCGCGTAGGGGCACCAAGGAGTCATTTATTACCTCCCAGAGGGTGCACCTGTTTTGCACTGCCAAAGCCTGGGCGCTGCGATTGGCTGTGGAAAGGCGCAAACGAGTTCGCTAATTGGTCTCCTCGTATGACACGTGATTATTCGCGCATGCGTGGGAGAGCGCCTGCCCAGCCGCCGGGAGCGTCGGTGGGGAACGCGCCGACAGTGCCGGCATAATGGTCTTCTCGAACGTTCGACGGAGGCGTCCCAGCGCAGGAACGTCCTTTATTGTTCTGTTCGGCTCAGTCTCTTCTTACGAGGTCACCGAGAGCGCTGGATTGACTTCAGTCGAAGATCCAAGTCGTGTGCGCCTTATGCAGGTAAGGAAATGTTCTGCACGGGCGGCAGTTGGCGTCGGTTATGACCGCCCGGGAAGACGACCCCCGTCTTCCTTAGACAAAGGGTTGGCGGACATGTTGGCACGTCTGAAGGCGTCGAGCGTTCGATAAAATTAGTGTGTAGCGCGAACGCAAACACGGTTTAGACCATCGAAGTTCATAAAGAGCAAGAACAGGAATGACTGTCACTTGCACTAGCGCATATTTAGAAGGTTGGCATACGATAACCAGTGGCGTAGCCAGCAGCTTTTCCCGGTGTATGTGTGTGCGGGTGGAGGAAGGAGGAGAGCGGCGGCTCGGCGAGCCGGGCGGCCGGGCGACAAGACGCCTTTTGAATCGGGGGTCGCCTAAGGTTAGTAAGGCGTGAGGGGTATGATATTTTCTCCCTTTTTTTTTTTGGGGGGGGGGGGGGGGGGGGGGCGTTGGTGTGTCGCGTTCGGACGTTAAATTGAGCATTTGATCAAATATTTAAAAATCTCAAAAGATTTTTTTTTTTTTCGCAGAGCAGTAGTCGATTAGGCATTCATTGGCGGCACCGGCCAACCGGGGCGATTAATTCTGAACGTCGTTGATCTTTGTAAAAGTCAGTGTTAAACACTGGTTTTTAATATCAACGTTGTTTTTTTTTTTTTTTTTTTAATTTAACGATGTTTAATAAATAGTTTGGTAAAATGTCACTTTACCTTGAAATACCAAATATAAATGTCTGAGCTAATTATTTGTGCGCTTCGCAAACATTAATAGTAGTATATTACGGAATAAGGTCATGAAGTTGTTACAGGCAGCGAGGCTAGCAGTTATATTGTCTTGGCATTTTCTTTGCCTGTGATCAGGCATTTCTTAAACTCTGATTTTTTAGTAGGCGGGTTAGATACAACTCAAGTTTGCATTATTTGAAGTTGATTGAATATATTTCTTTCGTCCTGCGGCAACGTTGTAGGGTGATTGCGTCGAGGGTACTGGATGGCTGCTACCTTGGACTCATCTCGTGACAGTTCTTTACACTGCTTACTGCAGGTAAGCGGAGTCCGATATTTTATTTTGATTTTCTTGTTCCCATTTGTGCACTTAAAATGGGGCTCTTGATTTTTATTTTGATTTTGTGTGTCTGCTGTTCGTTCATTTCTGAGAGAAAAGTGAGGGTATACTTCGAGATAAATTAGGATAAGACACACAAGGCGCTTGAGTGTGTCTTTTTCGATGTTATTTTTTTTGTGTTTTCGTGCTTGTGTGCTGTTCTCCTCATGTCTAAATAAAACATAGATTCAATTTTAACTTTTATTCTGGCAAATTACTTCGGCAAAAAAATTTACATATTTGCCGAAGTTCGACATTCGGCAGTTAGAAATTATTCGTGCGCTTCGCAAAGATTAATAGGAGCATATTACGGAATAAGGTCATTACGTTGTTGCCGGCAGAGAGACTAGCAATTATAGTGTTGTCTTGGCTTTTTGTTTTTTTTGCGTGTGATCAGACTTTTTTTTAAAGTGTAATCATTCAGTAGGCGAGTTAGATATGGCTCAAGTTTGCATTATTTGAAGTTGATTGAATATATATCTTTCGTCCTGCGGCAACGTTGCAGGGTGATTTCGTCGAGAGTACTGAATGCCTGCTACCTTGGACGCATCTCGTGACAGTTCTTAACACTGTTTACTGCAGGTAAGCGTAGTGCGATATTTTATTTTGATTTTCTTGTTCCTATTTGTGCACTTGAAATGGGGTCTTGATCTTTATGTTTACTTTGTGTGTCTGCTGTTTGTTGATTTTCGAGAGAAAATTGAGTGTATACGTCGAGTAAATAAATTAGATTAAGACACACAAGGCGCTTGAGTGTGTCTTTTTCGGTGTTATTTTTGTGTTTTCGTGCTTGTGTGCTGTTCCTCTCATGTCTAAATAAAACATAAATTCAATTTTAAATTTTATTCTGGCAAATTACTTCGGCAAAAAAATTTACATATTTGCCGAAGTTCGACATTCGGCAGTTAGAAATTATTCGTGCACTTCGCAAACATTAATAGTAGTATATTACGGAATAAGGTCATTAAGTTATTGCCGGCAGACAGACTAGCAAGTATATTGTCCTGGTTTTTTTGTTGTTTTTTTTGCGTGCGATCAGGCACTTTTTAAAGCTGATCATGCAATAGGCGAGTCAGATGGCTGAGTTTGCAATATTTGAAGTTGATTGAATATATTTCTTCCTACTGCGTCAACGTTGTAGGGTGATTTCGTCGAGGGTACTGGATGCCTGCTACCTTGGACAAAACTGCAGGTAAGCGTAGTCAGATTTATTATTTTGATGTTCTTGTTCGCATTTGGGCACTTGAAATGAGGTTCTTGATTTTTATCTTTTCTTCGTGTGTGTGGTATTCGTTCATTTTCCAGAGAAAATTGAGGGTATACTTTAAATAAATAAATTAGAGTAAGACACACAAGGCGCTTGAGTGTGTCTTTTTCGGTGTTATTTTTTTGTGTTTTCGTGCTTGCTTGCTGTTCTTCTCATTTCTAAATAAAACATAGATTCAATTTTAAATTTTATTCTGGCAAATTACTTCGGCAAAAAAATTTACATATTTGCCGAAGTTCGACATTCGGCAGTTAGAAATTATTCGTGCACTTCGCAAACATTAATAGTAGTATATTACGGAATAAGGTCATTAAGTTATTGCCGACAGAGAGACTAGCAAGTATATTGTCTTGTTTTTTTGTTTTTTTTTTGCGTGCGATCAGGCATTTTTTAAAGCTGATCATGCAATAGGCGAGTCAGATGGCTGAGTTTGCAATATTTGAAGTTGATTGAATATATTTCTTCCTACTGCGTCAACATTGTAGGGTGATTTTGTCGAGGGTACTGGATGCCTGCTACCTTGGACAAAACTGCAGGTAAGCGTAGTCAGATTTATAATTTTGATGTTCTTGTTCGCATTTGGGCACTTGAAATGAGGTTCTTGATTTTTATCTTTTCTTTGTGTGTGTGGTATTCGTTCATTTTCCAGGGAAAATTGAGGGTATACTTTAAATAAATAAATTAGAGTAAGACACACAAGGTCTTACTCTAATTTAGTGTGTCTTTTTCGGTGTGTTTTTTTTTCTGTGTTTTCGTCCTTGTGTGCTGTGTGTGTGAAATAAAACATAAATTCAATTTTAATCTGGCAGAGCACTTCGGCAAAAAATATTTGCATATGTGCCAAAGTTCGGCAGTTAGGTTTGGCGGTCATAGGGATCTGCTGTGGTGCTGAGTAGCTAATGTGGTGTAGCGGTCTGTGGTGTATATTCTTCCTCTGCCCTTGTCTTAGAGCGCAATCATGTTTTTTTTTCACGTACAATACCAACTCGCCCAACAATCAGCACTTGTATATACTAACCTGCTACAGTAGTTGTACCCCTTTGACTAAGATCTGTTATAAGAACTTGAGATTGGGCGAGTTGGTTATTCATGTTTTTCGACGTAGCGCACTCGAGAAACTGTCACTCGAGCATTCACACACCCAAAGAACACACCGTGCGTGTGTTCTTTGGGTGTGTGAATGCTTGAGTGAGAGTTTCTCGAGTGCGCTACGTCGACAAACAAAAATAAGATTTGTTAGTCACCTAAGTAAATCGGGGTGACAAATTTAAACATGACCGGTGAATACAAAGTGCCTACGATTACCACCCGCCATGTGATAATTTTAGTCAGTGGTAATTAGTCAACAGTTAAACTGGTCACGTCTGGTAAGTATGGTCGATGCTTTATAATGCTGGAATCAGAGGCCCATCAAATGCTCCAAATGCGTCTTAGAAAAATCAAATATTTCTTCACAGTTCTTCAAATTCGGGATGATATGTTTCAACTTCATATCACATGATTTCCACAATTTTCTGGTTCCAGGCAGGCAGTGCAATCTACCCGGTGGCTGTCAGCTCAAGCCTAATTAATCCTGAGGCGCCCAGTTATGTGGCAGTGGAGGGAGACCTCGATGTCGCGTCGCCTGCTGAGGCAGTCCTGGTTGCATTCTGCCTCTAGATCATCCTTAGCGACGACTAGAGCCCCGAAACTGTTGTTCCAGATGCCCTTATTGCGCTTAGTGGTTTCATCTTAGAACTTTTATAAGATGTCTAGTCATGCCATTGATTTTTATGCCATTTTGTTTGTGACAGCCCCAATAAAACATTGTCATGTACTTTCACAACTAGGCCGTCTTCATCTATTATAAGGCCCACCTTTGAAGCACGTACTATCACACTCACAAAGGGCCATAGTACCTTTCTTTAGGGGGTAAAAGTGATTCCATCAAGTGTGCATTTAACCTGTAATAAGGTGGTGACCTGGGCCAGTTGGTTGCTGTTATACATGATGGGAAAAACAGCTCGGAAATCGCAGACTACGAAGAACAAACACGACAGGACAGCATTTTTTTGTCATGTTTGTTCTTCGTAGTCTGCGATTTCTGAGCTGTTTTCCTCATCGTGTGTATTTAACCCCAAAGTGGATCATAGTTCCCTCCAAAAAGAGGTAAAAGCAGCGCCCACAATTACGTCGTCTTACCTCTCAAAAGGATTGAAATTCCCTCCTAAAGGAGGTAAAGGCTGACCCTGAAAGGATGCACTTTTAACACCAAAAGGAACTAACGTTACCTCTAAAAGGAGACAATGTTGCACCCTAACCTAGGGGGCAAGTTTGCACCCTCGTTGCAGGGGGTAACGATACCTCCAAAAGGGATTGCCCTGTGTGCAAGTCGGTTACCCCCTTAAGGAGGGTACTACAGTACCCTTTTTTTTAAGAGTGCGGGCCGGTTTCACCGACCGCGACGCCACGAAACCCGGAAACGGGCGCCTAAGAGCTGGGCTTTAATATATATATATATATATATATATATATATATATATATATATATATATATATATATATATATATATATATATATATAGGTAAAGTAAGGTAAATATAAAACAATGGACCGGGAAACGTTAATAAGTCAAAGATGCGTACTGACGGAGTTACTAATACGAAGTTTATTACGACGTTTCGAGCGAGGACCGTTCTTCCTCAGGTCCCCGTTCGAAACGTCGTAATAAACTTCGTATTAGTAACTCCGTCAGTACGCATCTGTGACTTATATATATATATATATATATATATATATATATATATATACATTTTTTTACTTACTTATTTATTTGTGGACATCTTGCGCAATAAACAGTTGCAGTTAGTTCTTCATTTTCATTTGTAATGTGGGTTATACGGCGTAAAACATAAAATCTTTAAACTTGCCGTGTTTTGGGTCACTTTTGGGCTGGGCAGCTTCTTTGGAAGTCCAAAATCTGACCTTCATAGAGCTGTCCTGTTCACTCTGTATTGACACCAGAGTACACGCTATGTGTTTTAGGCGAATCGTGTCTCCGGTTAGGATCACATGACTACAGTCACCAACCTCTTGGTTAGGCACAACACGGCACCTGCTTGAATCCCAAAGCCCCACATAGCACCCACTGAACAATCAAACTTTGGTACAAGTGATAAATCATCATTTGTGTTCATTGTTGGGATGCCCCTGAAGAAAGCAGCAGCGGCAGCGCCGGCATGCGTTGCTGACAACTAAACAACTTTCTTTCGCTAATGCAGACCACCGGGCATCAACGTGCGGTGGGAGCTCCATCGACCTCTTTTTCATCATTGCGTACTATAGACTGCCAGTTGCCATTGTGCTGAGGAGCCGTGACAGGGTGACTTCCTGGAATCAGCTGGCACCAGCAGGTGCCCAGGGCCTCCAGCGACGATTGGAGGCCTGCAAACCTACGTCATCATCTTCGGTGTTATAAAAGCCTGCGCTCATCTGTTCAGCGACACAGCAGCAGCTGCAGCGGCGGCATGCGTTGCTGACAACTAAACAACGTTCTTTCGCTAATGCAGGTTGGTAAAGTTTAGTTCTGTATAACCGTTTTCTTTTCTTTTTCCAACTGTTGCTGCTGCTACTGTTGCTGCTGCTGGGATACTTTATTGTTACTGTACATTTTTGAAACCTAAATATGGCAGGGGCTAAGGAGTATAAATGTATCGCATATAACCAGGAAAAAGAGGAAAAAAGATTCCCTGATTTCTTGTACTGAATGTGACTACCCTTACCACATAGGAACATGCTCTGGTGTTTCCGAAGACTCGCGTGTTGTCTCACGTAAGACATGGCTCTGTCAGACTTGTAAAACTGCTAAATCACAGGGAAGCCAGAGCTCAAAGCAAAACAAAGACATTGACGTTGCCACAATGCTAATCTCAATGAACTCTAAGCTGGACACCCTTCTCAACCTAAAAGAAACGGTTGATGCCATGGAAGAGTCTCTCCAGCACATGTCTGCGAACTATGACCAGGTGCTAAAGCGCATGTGTAAACATGATGAGGAACTTAAAATCTTAAAAAAAGAGTTGCCAACCTGGAAAAGACGGAAGCCGATGTTGAAATTAGGAGGCTTAACCAAAAGGTGAACGACCTTGAATACAGGAGTCGTAAACAAAACCTAGAAATACATGGCATCCCTAAATCCGGAAACGAAATGGCTCGAATAAACGAAGTAGCAAGCAAATTGGACGTCCCTGTTTTGACAGCAGACCAGATCATTCTAGCGCATAGACTTGGCTCCCGTCCCGATGAGATACCTGGGATTATTGTTCACTTTGCCAACCAGCCGACCCGAGACCAATGGCTTGATAAGCGCTCTAAACTAAGGCATGCTCGGAACAAAATCTACGTATCGGAAAGCCTGACGCAGCAAGATAACACGCTACTCTGGGAAGTGAAGGAACGGGCGAAAGAGAAAACATCCCAGTAGGTTTGGTACAAATATGGAAACTTTTTTGTAAGCGAGAGAGAGGGGGCCCAAGTACGTGTGGTGAAGTCGAAGGATGATTTGGAAAGGTTGGAGTAGTTTTTTCCTTCGCATTTAAAGGCTGGTTATTTAGTTTTATACCATGAGTGACGGCGATTATTTGTTACCTAAAAAAGTTGGGCTCATCTTTACGGAGCAAACAAAAGCGCCTTTTTCTTTATTTCACTTAAATGTACAATCAGTTCGGAATAATTTTGATAAACTAAACATATTTTTGGAGAGTTTCAGTTTTCCATTTGTTGTCATCATGCTTACAGAAACGTGGTATAAAAATACTAATGAGGTAGATAGATTGGAGGGTTTACAATATATCCAATTTAAATCGTAGCGATAAGGTAGGTGGGGGTATAGCTATGTATGTAAAGAAACACTTCAAATGTTCTGTTATTACTGATTTCACTATAATTTCAAATGACTACGAAATCTTAACTTTGCAACATGAAAAATCAATATATTCAGTAGTTTATCGTCCACCTTGTGTAATATTTCTTCTATTTTTGAAATCCTTGAAGTGTTCCTTTGGTTTATTGGTGAAAACGGCGTTACACTATTCTTTGGCGGCGACTTCAACATAGACATGCATTCTTCCTCTTATCATAAACAAGAGCTGATGTCTTTATATCAATCGTATGGGTTGTCCCATGTTATTCTTCAACCTACTCGTGTAAAACCTGTACATGAGGCGTTACTAGACTTACTTTTAACAAACCTTTCTACGTCGGAAGTACTTGCCGGAGTAGTTGGAGAAACAATTAGTGATCACCTTCCAATATATCTACTTTCTAATGTGAGCTATAACTTAAAAGAAACTCGTGGTCCTGAAGTATACTTCAGGAATATAAGCGCTAAAAACCTTGAACTTTTTGAACACCATATGAATTATGTAAACTGGAGTGCGGTACTGTCCAGCGTATAGGCAGATGAGGCGTTTGACTGTTTTCTTGAACAGTTTAGAATGATGTACGACCGCTGTTTTCCTTACAAATTGCAAAATGTTTCCCGAAAATCTCCTAAACCCTGGGTTATGACAAAAATATTAAGAATGATAAATAAAAACATGCTCTTTATCAACAATTTGTGCGCACTAAAGACGCAAGTATATTGTCTAAATTCAAAACGGAACGAAATGAGCTAACAAAGAATTTAAGGCAAGCTAAACGCGCTCAGTTTAATAATTTATTTTTAGATACTAAGCGACCAGATGTTATGTGGAAAAAGTTTAATGGCACAATTAAGCAAGGCTCGTATGGGCATCGGATCACAGAAATGGAAATCGGAGGTGTCCACTTAACTGGATCCACTTTAGCGGAAACATTCACTGAGTATTTTGTTAACCTTGTTCAAAGTTTACACTATGCGGATTCTTCTAGAAATGTGCAGAGCATTTCTCCTAGTCTCTTTTTCTTTCCAACTGACGAAGATGAAGTTTACTCAGTTTTCCAAAATTTAAAGAGCAGTAAAAGCACTGATATATATGACCCTCAAAATAAATCTGTACAATATGTATTGCGGTGCATTGCTCCCTGTCTGACGTATATTTTTCATCTGGCACTAGAGAATGGAACTTTTCCAAAAAACATGCAGGTGGGAAAGGTAACGGTGCTGTACAAATGTGGGGAAAAGAACAACATGGGAAATTTTAGGCCAGTGTCCGTTCTACGAGTATTTTCTAAAGGACTTGAAAGTAGTATACATAACAGGTCGTATAGGTTTTGTGAGAAATATTCTATTCTTACCGATTGTCAATATGGATTTAGAAAAAGTAGATCTACTGAACTTGCATTATTAAAGCAAAAGGATAACAATATAGAAAATAAGCTGTTAACACTTGAACTATTTATAGACTTTTCAAAGGCTTTTGACAGCCTCAATCATAATACTTTGCTCCAGAAGCTTTATATGGACGGTGTGCTTGCTAGATCCCTAAGCATAGTTAAAAGTTATCTTCAGTATCGCTACCAGTTCGTTGAAATAGATAAAAAGCGATCTCAATTGCAGCCATTAAAAGCTGGAGTGCCACAAGGTAGTATTTTGGGACCACTCCTCTTTAACTTGTTTGTCAATGACATAGTAAATATTGAAAACAATGTACGTTTTATTATTTACACGGATGATACCAGTGTATTTTTTTCAGGTACGGATACTGAGCAGATTATAAGTACCGCGAATAAATTTTTAGATGAATTAAATACTTGAACAGTGTCTAATTCCTTGCAAATTAATTGTAGTAAAACTAAAGCCGTTCTTTTTAGAGCAAGAAATACAAATTGCTTTCATACCTCTGCTCTCTCCCTCGGTACCCACAAGATAGATATAGTCGAAAGTGTTAGAGTTTTGGGTGTAATATTTAATCAATACATGTTATGGGATCAAATGGTGCATTATGCATGCAAAAACTCTCAAAGGCCGGAAGTGTTATGTACAAACATCGTCATATACTCCCAATGTCAGAAATGCTTCTTATATATCAATCTTTATTTTATGTGCATTATAATTACTGCTCTTTGGTTTGGGGGAATACAACGTCCACAAATCTTAAGTAGATACAAATCCTGCAAAAAAAATTTGCGCGTATTATATGCCATGCTGCATACGATGCCCATACATGCATTGTTTAAGAAACGTGATATTGTACAGATTCCAAATTTCTATAATCATAAACTTTGTATTACATATAAAAAGTCCTTTCATCACAAAGAAAACGCATTTCTGTCTATCTCACAGATTACAATTAGGGACACGATTTATGATACACGCAGCGCGGATACCTGGCTAGTGCCGGACACCAGAACAAATTATGGAATTCAGACGCTGCGAAATACTCTTTCTCCTCTTTTAAATCGTTTGAGGGAATTAAACATACAACTTTTGACTTTGGTAAACAAATATTTGCTTTTATTTTCTGTTTAGCCTTCAGCGTTAGTGTAGGTGCATGACGTGTGGTGACTTTCATTTTCTTTGCTTTTGTTTTATATCAAACGAAAAATTACATAAACCATTTCTTTTTGTGTGTTAACTGTTTTATGTGCTGTCTCGGCTGCTGCTGAGGGGAGATGGAGACCTGTCAAGTAGCTGTTATGTAGCTTTTTTCTCTGTTTTCCCTCTCCAAATGGAGAAAAATAAAGCATTTTGTTTTATTGATTGATTGATTAATCTTCGTCAGCACTCCCCCGTTCTGGCCTTGAAGGAGCTTCTGCTTTTCTACACCTTCGCTATTTTTGTCTCTCTCCCTAAGCTAAAGCATGGTAGAAGGCGCGCACTCGCCGGACAAATCAACCGCAGACATTTTATCGCTTGACTACGCTCGCTGTGCGCGGGTAACGGCAGAAGCGTGATCACGTAGTTCGACGGAGGGCGCATTAGCCATTGACAATCCCGGAAGGCCTGCTTGTGGACGCAGTTTCGCTTGTGATGTGGCCTGCGTGATTGCTGTGGATTTCGCTTCTGTGGTAAATGATATCTCGCTTGAAAAGTATGTCGCCAACAAGCGAATCCTTTAAAGACGCGGAGAATCGAGAGACAATGCAGGGACGAATTCGAATTTGTGGCGGGAAAGGGGACACTATAGGTCTAAGCTTGAGAAGGGATAAGTCTGCGATACTAGTTCATTAAGACCCGGAGGGGCAACCCCTGTAGAGGCAAGACATTGTGATAGAACAAGTAGAAAAGTACAAATATCTGGGTGTATGCTTAATTGAGGAAAGAAATATCTGAATGAACATAATGGAATTAGAATGAAGAAGGGGAAAAGATATTCGGCTATTCTGAAAAACAAAGCGCCGTGGAACCTTAATAATTACAAACTTGTGGGGGGAGGGGGGGCGGGCATGGAAGGAGTAATGTTACCAGGGTTGAGTTTCAATAATGCAATCTTGTGTATGAAAATCTGAAGTAGAGTTAAACTAAGAGGTAAGGCAAAGGAGTGTAGGCAGGTTAGCTTTAAGGGCACATGGTGACATACTAAATGAATGGGTACAGGGGGATATGGGTTGGGCATCTTTTGATAGTAGAGGCAGCAAGTAAAGTAATCTTTGACCGAAGGCTAAATGATATGAAGCAGAAGAGGTGGGCAGCTAAGGTGTATAAATTAAGTTCCTATATATTAAAAGCTTGAACATAAATTGGACGACACGGGCTCGAAAGCTTGGAAACAATTTTTTCATGGCGGGCAGTGTAATAAAGTCAGTAGAAAACAGACTTAAGGATAGAGAGAGAGGTGTGCAAGGAAGTATGCAGGAGAAATCAGCTTTAACTGTGTATAGGTTACAAAAAGAGAAAATGAGGAACGCAACTTTGTTTGATAATTC
Source organism: Ixodes persulcatus (assembly GCA_013358835.2). Classification (NCBI taxonomy): domain Eukaryota; kingdom Metazoa; phylum Arthropoda; class Arachnida; order Ixodida; family Ixodidae; genus Ixodes; species Ixodes persulcatus. The sequence continues at coordinate 229,475 of JABSTQ010009798.1, read as the reverse complement.
TCAGGCCAGATCTGGGGTACTAAGAACAAAAAGCCTTAAAGGGCAAAATTCGAAGATATGGTTAAAGTTTGTTTTCTATGTGGAATGAAGAGCGAAACTATGGAACACCTTGTTTAGAGGTGCAAGAGGCTTAAACGTGCCCTCATTGAGGAGAAAACAGATGTCAAGGGGGCCCTGGGTTTCGGTGGAGAAGATGGAAATATGGATTATAAAAGGGTTGTGGTAACAAAAAGAAGGTGAGAGCATTGGTGAAAGGAGACAAGGGAAAACTGAAATTGTTAAAAGCAACTAGCACAACTAGAGACAGGCAGGACAGAGGAAAATCGGGACTCCCTCCCCCGTGGCTCCAGCCCAAAGTCTCAACCCTGTCTCTCAGTGGGTCTGGGTTTTTTTAAAGACCCTCAACAAGGTTGACCAGAGGAAAATTGGCAACTCCCTCGACGGGGGGAGATGGCGGGGGTACGTTTTCATTTTTTTCCTTTTATTTTGTATTTGTCCGATATCCTAGAGGTCATCCTGGTGGTTCATTCCCCGGCCCCGGCCCGTTGAGAGTTGCAGGGAAATAGAGGTAAAGAAATTGGGCATTTAAGTGGAGAGGAAAACATTTTCTCCGGCTAGGTGGCTCAAGCTACCGCCCATTACAAAGGGCATAGCCATTATCATCTATCCATCCATGGTCCAGCCAACACAAGTGTGTTTAGTGTTTGGTTCGGTAAATGACAGGTGGTGCTACATCGTATTGAATCTCCATGGATTCCTTCCTTCTGGTTTTCGTATTTGAGTGGCTGTTCTACAGTGCCAATGTCGACATATGTCTCGGATTGCATCTTACAATTTCGGTATTTGCAACGTAAGGGCGCTGCAACCTTCCTGCCGACAATTGACCGTTCTTCTACGGGTACTCTTCCGGATAACCTCTAAATTGGGCAGCATCTATCTCCTGGCCAAAAACAAACAAAAACAAAACAGCGCCGGAAAGCACAAGGACACGGACGAAGGGAAACGGGAGAATAATTTCCCGAAATGTTTACCGGCAGCCGCGTGCCATCATTAATGTAAAATCATGTCACAACTGCAGGTTGAATACTGACTTTCTTATTCGCCCTGCATTTTGTGAAAACACGTTTTATTGCCACCTTTTCGTGAATATACGTTTCATGGACACACGTTTTGTTAATATTAACGTTTCATCGACATTCATTACTGGAATCGCACGCTGTAGGGGCATTTCGCCGCTGGTGTATTCCTTAGGCGCTTGCTCACCGACCCAGCCCACCCTTCGCGCTGCTTCTTGGAAAGACTGCAACGGCTCATTACAAAAAAAAAAAAGAAGCTATTCTAAGCTGTTTATGAAACATCGCGTGTTGATTAAACGATCTGTCAATGAAACGTTGTTTGATGAACTGATTGCACCACGAGTGAGTGGCGACTGCCTGTAGAATTTCGGGGAAACATTTTTGCCGGCTGCGGCAAGACAAGACACTACTCAAGAATTACCCCGGTTCTTGATTTTTTGCAATCTTCTCAGTTTCATAGCAGCTTAGTAGTACCTCTATAACTATTACAGCTTGCATAGTTTGTACTCGTCTGCAGAATACGCTGTGTTTAATAAACTTGTAGAACATTTGAAAACAATCCCTTGTGTCTGTTTACCTGTCGTATAGCAAACACCGGGGCTAGTGCATTTTTTGTTGTTGAAGGGTTTGCTCAATGTTTAAATGGGTTTATTAAGTTTGAAACGTCTTAAATAAGTTTGACATGTCCAACGTTCTTTTATATCTAAACGCAAGGTCGGCGATTTGTTTTATTAAGATGCACAGTGGCAACAAATAATTTGTTGCACATTTCATACGACTGCGACAAAAAAAAAAAAAAAAAAATATAGGCAGCTCTAGCACGATGGTAAAGAAAAAAATAGGACGAGCTATAGGGTAAGCTATAGCAAACCATACAGGGGCTATAGGCGGTTAAGAGAACAATAGGAAAAGCTATAAGCAGCTATATCTCAATGGGTAAAGAGAACCATAGGACGAACTATGGGATGAGATATAGCGGACCATACAGAGATAATTTTGCGGCTAGAAAAACATCAAAAAATCTTTAGGCTGCTAAAGCACGCTTTCTAAAAAGATCCATAGGGTAAGCCATAAAGATAACTGTGGCATACCTTACAATAAGTTAAAGACGGCTTAAGGAACCGTAAGAAAAGCCATAGGCGGGTATAGCATCCTTTCTGAAGAGATCCATGAAGTAAACCATACAAACGTTTATAGGTTTCCACTCGAAAAGCTATAGAGTATAGACAGACATAGAGGAGACCACAGGAAACCTATTGACATCCATAGAAGAGTTCATAGCTAATTGGGCCAATTTTCTATAGCCTGCCATACAAATAATTTTCTTACCCGACCATAGGCCATTTTTGTATGGGGAAGCCCAGTATCTGCTACTTGTGATTATCAATTATCTATAACACTGATCTGTATAATCTACAACGTATTAAGAATTATTTTAAACACTGCTTTGGCTAAAGTACGAAGCATGTAGAATACAGTTCCTCCTAGTGAAACAGCGCTTTTTTTGTAAAAAAATGTTTTGGCTACGGCCGTAATCGAAGCAGAACAAGATTGAAAATGTAACTGCCATCAAAAGAATCCGTGTTTTTTCGTTTTTCTTTGGGCGGGGGGGGGGGATGTCTATTAATTGGGGTAATTGGGGGTAATAGAATGAATAGTATTACACAGGACGCTGCTGCGCGTTAGGCGTACGTAAAATATTTTTTTTTTATAATTTGTATATTTAACAGAACGGAGCGTATTAAAAATTTTCCAAAAGCTCTGTTGAGGTGGTTCGTTCATCCTATTTAAATTTTATAATTATCGTTTTATAAAAACATTTCATCTTAAAACATAATCTGTAATTGCCTTGCTTCAAAAAAAAGGGCTGTGAACGTTTTTCTAGCTTTTCCATCGATATTCAAGACGTTTTATTCAATTCCACATGCTACCGACCGAACAACCAAAAAGGAGCAGAGTGCTATTTCAGTCCTCAATGCGGGAGGAATCAACCGAGACAGTTTTCTGGAACTACTGTATCTACTTAACATAAATGATAGTGTCATATCAGGATCAACGATATGTACAAAACACTAGTGAGTGAATCGGATCTTGTGTGGCCCTATCACTTTGTAAGGTATGTCTTGCGGCATGTGAAAGAAAAGTTCAGAAGATCGTTAAGGATCCCAAGAGCGAGGTTATCTTCATGTATGCCGACGATTTGTTGATTTTATGTAAAACGGAGGTTGATGAAGAAACCAACGGGTGAAGTAAAATTGTTCTGAAATGTTTTCAACAGAGCTGCTTCGGGCTCAAAATCACCTATGAACTTCTTTTAAACAAGTCTTTATTGTTTCTGGATTTAACTCTGAAGTTCACGGTTGGCCACGTTTACTGGAGGCACCAAGCTAGATCCTTTAAAAGATATCTTCCTTTTGACTCTTAATGTTCGATAAATGTAGAAGGAGGTGTGGCCACTACAGTACTTGCATTTGCCCTTAAAAAGTCATGCCATCATCAAGTTGGGCGAAGCACTTAAACACGAATGTCAATGCAAGAGACTGCTGGTTACACAAATACATTCTTGATAGCGACGTCTGAAAAAATCTGCGACAATATCAAGCGGAGCCATAAGGAAATTGACCAAACAAAAAAAAAAAGACACGAAAGCCTATAGTGATAGCGGCTTATATCCACGGCATCACTCACAGATTAAAGAAGACTGCCGGACGGCAAGGTGTCCACGTGGTTTGCTCCGTGCCGGATAAGGGATATCACATGCGTCACAGGGTAAACCAGAAGGGTGATTTCAGAGACGTTTGTGTCCTTGCTCGCAGGACAAAGTATGCTTCGTGTGAAAAAGGAGTCATATATAACATTTAATTAGAAGGCGGTCGATGCTACATAGACCAAACCGGTCGTTGTATCAATGACCGGACAAGGAAACATGCTGCATCATTAAGGAACATTTCTGCAGGGGGACATCTATCAGTCCACTGTCGAGAATGCCGGTGCACTGCAAGTTTGCAAAACATCAAGGTCTTGGAAAAAACAAACAGAAACACTTGCGCGCCAAATGCTGGAGGCATTGTCCATCGATGTAAAAGAAGATAAATGCATCAGTGTCCCAGTGTCCCTTCCCTGGTAAGGCACCAGTGAGAAAAACTGTTTCTGCGGGGGTCCTGAAGGACATGGAGGAGCGTCACTTTCGGATAAGGATAGAAATAGGGGAGGAAGGCTTTAATCCAGTTTGTAAATAAGGAACACGAAGGCTTCAACCCAGGGTGTAAATGCCGATGGTAATGAAGGAAGAAGGATTCAATATAGTTGAAAGTCCAGCGGTTGTCAAATTTTGTATATATTAGTTCAGCTGGCACCCCCCAAGAATATGAACCAAATAGCTCAGTTCCAACCAGTAGTCTCTTTTCATTATTTCCAATGCCGGGCATGTCTTATCGAGTACCTGTTTTGTGGCTTCTTCCTATTTTAAAGGATTTCGAGCGTGCAGCGGGTCATGTTTTGGGCGCAGAACAAGCAACTGTGCACATATGCATAATCAGAGACAAGAATGCAACACTTATTTATTGAAAATGGTGCGATATTACTTGGCCTTCAATTTATTTTGATGGTCTTACATGGACAGGGAGTTACCGATTCAGTGTTACAGGGTAGTTCTTGCCGTCTCTCTTGGTTTTTTATATGTGCTTTTTTCACGTAAATCTCCCACACTGAAAAGAGCTGATGCCGTGTTCGCTCTAACAATGTCCGACAGTACACATAAAACCATGTGTGGACATTGTTAGCGCTGTGTTTAATGTCATTATATTGAGAAAAGAAACACTTACCCATGTAGTCACACAGACGTTTCGTTTTTCGTTTTCTTAAAAAAACAAGCGGTTTATTTCGACGATACCCGCTCGTCACCGAGACGGGTACCTACCTTCCAAATCTTGTTCATTTCGAGTCTAATTCCTTTTCTTCTACATGTCCACACACAGCGTATCTGGGTGACATCACACACCGATGATACTACATCGCGTGGGCCGGTTGCGGCATGCGTTCGCGGTTCTCGCGCACACGTGCCGACGGCTCCTGTCGTTGACAACACGGCCATCCTCCATCCCAGTCGCCCCGGCTGGGTCTTCTTGTCGCTGGAACTAGGAATGTTTCGGCGAAGTGATTATCCGACTCACGCTGGCTCTTGCTGAGGTTTTACCTCTACTATATCCGTGTCGCTCTCCGCTTCCGTTGACAGGCCGTCGTCGCTGCTCTCGGTGCTACTCTCAGCGCTGGCCGTGAAGCGCTTCATCTGGTCAACAGCGGCAATACCTTCGTAGAAACGTTGCGACCGTTGGGTCTCCGGTAGATCTTGAACTTTATACCTATCGTGAGGTAGCTTTTCCACAACGATATACGGGCCTCGATATTTGGGGCGTAGCTTGCGCAACTCGCTCGTTGCCCCTGGTTTTCTTCCGGATTGGAACCTTGCAATATAAACACTCCAGACAGCACGCAATATGTCGCGTGACGTAACAACGCATTCTTGTAAACCAATACTTCTTGGTGAGTAGAGCCATGGTCTTCTCAACGGCAAAGTGACCGACGTCATCGTGGCATCGTCGTACTACTCGCCAACGTGCTTCTCGTGGCACAACCGATAGCAGATGATCTTCTCTGTCGTCATGGACCCTCTTGAAAATCTTTCCCTCTGCTAGCACGTACTCGTTCTTGATACGCTGCGACTCTTTAGTTTTTGAAGATCCCTGTAAGATTCCTTGTAACGTTGGATCGGTCTTTTGGGCCAACACCAACCAGTCATCGTCAGAGAGCTCTGTAGCGAAAACGCTGACGCTCATGGCGACATCCATTTCTTCGGGTCTCGATGCAGGAGCCCTACTGAGCGCGTCGACGTGCTTCATCTCTGTTGCCTTCGCGCACCCCAATTCCGATAGGGATGTAGCGAAGCAGTCGCGGTAGTCATTAATCGTGGTGACGAGTGCTTTCTTTTGCGAGTCAAAAATAGATGGACCGATATCTACGTCCTTTGTTGCAATCAAGGTTGTCGGCTTTCTTTCGCCGCAGTTTACGCACGCGTCGAGGTTGGTGTTAGCGTCTTCTTCCGTGCACCATGTTCCTCTAGCGATCTGTTCGTCTTCAGCGACGATCAGCGGCGTAGCCGATATGTTAGTTACGGGGATATACAGTTCTCCCAGTTCGTCTTTCCTCAAAACACAGGTTGGGACGTAATGCCCACGCGATTCGTGGATACTGCCATCAATAAAGATGTCTCCGTGGGTTTTTTGTGTCTCTTCTCCGGAGCGGAGCGCAATAATCCCGACGTAGCTTGGAGGGATTACGACCGCTTCTTTGACCCAAGGGCCTACGCGTCGTGGAGGGAGGACCGGTATCTTAAGATTGGCCAAAGTCCCGTCCTCATCATCAGACGTGTCACGCTCTTCAAAAATGCGTAGGGTGTTCTTGCGACGTACCACCGTAACATGCGGTTGTTCAGTAAAAGGCTGTCCGACAAGCAGCGGAACAACCTGCACTGCGTCTCGCACAACGTACACCTTGACATTGGCCTTGGCTTGGTCGACCGTCAATGTTGCTTGGAAACTGCCTAAAGGCGTCGGTTTTCCAGAGCCAAACCCGTTGATTGTGAATGGATGATTCAGCGGTTCGTAGGTCACGTTCATCAGCTGCGATTCGCTTTCTCGTAACGTTACGAACTGGCTTCCCATGTCGACGAAAGCTTTGATTGGCTTGTCGTTTAGAATCGCCTGCATGAAATACTTCTCGTTTGGCGCCATGCAGTCCCACGTCTTGCTACCTTGTTGGATTAGAACGGTTGCTTTCTTGTCACTCGTGTTCGTTGAGTTTCTTTTGTGAAAGCAGTCTTTCGTCTCGTGACCAGATTTCCCACAATTGGTGCATCTTGGTTTTCGCTGAGGTTTCGGGCATGCAGCCGAGAAATGTCCGTATGTCGAGCAATTAAAACAAAGTGGCTCGCCTGTTTTGTTGAATCTTTTTCGTGGAGCCCTGGTCGTCGGCTCGTTGTTGTCTAAACCGCAATTTTGACGTTGACCAGTCGGCGGTTGATGGAGGGTTTTGGCCCGAGTTTGTTTGATCACATCGACTCGTTCATGCAGTCGCTTCATGCACCGAAGTAGCTCGTCTGGGGTGGCGTAATCTCGCACGCTCAGAGACCGCACTAAATCTTCGTCTTCTAGTCCAGTGATCAGGTACTCGATGCACGTCCCGTCATCCAGATTGCAGCGTCGTGCTTTCGCCAGCTTGTCATAAAAGTACTCTTCGATGGTCTCGTGGCGCTCTTTTTTTCTTTTCTCCATGTCCCGAACACGTGGTGAAAACTCGATGCCGACGGAAAGGCCTTTTTCATTTCCACTTTCCACTCGTGCCAGGTTCGTTGAACAGAGGTCAAACCGTCATACCATATTTTTGCGACGCCGTGAAGCTTCGTGAGAGCAAAGCAGGTCGTTTGTCGATCGCTCCATTCATATGCCGCAGCTAGATTGTCAACCTTGTTGAGCTACGCTTCCACCGTAAGCTGGGTGTCCGATGATGGATCATATACTGGCACCAACTGGGCGCTTGTCGTAGCCAGTCGTCCGTCCATGGCGCTCGAAGCCCCCGTTGGTGGGTGGCGTTGTGGCGACTGCGTCATTTGGAAAAGCTGGGCCGCTCCTTCCAGGGCCTCGCGTACCGCAGTTCGTATCGCGGCCTGCATGAGCACTTGAAAGTCAAGGACTCCGGACGTTGCACCGTCAGGAGCTAGGCCGTGGTCGTTCGACGTTGCGGTGTCCCAGGCTTCCGTCGACAAATCGTCGTGTTGGCGATCGTCGTGGTCGGAGTGTTCGTCACGCACCTCTGCACTGCTAAGCATATCTGTGGTCGTCGGATCATCCTCTCGTGGGGTCCCCTGCCCTTGTCCTCCTGTGGTTAGCTTACGTCTTCTCGACATCGTGATTTACGTCGACGAAGCTCTCGTTGAGGATATCGGGTGAAGCAAGAATTCGTAGAGCGCTACTTACGTTGTAGCCTTCAATCCGAACGGCTTCTCGATTCGGGGCCTCTCGATCCCACTTCTGAGCTTTTCTGTAGTCACACAGACGTTTCGTTTTTCGTTTTCTTAAAAAAACAAGCGGTTTATTTCGACGATACCCGCTCGTCACCGAGACGGGTACCTACCTTCCAAATCTCGTTCATCTCGAGTCTACTTCCTTTTCTTCTACGTGTCCACACACAGCGTATCTGGGTGACATCACACACCGATGATACTACATCGCGTGGACCGGTTGCGGCATGCGTTCGCGGTTCTCGCGCACACGTGCCGACGGCTCCTGTCGTTGACAACACCCATAATTTGTTTTGTTTACGTTATTCACAAATATTTTAAGCCATTCACTCCTTTATTGTTATTTGCAATATTTACTTTCTAAATCAAGCGCCGAGAAGAAATGCCCCCGCTTTTCCAGGAAAAAATAAAACAACGGAAGTAAATTTCCCACTGCTTGCTGCCTGCTTCCATTTGGAACAGCACACTAGCGCCAGTTGAACCTCCAGCGTACATTATATAACTTAGTGTAACAAACAGTCAAAAATTCTCAATTTTTAATCAAGTTTCATAAAATACACAGGAAATATTTCGCCGTAATCCTTAGGAATCAAAGTCTTTGCGGTTTAACGAACACAACAAAATTAATATCCGGATAATAGATTTCCTTCCATGACCCCTTCAAATACATCAGACGATCCGATCCGATCCAGCCAATAAAGCCGCGCCAAAAGTGCTCTCTCACGGCGCTCTCCGGCATTGAGCGTTCCATATCACGTACAAAACCAATCACGCATAATAAATTCCCAGCGATCCTGCGTTTTTTTTTGCTTAGTGACTGGTTTTGCCGTTACAGCAAACGTACAGTACAATGAGCGGCGTTCCAATTCACTTTTGGGACAGTTTCATTGCCTCCATTAAACAGGAACCTTCATTGCAGTCGGAAATAAAGGTAAACGGAGTGGAGGAGAAACTAACATTTTCCGCAGCAGACACCCCGCGATGTAAACATTCATCGCTTTGACACGAGTTACGGGATGACGTGAACGCATGGGATTTTCGTTATCAGTATTATGCCTCCCAGATGCTCTCGAAGTGAACGACGAGGAAGTGTTTTCTTTTGCAGGTACGATAAAGCACCAACAGTGACGTTCTCAGGGGTCACGCTATCTTGAGAGGCAAGCGACTGAAGGCGCGCTATCACGCCAAAATGAGTGGCAGACAACGCGCTGTAACGCCAGAGTGCGCACTGTGTAGTCAGCCATATTATCTCGGAGACTCGAGCCGGGATCTGTCTCAAATGCGTTACTATCTTGACGTCATCGCGCCCTGGGAATCCATCATTTGGAGCGCGGCAGCAAGCTGATTGTGCGCGGAGTAAAGAAAAGATATCCATGTCTGTAACTATCTTCCTGAACTTGTGTTTTTCCTTTTCACATCTGGGGCTTTTCCACCCAGACTTAGTAACCTTCTCCACTGCGTAATTAGTAATAACGTTTCCTTTTATTGGATACTTTCTGGCTCTTTCCTAGAATATTTGAGTAATTAATGTATCTCATATCCGTGCGCCTGCGAATAATATACTTGTGTTAAACGCTGGGATTATATTGATATGTCTATTTTCACTTTTATATCTCGTGTGTGCTGTTTATTCTAGGTTTATGTGCACTGATATCAGCTGCGCTTTTTGAAATTATTATATACAAGTATAATGCCCCTTTTGTGTTTTGCCGAATAGGCTTTTAAGGTATCTCGAATAAATAAATAGTGAGGAGATATATATTCAAACACACATAAGCTTCGAGAATTTCGAAAATTGGTGGAGCAGTTAGTAGCAGTGTTGCGAAATGGGCACCCCCATTCCATTCCAATTGCATTCCAGGAATTAGAGATTTCGATAATTCAATTCCTTTCAACTCCTACGAATGGGGACATTGGGCCCATTCCCACTCCTGGAATGGCTGAACCGTTCCATTCCATTCCTCTAATTCCTAAACGTAAAAATGGGCACTTAACAGCTACATTGTGAGGCAGGGTTGGGCAGAAATACTCAAAAACGTATTTGGAAATACAAATACTGGGATACATGAAAATAGTAGCTAAAATACTGATACTAATATATATCTGTAAGAATGTATCGCGATACGTATCGAAAATACATTTTAAAAATAGGCAAAAAGTTTTTGGAAATTCAAATACAGCAATGCATATTAGGGAGGGCAGAAATACAAATACTGATTATGCAATACATTTTTCAAATATCTTTGAGACGCCAACTGAGATGAAGCTTGAAGTGTGAAGTGGAAGTTTTTTTGTTTTTTTTTTATCCCAAAATAACTATCCCGCAGTCTTGGCACTTCGCCTTGAAGGTAGTGGTTCCGGACGGAAAGGAGCCTTCAATGGGTTCAAAACAACGTTCCATCAAGGATTGACCGCGGTCCCGTCCCTGGCATCCTGTCTGTCTGACGAGTGATGCGAAAAGACTTCGACCTCTAAATACATTCCATCATTACATCACCACTCTCCTGTCCAAAAAGGGAGCCCCTGTAACACTGATCACATGACGTCACGGTGGAATGAACTAGTATTCTTGTTTATGTAGGAGTTGCCTTGAACATGAAACTTTACCCACGCTGCTGTATGGAAGGACAATCCGTACTTTCGTTGTAGGTGACCTCGTTGAAGATCGTGCAGGCATTTGCAATTTTCGAGAATAATGGACCACCTGGCACCCTAGAGTACATGTCTCATCTTTTGTTACGGTTGAAAAATCGATATGGTGGCATCACTGTTGTGACGATCCTTCCTGCCGACCCTCCGCCTCCAACGCAAGAATGGTAGTCCTCAAGTGTCGCCTAGCATCATCCAAACAGAGACCTCGTGGATTGCGACCTGAGATGACCGGTACAGGTGCGAGCTGTCCGAGAAACAGCGCGCTCGAGACGAGTCGCAGGTGTACAAAGTCTGGGTCGGCACAGCGAGGCCAAGTCTGGACTCCTTCCTGGTTATCGGATCACCTGAGCAGCGGGTCACGTTCCCGTCGACTGATGACGTACCCATGAGCAGTGCAATATTGCAGGCGGGGACGCATTCGGATATGTGTTGAACTTCATTGGGTCAGTCATCCTATTATTTCAAGTCAACCATCGCCAGACTGGTGTTGCAACGGAGTGTGACTCAGCTACTCGGCCACAGGCCAAGCAACACTTCCTTTGATTTCCTGTTTCTCGAGGCTCTAACTAACTATACTTTGTCTCACCCTACGACGGACTAAAAGCAAAAGCTACAGACCGACAGATCAAATCACGAGCCACTTAGAAATTGTGCGGTATTTCGCTTCGATGCACGTATCGGTGCCCGTGTCTGGGATCACTGATGAGGTAACGGGTGGACAGTGGTTCGAATCTAAGAGCACTAAATGACTCATCAATTTTACATCGCAAAGAAAGCAATGACATATAGACTCTTTGCAGCGTTGAAGCTATAGAAATGATGCGGCGCTTTTGGATTCGATCATTTTTTGTCCACGCCTAATCAATGTTAAGCATGTCATAGTTTAGCGTGGAACGTGATTGGACGTGGCGGCCCGTGGCTTTGGCCTTTAGTACATTGTAGGATGAGACAAAGTATAGCAGCGGGCATTAGATGCCAGTAAACAATGAATCATGAAATTCCTACCTTGGGACCTGCGGTAGAAGATGCTCCGACTCAACTCCTGGCACGCTACCTGTTTTGAGTCCCGACTACGCAACATTTCTCAGAAGAGAAAAATAATTCGAAAAATTTGAAGGAACCTTGCTCAGCAAAGTGACATTGCACCAACATCTCTTGACCCTAGTGCCCTCAGAAATAAAAAAAATAAATACAAAAGGGGGAAAAAAGGCGTTCGGAGTTGTATTTTTTTTCGGAAAAGGGGGGGGGGGTATTTCTCAAGAAATGTAACGAAATACATTTCATCCTGACTGTATTGCGATAAAAAAAAAACATTCCACATGTATTTGATACAGGAATAGAGATATTGCTGAAAAAGTTATTGCGATACAGAAATACAGATACGAAATGTTTTGCTGAAATACGATACTGCCCAACTCTGTTGTGTTGCCGGCATAAGCCGCTAAAAGCTGACATTATCAAACGCATCGACAATTGCAGAAAAAAATGCTAAATACCTAAAAAAAGCACTGATTTTACTAAGCTCACAGTGATTGCCTGGGGTGACTCGTAGCGTCCGCAGCGGTTCCTCGCAAGGTGATACAAAGTATGCAGAAACTAAAGTCAAAGAAAATGAGCGGGAATCCGCTAGCTTGCTTGTAATCCTAACCCACCTGAATGTAAAACATATAACACAGAAAACAAGCGTCGGAAGGAAGACCAAGTAAATGGCGGACTTACACGTAAAAATGCAGTATAAAAAAACAAGCGTCGGAGCAAAGCGCAAGAGGAAAAGAGAGAAGTGAATCTTGGGCTTTGTTTTAATGCCGAAGCAAATCCAGATTTCGCACTTCAAAGGTGTGCGCGCTAATGAACGTGGAGGGCAGCAGAGTTGGCCACCTGCTAAGCAACGCTCCTGGAACTATAAAAGAACAATAACTGATCATCTTTCAGAGGCGTGCGAGTCAGCGAGTTATCAGAGCTCTGCGAGTTATGAGTGGCCCCCCGCTCCCAGATCTCAGTCTTTGCGCGCGCGTGCTTTCTCCATGCCGTCGCAAATAAAAAAAAAAGCAAGACAAGAAGGACGATGAAGATCCGTGCATGGCGGCTTCTTTCTTTGCCGCACCCTTCGTTTCTTTTCTTTGGTGCTTGGTTTCTTGTTTCGCTCTCGTGTAACACCAGTGAAGCCCGTCGCCAGAGCATTCGTGAAAGGCGCCACCGCCACCACTCCCCCCTCTGCTCTTTGATTTGACGCTTGTTTTTGTATTCATTTCATTTCTGAACAACTGACTCGCTGACTTGCTCGGTATAGCTAAACGTTACCCCCCCCCCCCCTCTAAAAATATATATATATATATATATATATAATAATAATAATAATAAATAAATAATAAAAAAGAACCGGGCCCATTCCATTCCCATTCCATTCCGGGCAAAAGGCATCCAATCCCATTCCCATTCCATTCCCCTCAAGGTTGCCGCCATTCCATTCCCATTCCATTCCGGGGTCGCGAAAATGCGGAATGATTCCGGAATCATTCCAATTCCGGAGTGGCAACTCCGCAACACTGGTTAGTAGTGGCCTCGTTGTAGGCAGGCATTCTGGTAGATAGTCTTGTAAGTAAAAACAAAAACGAAATATTGCTACCTGATCTTGGAGGTTATCTTAAAAAGCCCGATACGTTTCGAGTGTTCGTGGTATCGATATAGCAGTTACAGTTTTTTCTACGGAAATTGCTTATCTATTGAAAGGCACCTCTCGACACGACTATAAGAGAGTTGTTGCAGCAACATCGTGTTGTGATGAAATAATATGTGAAGTGCTGGGTGTGAGCGTATGCAACCACACTCTCGAGTGTAGTCTAAACAATGAACGATTCCCTACTCTATACTCGCGGTCAACTTACAGAGGCAACCTGAAGAGAGGAGGAAAGCGCGCGCACGGCGGTTGGTGCACCCTCTCCCCTAGCATTGACTGCATTGCCACAGGAAGCTTACCGCGAGTATAGAATGCGTAGCCCAAGACTGACAGAATATTGTAGAGTTAACTTTGTTTGTTGTTGCAGCAACATCGTGTTCTGATGAAATGATATGTGAAGTGCTGGCTGTGAGCGTATGTAAACACACTCTCGAGTGTAGTCTAAACATGAACAACACCCTACTCTAGAATGCGTAGCCCAAGACTGGTAGAATATTGTAAAGCTACCTTTGTTTGTGCATGCATCTAGAGAAACGCTCAAGTCTATTTAAACGTCTTTTTCACGAAAAACGTTATGCTTTGAAGAAAGTATCAGGTGGAAGTAGACAGTGCGGTATCTATAATGACCCTTTATTTTAAAGCGGCAATAGACCCTTTCCGAAAGTCCGCACAGTCGACTGTCCGCCATTGGTTGTTCAGGTAGACTGAGCATGTATTGGACGCGATGGCTACGTCATCGCTCCACTAGGACTCGGATCCAGTCGCAGTGACATTCCAACATACTTTCAAGACACTCGAATTATTTTTTCCACTCAATGAACGTCTATTCCAAATCAAATTTGTGGGTTTTACGTGCCAAACCAACGACGGGCATCTGGCACGCCCCAGCGGAGGACTGAGGATTAATTTGGACCACCTGGGGATCTTTTGACGTGCAACCGAAAGCTCGGTTACACGGCGCCTCCTCTGTAATAAGCCTCCGTCAGATTGCGGGCACCTCGGCCAGGATTCGAACCCGCCACATGGGGATCCGTAGGCCAGCGCTCTCACCTCATAGCCACCGAGGCGGCTAACGTCTATTCCAATGGTAATGTTAGTACATTGGAAGTCCCGTTGTCGGCGTTTTAAAGTGGATAATTTAAAAATAAACTACGCATCGCAGTTAACTGAAACTACGTGAGAACGGGACGCCAGCGGTGGTGACGAATTGAAAAATTTGAGAGCGTAGAGTTGCGAGGAGCAAAAGATACCGAAATATATATATATATATATATATATATATATATATATATATATATATATATATATATATATATATATATCTTACAAATGTAGGTTTACCTAAACCTAATATACATCAGACCAGGGTATTTACATTGTGGACGCCCGTAGCATTTCTGTTTGTGAACTCGTGATACAGAATAAATAATATAGTCTTTCTCGCTGGCAAGTGTTTGTTTTTCCACTCCTATTGTTGCTACATGCGCCCATAATCTCAAGTTTGGCTTGATGAATGTTACTCTTAGAGTGACCTTCACTTATAAAGAAATGTTCCTTTTGTTGTAAAAGTCGACCTATCTGTATTTATGTTCTTTCACTTGCGCATTTTAGTAGAACCACTGTAGTCACATTCTCAAGGAGTTTCAGCTTTCCGAGGTGCTTAGGCTATTTTTTCGGGCCGAAGACCCGGTTTTATTTTCTCCATTGTGCCAAATATGTTTATAATAAATGGCAACTTCCACCGATACCGACGAATACAAGCTCCTATCAAAACGAACACAGACCGCCTCACACAGGGAAAGTTTTGGAGCATGTAAAGGTTATTTCTTGAGACTTCAAGGTAAAACATAGACGTGTTGGCTTGGAGGTGGCAATTAGAAGGTTTAGTCGACGGTGTTTGCATCTTGAATGCAAGACACATGTTCCTCAGTGAAAACAAAAACAAAAACATACAGGGATAGAAAGAGCCAACGAAGCCTAAGGAGCGTGCTGTCTCGAGCTACACGCACGCGTCATATTGGCGCCAAAAAGGAACCACGCGAGCCGGGTGCCTGTCGGTTGCAAGATTAACGGCAATCAACATACAGCTATCCGAACTTTCTATGTTCCATTGCACGGACGTTGGCGAATGACTTAAAATAGTTAAGCGCTATAAAATATAGCAAAGATGAACAGCCGGATGTTGCTAGCCGCGACTCTTGCATCCGGACGGCGCCCAGCTCGTGTGGTTCCTCTCCCCACCAGCGTGAGTGGGCCAGGCAGCAACTGCACGACCAGGATGCCAAAGTTTTTTTTTTTTTTTTTGTCGTACTGTTGCACCTCCTGTTCGTGCTCCTGCCACCATCATGGCCTTCACTTGTGGGGAATGGCAAGTAAATCATCGGAGGCAGCATGACATCGGTTACAACTAAGCAGGCTTTTGTGGAAATATCTCGTCATCGTTTTGCTGCCCTACGACAAATGCACTAAATCACGTGTTTCCGATGTGTCGGCACTGCTTGAATTTATCATATCGTCCTCCACCATCAGCAAAACTTCAGCGCCAGTGGATATATAAACGGCAGCAAGCTACAACTTCGCCATTGGGCCAGGCAGCAACTGCTGGACCAGGATGTCTAAGTTTTATATTGCGTTAACAATAGAACGCTCGTTTTTACGGAAACCCGGGGGTGTTTTTCGTTTGTCAACGCAGGGGAGAGAAAAGAAAGGAGAAGAGGATACCGCGTGGACGCTCCCATTGGTCCAAATCGCTGACGTCAGCACGCGTCAACGTCTTCCTGTCTCCCCGGCGCTGAGAAACTGACAGACGGCGCCGAGTTTTCGTCAAAACGAGCCTTTTCGTTTTCGTGAGTCACGCGCACAGCTGCCGCAAAACCAGAGAGTAGGAGGCGCCGCGCAACACCTCCTAGATGACAAAGGCGTAGTTCTGAATGAGACGGTTTAATCAGAGATGGCCAACGCTGGACAAAGATTGAAAATGAGTGCTGCGGCAGCGTTCGGCTTGAGTCGACTTTGAGCCGTACGTTTAAACAATCGTCGTGTCCAATATGTGCCCAGCGTTGGGCTTCTCTGGCGACGCCATCTCATTCAGCACTAGGGCTTTGTTATCTAGGAGGCGTTGCGCCGCGGCGCGGTTGAATGCGGACGTGCTCAGTGGCCGCTCTGCCGTCGCCGGTTGTTTTTCGCTCTAGGTTTCTGTGATAGCAGTGCGTGCGCAGTGATGTATGTGTGTGTAGTTAAAACGATGAATGCGGTTCCCACCGCGAGTGGTATGTATGCGGTTCCTTGCGGGAGTGCTATAAATGTGGTTCTTTCCACGAGTGATATGGGTGCCCCAATCCAAAGGGTGTCGACGTACTCTGACAGGCAGACTATTGAAAAGGGGGCGAGAAAAACTACAGGAATCTCCACTGGTGGATTCCTAGTCAATACGCGGGAAACGCCACACACGTCCTCCTTTTGAAATCGCTAACACCGACCCTGTAACGAAGTCCACAAATTGGCAGCTGAAATAGGGGAAGCAAAAGAAAAGTCAAACGAGAAAGCAAAAAGGGAAAAGTGAAGGGGTCAGCATTATCATTTCCAGAAGGGGGGCGTGTGTGGCGTTCTCAAGGGTCATGCTAACGCATTCCCTATGAATCCAACAATATATATTCATGTAATTTTTGTCGTGTCAATACAGGTTACTCATTTCGATTACTCTAGTTTAAAAAAAAATTACCTTGTGTTTTGTTTTGCTGCCTGGCCTCAGGACATGTTTTGCGTTGGACCTCGAATGTTTAGATCTTTATAGCAATATTAGTGTTTCAATTAGTATGTTTTTCGGCTGTGTTAGATGTCATCTACTTTTGCTCCTCAGTGTTGATATTGAAACAAGCTCGAAGCCCATGTCCAAGGCCGAAGAATAGCTGGTTACTAATGCCTTTGATGTCGTTCTGCCACCACAAACAGGGCGCCACCGAGGAATCTGTAACTGCTCTCACAACATGTGTTACTCTGGTGGAAAACGAACTTTCAACGATGAGAACGGTCGGCGTTACGAACAGCACTGTGTCTGCGTCAAATATAGCTTCAGCTGATCCCAAGATAGCGGAGCTCGGGGTACTTTATTTATTTATTTATTTAGATACCTTAAGGACCCCCTTGGGGCTATTACATAAGGGGTGGGTATACAGCGTAAAACAAAAGGGTAGAAAACACGCCGAAAGCAACTCGCATACAAAGAGCAAAAACACACAAACGTAAAAGGCAAACTATACACATATAGATGGTTCGTACAAACCTAAAGTGGGGACTCTAGCAAGCATTTTTTTAAAATCTATCGGGTCATGAGTGATGACGACGTTCTCGGGAAGATCGTTCCAATCAATGGCAGTGCGTGAAAAAAATGAATTCTGGAAGGTGACGGTTCTTGCTTTGGGGCGTCTTACGCCGAGGTTATGTCCTGTACGACGAAGCCGGTGTTCTGAAGATATGATGTGTGATGACCGGAGGCACTGGCTGTAGTAAAATTTGTGGAAAATAAATAGCCTAGCAAGTTGACGACGGACAGAAAGGACAGGAAGGTTTGCACGGATTTTAAGATTAGTTACGCTAGAAAAGGAAGAGTAATCTGAATAGATAAAACGTACTGCACGACTCTGGAGTGATTCGAGGTTATTGATGAGATAGGCCTGATGCGGGTCCCAGATGGCAGATGCGTACTCCAGTTTAGGACGGACAAGGGATGAGTAAGCAAGTAGTTTTAGATGAGGAGGGGCTAGCTTAAGCTTACGTTTTAAGAAGCCTAGAGAGCGATTAGCAGTGGAGATAACGTGACTGATATGAGTGGCCCAGGAAAGATCAGATAAGAGGTGGACTCCGAGATACTTATAGGAAAGGCTTTTCTGCAGAGGTACGTTATTAAGTTAGTAGGAAAACACGGAGGGGTTTACACGGAGTGTAAATGACACGAGCTGGCATTTCTGGACGTTAAGAGACATCTGTCATTCTTCGCACCATGCTTGAATGCGTACGAGGTCATCTTGAATGAGTTGGTGGTCCGAAAGGTTAGTTACTTGGTGGTAGATGACGCAATCGTCAGCGAAGAGGCGAATATGTGACGTGATTGATAGGGGTAGGTCGTTAATATATATTAGAAATAGGAGTGGTCCAAGGACCGATCACTGAGGAACGCCTGAGGTGACTTCGGCAATAGAGGATGATGATTGGTTAACGGTAACAAATTGATGTATATGCGTAAGAAAGCTAATAATCCAGTTCAAAATCTCGGGATCTAAGTTAAGTTGAGTAAGCTTGTATATGACACGTTTGTGAGGGACCTTATCGAAGGCTTTAGCAAAGTCTAGAAAGATGTTGTCAGTTTGAATGTTAGAGTCGAGGTTAACATGCAGGTCATGGATGAAAGCCGCGAGTTGAGTTTCACAGGAGAAGTTTTTTTGGAAGCCGTGTTGGGAGGAATGGATATAGTTGTTCTCTAACAAGTAATGAATGATTTTGGAGTAGATAATATGTTCCAGTAGTTTACACGACACGCTTGTTAGGGAGATGGGACGGTAGTTAGAAGGGGAGCACTTGTTTCCGTTTTTGTAGATTGGGACGATCTTCCCCACCTTCCAGTCGTATGGCAGGGGACCAGTAGAAAGTGACTGTGAAAAAAGCTGTGCCAATATTACGCTAGATACATCTTTAGTATTCTTCAACACTTTTACATTTATTTCGTCAATACCCGCTGATGAAGAAATCTTAAGGGTGTCGATGATTTTCACAATGCCAGCCGGTTCAAACGTGATCCCAACCATGGATGTTGGAAAGGGAAGAGAAGCCATAGAAAACATATCATTGCACTCTTGTGTAAACACTGAACAAAAAACATCATTGAATTTTTCTGCACATTCGTCATCAGGAACCACAGAGTCAACGTCGTTTTTAAGATTGATTACAATATCAGGTTTTGGATTAACAACTTTCCAAATCTTTTTTGGGTTGTTCTGCAGCATGCATGGGAGATCAGCATTATAAAATGCTCGTTTTTGTGTTCTGATTGCGCTTCTGAATTGTCTGTCGGCACTATAGAACGTATCCCAGTCCGAGTCGCGCTCCGTGGTTTTGGCTTTACGAAAGAGTCTCTTTTTTTTCGTGCTTAAACGTTTCAGGGTGCCATTAAAACATGGAGCAGAAGCGCTTTCGAAAAATGTCACAGTTGGGATGAAACGTTCAGCTAGTTGTTGCATTTTAGATTTGTACATTGTCCTATTTTCGCAGACAGACCAATAATCAAAGTCTATCATAAGGACATCTAGGAATTTTCTTAGCTCAGTATTCATTCCTTGGTAATTCCCTTTCTCGTATAGTTTTACGGTTTTCTTCCGCTTCGATTTTGATTGAATATTTAAAGAAAATGTGCAGTAAATCACCTTATGGTCACTTATTTCGTGTAGGTAGTTTATCGACTTTAAAGAGTCAGGATCATAAACAAGAATGAGGTCAAGGATGTTAGAAGAGTGGGTGGTTGATCGTGTGGGTTTAGTTACAAGCTGTGAAATATCGAAATTGAGGCAAAGGTTAACGAAACCAGTCGCTTCACTCGTATCAAGGGGGACTAAAACGGATAAGGTGGACCAATCGATAGAAGGGTAATTAAAATCACCGAATAGAAGAATTCTGGATTTGGGATATTTAAGGTCCAATTCGTTGAAAGCGTCATTGAGGTTAATTAGAAAAGATGGATAGCTGTGAGGGGGTCGGTAACATACACCGATAAGGAGCGAAGCATGTCGAACCGCGCAAGAAAGCCATAGCATTTCCAACGGTGAAGAGAAGTTTACTAGGTTGCACACAAGACTATCTTTTATCGCAATCAAGACCCCCCCCCTCCCCGGCCACTTGCCCTATCTTTGCGGAATATATTGAACCCAGAAGTGCCCGTAAAAATTTCTGTATCAGTTACTGATGATGACAGCCATGTTTCAGTAAGCGCAATAATGTCACAATCGGTGGATCCAATTAGGCTGCATATCTCGTCTTGTTTAGAAATCACTCTGCTTATATTTGTGTAAATAAAGGACAGTGGCTTTGGGGGGTGTGGGTTCATGACCGCGGCGACAAGATCGGGTTAGTTAAGAAGGACACTCTTTTACGGTGCTTGACGCGTCATAAAAAAGTACCGTTTTTGTCCAATGAGGAGCGTTTTGAAACGTAAGGAAAAGGGCATAGCTTGGTTACGCGCGAAAGTTAACAAATTCCTTTTAGCAAGCTGAACCGAAGGTGAGAAATCTTCACTTACAGCGAAGCTAGTGTCCTTGAACGTTTTACCTTGAGAAAAAATTTGTTCTTTGGTTTTATGAAGAGCAAATTTTACAATTATCGGGCGGTTCTGATCGCGACGATATCTACCTAGTCGGTGGGCACGCTCGATGCCGTCTGGCATGATGTTGATATCAAGATGTTGTGAACAAAGGTTGATTATTTTTTGTTCCGATTGTGCCCACGTTTCCCTATGAGAGTCAGGGAGGCCAAAAAAAAAAAAGAAGATTCGAGCGCCGCGATTATTTTCCGAGTCATCTATGCGTTCAGCCAGCGTCGCTAAACTATCAGTAAGGGTCGTCGTGACACCGCGGAGTTCATCAAGATCATTTCGGATTGAATTAAAATTTACTCCTGCTCTATTCGCGTCATTCTGTCAGACAGAGCGTTGACCGTCTGGTCAGTGAGTGTAAGTTTGGTTTTGATTGCTTTCAGCTCGTCGAGTACAGTTGTTTGGCCGGCGTCGAGTTTAGTCAGCAGCGCCATCATAGCTTCTGTGGTGACAGGGCCGGGATTTACCTCTATATCTCCACAGAGGAGCAACAACTGCCGTACCACGGCAGTACACTCAGACACAATGGCAAGACAACACTGGGGGCCTGGTAGCAAGAGCAAACACCTATAGTAATGATGTTCTTTCTTCGAGATTGCGCCGGGACCCGACGACGGAGGCAGCTGATGGTCGCTGCCAGAAGAATAAACCAGACAGGACTCCGCAGATAGCGGTGAAAAAAAACACGTCTATTTACAAGCGAAGTTACTTTCAGAATCCCGCCAAAGGTCACACCACGTGCCCTGCTCCTCGTCCTCCTTTCTTCCAAAATGTACCCTGCCTCAGTCCGCACGAGCGTCGCCAGTTCACCCACACACGGAGGCACACGTGCAAAGGCAAAGACGCAAAGAAAAGAAAACGAAACTCGGTCCTGCTCCCGCGTCCATTCACGGTGATGGCGAGGCCGATTCTCACACCTGTTACTACTGTTTTTCGTATAAAGGCTGCAGAAATTACGCACCTGTACGAACAAGATGAAGGGCGAGTTAGTACTCATCTTGGTAGCGATGCCACCAGGCCCACAGTCCGGCGCGGTCGATGCTTCCTCGTTTATAGGCGAGTCCGTTGCTGTCGATGTCGCTTGGCTTGTAAACTGGCCGAAGATAGTGTCACAGTTGGAAACGCCGAAAGACAGGCCAGGGGAGTTGATAGCACCGTCATCCCACGAGCAATCAGATGGAGCATACCACGCACGTGCCGGGCAAAAGCCAGACACAGCCGCGGGCTCGGCGAAAGAAGCGTTGAAGATGAGAATCTGTACGAACAAGACGAAGGGCGAGTTAGTACTCATCTTGGTAGCGATGCCACCAGGCCCACCTTATCACCGGGCCCACCTCTCTCCGTTATTACGTTGTAATGACGGAGAGAGCAGAGCGCGTCGGTCAATTTTTTTTTTGTTTTCCTGATGCGGACAAGGAAGGTTTGGCGCAATCACAAAACAAGTGTCATAGATGTGTGTCTGGGACGGTTAGGGATTGAATTCAATCAAAAGAGCGCAACGCCTCGGTAGGTACAGTCAGCAAAAGCATCGCCAAATAAACGTAAAACTGTTTTCTTACAAAGATAGACAGATGGTACTTTATAACGCATACAAATGTAAAAGTACCCACTTTTGTGTTTGTGAAGACTTCGTATTGCTACCGCAATACGAAATCGCTGCCGCAATTTCCACTGAAGCGCGAGGCCTGCCTTAAAGTTCAAATAGGAGTGACAGGTTCAATGCTGTTGCACTCTCGGATAATATTTGATGTCTATACTAACAATAGGAGCGTTACCCTTAAACACGACGATTTATCGGCGGTTGTGAACTTGTCAGGAGGGGATATTGCTCCTATCCACGAGACCTGGCTGCCAAGTAAAACACAAAATAGTGAAGTTTTTAAATGCCAGGAACATTTAATCTATACCGCCATGACAGGGCTTAAAGAAACGGTGGCAGCGTGTTAGTCGCAGCGGTTGAATATTTATAATACTTTTATATCAACATCGCTTTCAATCTTGAAATAGTGTCCGTTTCCTAATATACACATATATATATATATATATACAGGGTGTTTTTTTTAACTGCACCAAAGTTTTAAATAAAGGGGTGAAACGTTTTACGAATGCGGTATTCACTGCGTGTTTATATAGCTCGGCGGACATTAGATGGAAATATAACCATCACTATTATCAGACTAATTAACTAAAATCCGTTAATTAACTTTTTAATTACTGTAATTAGGATATATGTTTATATTACGAACTTTGAGGCAGTCATATGCCAAGACTGTTCCATTTTGTAGAATTCGCGTACGCAGCTTGTGTACCGCGATATTCGTCCACAAATTTCGCACTTTTATCCGGCTAATGTAGCAAAGTTCGGCTATAGTGGCCACTTTCGTGGGTTTGCCGAATTGAGTGGATAAAAAGTCGGATTAAGTAAAACATTCGGGGGCAGATATCTTGGAACACAGGCACATTACGCGAATTCTACAAAATGGAACAGTCTTGGCATATGACTGCCTCAAAGTTTGTAATATAAATATATATCCTAATTACAGTAATTAAAAAGTTAATTAACGGATTTTGGTATATATATATATATATATATATATACATTTCAGTGGTGTGTTATCGCTTTCCCAATGCAGGGGCCTGGTTTGTTCGAAAGATCCACGATGGGAATAACAAAGTCACCGTTCGCTTTCGAAGCAATTATATTCTTATGCGGTTTTAACTATCCTTTCATAGCTTGGTCAAATATAGGTACTTGTGGTAGTCATCGTTTGTCGGAGTGCTGCGAATCTGTTTAGATTTTAATTTTTCGCAAATTCTTATGCAACCTTCACGTACTAAGTTATCAACCGCTTCCTTGCTATACCTCTTTTTACCAATATCAATTGACATTATGACTTCAAGTGCTCATATGCTTGGTTTTAGTGACCATTCGTTATTGCATTTTCTATTACACATTCGTAAATTTTACACATTAAAATAAATTATGTACAACTACGGCAGAGCTTACTGATGCAATAAATAATGAAATCTTTTTTTAGATGGATACGTGCTTGAATTCGATGAGCACTCAGTTCAAAATGGCTGGTGTCTATTTAGAAAAAGATTGCTTCACCTTTTAGTGACCTTGTACCCTTGATAGGATATAGCCCTTACCTCGATCGCCTTTGCTACTTTAAAAATAATTAAAAAAAAACAACGAATGTTTTGTGCCGCTAAGAGGTCGGGCGACAATCAACGCTGGGCAGCATATCATATTGCTGGACATTTAAATAACAAACTAGTCGAAGAGGCGAAAGCTACTTTCTTCAACAGTGTATTACGATCTATGCTAATAAATATTCCAAGTCAATTTTGGAAAGTTATTAATCCCACTATCAGTGCCGATTTTACGCTCAAAGACAGTGAAGGAGCGGATGTACCACATTACGCGTACCCTTCCACGCTGAGTGATGTGTTATGGAACTCCCGTTCCTCAAGTTTGTGTTGTTCTGCAAATTTTTACTGTCATTGTGGGCTGCGAAGGTGCTGGGAGCATTATTGGAAACCCTAAAGTACCAACTTCCTTCGGCATCGATAATATTAATGCGAAGTTTTTGAAGAGGACCAAAATGTATTTCAGCATCATCTAATCTAAGCCATTTACCCAGTCACTTCAACAACATTCACTACCAAGAAACTAAAGGTGTAGAAGGTGATTCTAATCTAACTTTTTGGATTCAAACTCTTTTTCTACCTATCTACAGCACGGCTTGCGTGACTTTAATTCATTTTAAACCCAAACTTCTTAATTTCCCTCGTGGCGTTCATGCCACTCTGGACCGGGGATGCAGGACGGAATGCATATTTCTAGACTTTTCAAAAGGTTTCGACAAGTTTCCTCACGTTCATATTTTTTATAAACTTCCTAACCAAAAAATAAATTATAATGTACTCGCTTGGCTGGTTACGTTTCTGACAGACCGCACCCATTTGTTTTAGACTAGCGGAACCAGTTCATGCCCCTCGCACATTTCCTCAGGTGTCTCACAAGGTTTCGTACTTGGCACGCTCTTATTTCCTATTTAGATTAAGGAGCTTCCTGCACGGGTCTCCTCTTTCATAAACCTTTATGCTGACGATTATGTTATTTATACATTCCTAACAATTCTGAGATATGCTTCCCTCAAAGTGATATTGATAATGTTAGTCATTTTTGTGCAAAGGGGCTCATAGAACAATATTTCTAAATGCAGGTCTATAAGGATGTCCCGTCAAAATAAAGCTATCCTTACTACTACACAAATAATTCAATTTCGCTTTCTGTTTCCTCCATTAAATATCTTGGTGTTCATCTAGCCAATAACCTCTCCTGGAATATTCATGTGGATTATGTCACTAAAAGCGCTAATCAACAACTAGGTTATCTCAAAAGAAACTTTTCGCTTGCTCCTGCCTCGAAAGCGTCTTTTTTAAAGAAAAAACTTTAGTTCGCTCTAAATTGGAATATTCAACCTCTATCTGGAACCCCGGTGTCACACTTGCATCTGGTGTGGAGGTCATTAAAATCGTTCTGTTGCTTGTTTAAACTATCATAGCACAAGCAGCGTCACATATATAAAACATCTAAATCCTTACGTAACATCTCTTTTCGTAGAAGATTTTCTGGATGATGTATCTTTCACAAGATTTATCACTCTAATCCGACACTTCGAGAACCCTTGTTTATTAAACCATCTTACATATTATCAGGAACAAATCACCAGTTAATGAAGAAGCCCCCATTTTAACAGTTTCTCGTTTAATGCCTCCATTTTTCCTCAAACCTCAATAGATTGGATTCGACTACCCGAGCTCATTATCTAAACCACTAATCCTGACGATGTTAAAACTGAGATTACTAATTCTGTGTTGTTCCTTAGCAATTGTTCCTAGTTTTGACTTTTTGGCGAATATACTCATATATGTTTGTTACAACACTTACTCATCTCTGTAATGTCTTCTTGGACTGAGAGGAAAAACAAAATAAAATAAAATGAAAAGACGCGCGCTCCTGTAGCTTCGTCAGCTCTTTCCACGACTGTACTAGCAGTGAGATGCAGATTGAAACTGAACATGGTCGTTCAATATTCCAAAACATTTTTTTTTGCATGAACTGCTATTTTTTTTTTACATAGCGTGGTTGAAACTAAGCGGGTCTTCACTATATTTGAACTTTTCATCCAGAATAGATCGCAGCTCTTCAGGCACTTTGCACCTACACTGGTCGGCATCCTGTAATCCGATTCTGGCGTCTTTTTTTGTAGTCCCTTTAAAACGTCGCCTTGGAATGAACTCGTGTTTTTCCTGACGATCTGAAGGCGGAGTTCTGAACTAGTCAAATGAAAACAAATGGGGAAAGGGAGTGCAAAGTACGCTTGTAGAGCTCGTGCCGACTGTGCCGCTAATGACCTATAGAAAAGTCGGCCAAAGAAAGCACCTCGAATGACATATTTGTTTTTCAGAATAAGGAATGCGTCTCGAATCTCACGGATTTAATATTCAAAATAGGCTATAGTTTGCTTTATAACCTTGCTGCCATGGTGTCATGGTACAGGATTTGTTTATCTATACTGTAGCGCTGTGGCGATATCGAGTCAAACCCTGGCCCTGAGACCCAGATTCTTCTTCAGCAAATTCTAGCTGGGCAAACACAAATTGCTGAAGACGTCTCTTCTATAAAGTACAAACAAGAAGCTCTGGATGCAAACTTTGCGGGCTTTGGATCCCGACTTGTTGCAATCGATTCAAGTGTGTCCCAAATATTTGATCTTGCTATGCGACTTCAGCATCTTGATGAAAAGATAACTGTCTCCCAACTCGTAGATAAGAATCATGACTTAGAAAATCGTTCTCGTAGGAATAAATTGGTGGCGTATGGCTTACTAGAACCCGAGAACGAATCGCCAGCGTCTTTACTTGATAGCGTATCTACACTGCTGTGTTCAAAATTCTCTGTTCATTGTGACGGCACAGAACGCTGTCGTTGTCTTGGTTTAGTTATAGTGGGCGAATCAAACCAGTAATATTTAAGTTGATTGATTTTCGCGACAAAATGCAAATCCTCAAAAACGCTCTCAAACATAAAGGCGCTCGAATATTTGTCAACGAGGATTTCTCGCCACGGATGAGAAACATTCGAAAAGAGCTTTGGTCCGGCACCGCCGTGCTTGGAGGGAACAAAGCTAGGGTTAGCCTGCGTTACGACCATATCCATGTTGATAACGTCCGGTACTCATGTGATGCTATGAATAACAAACTTGTGAAAGCACCTCACCCGGTCCATCCCAAACATCCAAATTGACACGTTGCGAATAAATCGTTTTCTGTATTAAACATCAATGCTAGAAGCCTATGTCTAAAAGCGACCGAGTTTTCGTGCCTCGTATCTTCATTCTCACAGCATGTAATATGCGTTACCGATATCTGGTTATATGATGGTATTAGTGACTGTGAACTCAGACCCCCTAATTTCAGTGTGGTACGCAATAATAGATCTTCTAGAGGCGGTGGTGTTGCGTTATTTTTTTTTTAAACTGGTCTTAACTATTTTGTTCTTCCGAGCTTACCTAACACTGAGTGCTTGTGGTGTAAAGTGCGGCTTGCTAAGGTCGTTCTTGTTATCGGTGCTGTTTATAAAACTCCTGGCTGTTCTCTTCATGTTATTGAGGCCGTTTATGATTACATACAAGAATATAATTTAGATAGTTTTAAGATTGTGTCACTGGGTGATTTCAATGCACCATGGATTTAAACTGGGAAACACACGTGGTTGGTTCCCGACAAAGGGCCATCTGTGATGATCTCGTAGACATGACAGTGTCCTTTGATCTAGATCAGAGTGTAAAAACGCATACCAGAGAAAATTCTATCCTTGATCTTGTTTTTCTTAGTCATTGTGTCACACAATTGGGTTACGATTGCGAAATAATTGAGGGAATTTCAGATCATAAAGCAGTTTTAGGTACGCTGAATTTTCATATCAATCATGTGAGTCCTGAAATCGTCACGGTCCCCGATTTCAACAGGGCTGACGATGCATCTATAATTGATAAGCAAATTTTTTTTTTATTTATTTAACACACTCCTTAATTATTTTAATTATCCTGTAGATAAATGTAGAAATAATTTTGTACCTGTTTTAAATAGAAGAAATATCCGGCACAGCCTTGTATTATGAGAAATATCTTGCACTTAATGTGCAGAGTAAAAAGAAAACGCTCGTCGAAACAGAATGCAACCGCTGCTGATAAAGCTCTGTCTGAAAATCTAAAAAACAATTTGAAAGAAAAGACGTGGGCAGCTAAAAGGAAATATTTTAGCATAACCCTTTCTGAATTTATGACATCAAATCCTGCTAAAGTTTGGAGGTTTATCCATCTAAAATTTGATATTTTTCGAAGTTTTATTATCGATGTTCAATGTGTTAACGGACCAGTGGTGATTGCCAACTGTTTCAGCGACTACTTTAGATCAGTATTTAGTCATGATAATGGCGATATCTCTCACTTTACTTTTGATAGCACGTTCTCAGCCTTATCTGACTTTGCGATAAGTACGCCTGGTACTCTTAATGTACTTCTAAAAATGAATTGCAAGAAAATCCCTGGTCCTGATGGGATTCCTAATCCTTTTCTCCGCCGGTATTCCCTATGGACGTCCAATGCTTGTCTGTAATTTTCAAGAAATCAATGATCACTGCAATTATACCACGGCTATGTAAGTCAGCTAAAATAATCCCGTTGTTCAAATCGGGTAACGTGCAGGTGGTTGCGAACTTTAGACCGAATTCACTAACTTCGTCTTCCTGCAAACCGCTTGACCATATAGTCCATAAACATATATCTGAATATCTAGAGGCTAATTCAATAGACCGATCTCACTAAGTGTCCGGCGCATGCGTGTCGCCGCCATAACTTTAGTTCACAGGATGCAGACGGCCGTGCATGCGAGTGCTCGTGCCTTATCCTGCTCTACACGCGCAGGGCTCCTGCACGGTTGTCGCTCGTGCAGAGCTCGTGCAGAAAGACTAAACTTCCCTCGATGCATTGCGACAGCGGTGGCGTAGTCAAACTGGCTGGTGAGATCGGTCTATCCTCTGTCCACAACAACATGGTTTTCGACGTGGCTACTCTACGTCTACCCAGCTTCTCGAGTTCACTCGTGACATTGCTTTTTCTTTAGATAAAATAAGACAACTAGACGCCATCTTTATTGATTACTCTAAAGCCTTCGACAAAGTGCCACATTCTAAGCTACTTCAAAAACTGCAGACAATAAACAAAAACGAATAACCAACCAATTGGATTGCTCATTATTTGAAAGATAGATCTCAGTTCGTCTCCTATAAGAATATCTATTCTAGCAACGTCCCTGTTAGCTATGGTGTCCCACAAAGATCTGTATTATGAACCCTCTTATTTCTACTCTACATTAATAATGTCGTGAACCATCTTCCAGTTAAAATTCGCCTTTATGACGATGATTGTGTTTTATATACTGAGATAAATTTAGTACAGTATCACAGCATGCTAAATGACTCATTCTCACAATTTCATAGTTGGAGCAAGAAGTGGCAGATCGAGATTAACTTCAATAAAAGTGTGTTTATGTCACGACGCCGACTGTTTTTAGTTATGGCATTTGTTATGTGATCTTGCGTCAGGATTATGAATAAAAGTGCTTAGGAATTTTATTTACCCTATTTCTTAAATTGGACAGTCACATTAGTTACATTTGTTCTCGCTGCCTTACAAAACTGGTATATGTTAAAATAACTTTGAAATCTTCAACCAAAGAAGTAAAGCGTAACCCCTTATGAGACCTTAATTAGACCTTGTTTGGAGAATGGCTGTGTAGTCCGGGACCCTTTTTTAAGGGTGACATTAGCCTGCTTGACACAATACAGACTAATGCTATCAGATTTATTGGAAACCGCTGCTACCGCAAGTTTTCCCCCACTTCATTCATGCTTGATGTAAGACTAGAGTACTTGGCTTCTAGACGCAAAGTTGAACGTCTTAAGCTCCTATTTAAAATAGTTAATAATAAGAGTGTACTTGATCGTAATAGTTATATGAATTTTTCTACTGAATCACGCACTCGCAGTTCTACTACGCCCTTAAACGTAGTACCATATCAGTGCCTCCTTAATTGCTTTAAATTATCTTTTTTTTCCTTGAACTACTGAGACCTTGAGCAGTATTGATGGTGCGACTCGTTTACTTGATTTTGATAAATCTTCGGATGCACCTTAGGTTGTTTTGTGCATACTAGGGAGTGTATACTATTTATAACCCTCCTATTTTAATTATTATTGGGATCCCTTCTATAACCTTTCTATTTTACTTATTGACGTGTCTTTTTAGGGCGTGTTCCATTACCTATGACGCTATCTGTGTGTGTGTTTATGTGCAATGTATATGTTATTTCCACTCCTGCAATGACCTTTCTTAAGGTCGCAGTATTTTGAAATAAATAAATAAATAGCTAAACCTCAAGATTTCATCCACCGTAACCGCAACTCCCTTAAAGCAAATGAAAAAAAAAACAAAAAAAAAAAAACGGCAGCTTGAGTTCTCCGCGAAGGCAAACGATTCCTCTAATATTGTAAAAAGATGCATTGGTCATGAGTGTATCGCGATACAAGAAACACGAAAAATGCATTTCGATACTAAAATATAAATACTAATTGAAAATTGTATCGCGCTACAAAATACAAATATAAAAAGTATTTTTAAAATATTATCGCGATATTCTTCGATCGCGAAACTTCCCAAACCTGGTTATGCGTAATTACTACTTTCTAGCTACATTGATTACAATCAAACTCCTAATTTAATCAGATAAACTTGATTTAACTCCAATAAATATATTTAAAGAAAATAATTTTTATTTATATAAAAACAGGTTTTCCATTGGTTCTTTCTCTCCTCCTAAACACCTCTTTCCATTCGTTTATTACCTACGCTCTTGCCGTTTAATAAAGCCTCTTTATATTCCGCTGCATGCTTTCCGTCGCCTTGCCTCTGCGACAGCAGCAACATGACGCTTACCCTCTTCCTCTTTCTCGGCATGACGTCGCCTACGCGTGAACTCGACTTTCTTCTATCGGCGCCCTTGGATACTGTCAGTCACATCACTCGAGGAAAGACCACATCCATCGCCAGACTGGCACTTAGCTGGGCCGCATTCCAAAAATTTGAGGCGCCTGCTCGTCTCTGTATTCGCGCCAGCTGTGCGACGCTCGTATTCGCCCGAAGCTCTGAGATCGGCTACTCGTCATCCTTTCCCTCTCTCAGCGCAGACGACGTGATATTTCCTTGGCACTGTTCTCTCCTAGCGACGTCATGCATGCTTGCTGACAAATGAACGCACGGACTGACACCGGCGGTTTTAGAGGAAACGAGCGTTCTACTGCTAATGCCTTAAAACAATTAAAGGTAACAGCCCAAAAGATAATTCACACACACAGACCAATTGCACACCGTCAAGAAAGAGCCTCTCATGTCGTGCTGTGAGGGGTTCCTTTTTTACGGTGTGCGTGGGGTTTGAGTGTATGAGTTATAACTTGCGCAGTTACCTTTAAGTCATGAATAGCCAACTCGCCCGAATCCTCCATCTTAAGAACCTTAAAATATTTTTTTTCGCTCTGTTGCGAGCCAGGGTGACACGTTACGAGCCAAAGCGACATTTTGACACGTTTTTAAAAATTAAACAAAGGATCGTTTTTCGTTTAAGCGACAGAAAATGAGGGAGATGAGCTGCCCGTTTCTTTTCCCAGAAATTAAGTATGGCCGTACTTTGTTACCCAAATAATACTGAGTCGTGTCTAAGCCCAGAGTACAGTCAAAGCGATCGCTGAGATATCGTATCGGAGCCTAGTGTATTCTTGTGTATCTTGCAGTAAACATGCAATAACCTTATGATGACCACGGTGTCCCTTGAGGACACGAAGAAATAAAACAGAGAACCGAAAACGTTGCTGGGAAGAGCGAAGAATTGCTAATTTTTGTTTTCGGTCAGGATAATCTTGATGACTCGAACAGTGTTTCTATATGAATTGATGGTTTGACCAATGTTATTAGAATCAGAACAACTCATCATCCAGTTCTTAAACTTTAACAAACATTCAAATTAGTAATTCGAAAAGGAAAGTATAGGCCTTTCAAGGGCTTATCACCCCGGCGTAAAATGCTGATTCACTGGGCTGTGGACGCATGCGCAGCGTCTTCTATACCGCACAAAAGACCTACAGAGAATGCTCACAAGGTGTTCCAGAGGCCAGCAGACAAAGATGGCAGCACGCAGAAGGCGATTTTTGCAATGGTCTATGGTGTGCACAGATTACATGCAATAGTCCTAAAACGCGCAGGAAGATTTCTTATCTTGTTGGCGGTTTGCTGTGGGCTGATGCCGGTTCTATTCTTTCCGTCGTGCAGTTCCTCCAAACGCTTGCACGGGCACCGACGCTTCCAGGTTAAATTTCACAGATGTTTCGACCAGGGGTAGGGAGGAAGAGTTGGGTTTACTGCTCCTTTTCAGTTAGATATCTCCTCGGATATGACACAAGCTTCTAAGCGTTACAGCACCGTTCGTTATCCAGGTGGACTGTGCGTGAATCGAGCGTGTCAAAAATATTGAGTGGCTGGGAGCACTTAAGCTCCCCATTGTTTAGGCTTGTTGTCTTGGGAGCCCGCACGTAGTCGCCATCCTTGAACTTAGGGGCCTCTGAAATTCTTTTCTTGTTGACATAAACCTTGTAGATCGCTGCTTAGCTCGACATGACCTCGTAGCCTTTTTATGGCCTCTGCTGGCTGCTCAAAGAAGTTGCTCGATAGAAGACCAATGATATCGAGGCGGGTTCTGGGTTTGCGTCCGTGAGGCAATTCTGCGGGAGGCGATCCGGTGGTTGCATGAGGGCTAGCCCAGCACAGAACCAAATAATCGATGATGGCTTCTTTCAGCGGGCTCATTTTCAGAACAGTAAGTTGGATAAGATCCGTCAGGGTCCCGTTTAAACGTCAAACCAAACCATTAACCTACTGTTATTATAGGGTGCCCGAGTAAAGGTTTTACAATATTTTATTTACCGCAAAATCAACTACACATCGCCGAACGCTTATCTTCTACCTAGAAAATAGTGCTAATTGTCCGAACCGGATACCAAAGTTTCAGAACAGACCGCTATCTTATTCAAAGGTTATAAATTATGTTCTTATTTTTTCAATGGGAAAAAGGCGCCCGAGGGTTATCACGAATACGTGGATCTGAATGTCGCCAGTTACAAAAAGGGCCGTAAGTGGGTCATACTTTCCCGCGATGGCGTGACCCTGCTAACCATCCAAGTATTCCGACTGCGGGTAGCCACGGAGCCGTAGTTACGGCCTTTCTCGCTTGGAGTCGCCCTTACTCCGCAGTCGCCGCTATCCTTGCCGACTATACCCCACCGACCCGCTCGAATATGAGCTGCCATGACAGGGCGAACCCCTGGATAACGGTATCTCATGGCCGTAAGGCGAACTCTGTCCCCTACATCGTAATAATTTGGCCTCACGACGGAGTTTTCCTCGTGAGAACGAGCCCCGCTCAAGCATTGCAGTGCCTCGTGGCCGCAATGCACCTCCTCTTACTGAGGTAGGGGAGCGGTCCTACCTAGGTGAACCCTCTCCAACCTGTTAATCTTCAAAACATTCTGACAATCTGGCAATGATTGAAGTACTGCAGCTAAATATACCGCCCATCGGAGATGTAACATAGAGCGTCGCAGCCTTTCCAGTCCCCCAGCCCACTCCTGCAAGGACATAATACACGGAGTACCCGCGCATACGTCCATTAAAGAACTCGCCGACAATCACAACGCCCCTGGCCACACCATCATCACAGCAAGAATGATTGGGGGCTACGGAAACTGCCCCCACCACCTTTGACGGAATCTACGTGCCCCACACGGTGCTCTTCTACCAAGCAAAGTACAGATGTCGCCCCCACTGCCCCAAAGTCCAACAATGCTCACTCTGCAACTGCCGTGGACATCGCGCCGTCATGTGACCATAAACCCCAACCACAATAACATGTCCACTTTGTTGTACGGAGACAACGAGCACTACCGCGAATCAGCTTTATGTATGCTTCTCTCCTCTGTGAATGTGGGGAAGTGCAACCCTTCAGCAACCTTTCGCGTCAAAATCAAAAGGCACACCGATGCAGCGAAAGCGTTGCCGAACTGACGCGGCCATCATATGGTGATCGCGTCACGTAATTTTAAGATGGCAGCGAAAATGCGACGGACGGTGGAAAGGTCTATTGGTCCGGCTACTCGTACACGTACATCCAAAAAGGGCAAACGCAACTCCTCTCTTACCGCACATGGACAAGTCTCCAAACGATGCCGACACAGCTTTCCCTCAGTCCCATGCCAACACTACGAATAAGTCCATCAGAGAGCAATGTATTACACTGAAGCAGAACTGTCGCCTCCTCCGCTCCAATAAAGCATTCCTGCAACATTACCTCCAAAGCATCCCTGAACTCCCTGACAATATAGCCATTCAGAAAACTCGAGTCTATGTCGCCTACACCCAACCTTGCAGGCTCTGTGCCCCAGACCTATCCTCTTTCTGACCATCCGGCTCATAAAACAAGTTTCATTCAAAGGGCCTCACTGTAGCCTCTACCCACCTCTCCTCCTACAAGCAAAGCGTCACTGCCATTAAAGCTCACTTAGACTGGGAACCACTAGGCTCCAGACAAAGGCGCCTTTGTTTGAACTTTCTACCTAGTATATACAATGACAAGTGTGGGTTGGAGAAACTTTTCATCCAACAGCCCAACATTCATATCACGAAGACTCTTTCACTCAAAGAAATTTAGAACGTTTACAGCCAGGACCGACATACTGAACTATTATTTTTTCCCGAATACAATCAGAGAATGAAAAGAATTACCCGACGACACTTGTAATATCTTCCAGCACTCTTTTTTTTTCTCAATAAACTGACTCGCGATGGTTGGTGTGGTTTAACAGTGTATTTGAGAATGTTTTTTTGTAAAGCCTTGTTAAAAAGTGGCGGTTGTTCTGTGCATATTACAAGGTATCCATATACATCAGCGAATGTTTTTCCTTAGATATGTGAAGTTGCTTTTTCCGTGTGCGTGTATCAACATGATCATGGCTGATGTAACTGCGCTCTCCCCCTCCGCCCCCCCCCCCCCCTGCAATAATGCCTCCGGGAGCTGCGGGGTAATGGCAAACAAACGAATAAATAAATAATTAAATAACAGACGAACTTACTGCGGCGAATCAGAAATTGTCAAACGTCAGGCGTGAATTTACCGTCTTGGGGACACGTTGCAAAGATGACGAGAACAGGCAACGGCGTCCCAGCTTATGAGACAAAGATGGAGAGACATGGGCTGAGTCAGAAAAGCTTGTTCTTGATACCTGTTCAGAACGTCTTGCGCTATCAGTGGAGCCCGGCACATTGAACGCGCCCGCAGGATTGGTCGTTCCACCCTGGAGAAGAAACGCCCAGTCATAGTCAAATTCTGCTTGACTAAGTAAAATGATCTAATTCTGGGGAAAGCTTTCAAGTTCAACACCACCTCGTCCGCGATAAATGACTACTTTTTCCTGCCGTGCGAAAAGCACATTGATAGATCTTACAATTTGCAGACTACAAAAGAAACAGTTCAAACTAAAATTTAATAAGCTTGTCCTCGGAAAACAGATATCTGTGTATCTTATGAAAAGCGAAAGTGTTATAGAAGTTGAGCAGCCATAGGATAGTGTACTCAAGACGCAGGCCAATGTCTTCAGACTCGAAGAAAATGTGTATTGCCAAAGCTTGAAGACCTTCGTTTATTGACTAAATCTTGCGCAGCCGACTTCGTTTTCCTTACGGAAATATGGTTGAGACCCGATATCAAAGACACAGAAGTGTTTGCTTCCTCCTTAAACTACACCCTTTACCGGTGCGGCCGGGAGTTACGTCGTGGGGGCAGTGTGCTCCTTTCTGTACAAAATGTCATTGCAGTTTCCCTGGTTTAAGTTCCCAGTTCTCTTGAAGTGATGTGTTTATAGATTCATTCCTCATCCTCGTGTATTTTCCTCGGTGTGTGCTATAGACCGCCGGACCTCGTTAATAGGTTTTTGAAAGAGCTTCACGACGCACACTCTTTTATTTCTAACCAATCCTCCAACGCATCATGCATCCGCTTAGGCGGCTTCAATTGTGCTGACATAATCTGCGATACTGTATCATTTTCAAACCACACTTCAGGGACGTTTGTGAATACCTGCCTTACATTTAATCTTGCTCAGATGATCACACAACCCACGAGATTAACCAATGCCACAACTAATATCCTAGACCTCTGCCTCACTACTGAGCCTGCACTTGTAAAAATATAACATATCATTCACCTGTTAGTAATCATGCCGTCAATCACCTCAATTTTGCGTTTGAGGTTCAACAAAGGTCAACATACTTCAAAATGGTTAAAGACTATAATAAAGCTAATTATGTGCCATTGGCAACGAGGTTGACATATTCTTTGATAGTTTTAGAGCGGCTGTGAAAACAGAACAGTGAAAGAAAAATGGACGCACTTCAAAGACAAAATCACGCTCATTGCTAACGCTTACATTCCGACAATTAAAATAAAATGTGACAAATAAATTTCCTGTTACACAAAAACGCTTCACCCTACTTCAAAAAACGCTTCACCAACTTAACCTATAAATGAAAAGGTTGTTTAGGCATGCTAAACAACTGCTTACCGACATCTCAAAAAATCTATCATAGAAACGAAAGCAAACTTTTTAGAGCGCAGCTCTTAGGCGCCCGTTTCCGGCTTGAGCGGCGTCAGCGTCGCCGTCGCCGTCGGCGTAACCACGCGGAGCATTATGGGAAACGTTCCATAATGCACCACGCCGGACCCTCATGACGTCACTCGTTACGTCACGTGTGACGTCACGAGGGTCTCGCGCGGTGCATTGTGGGACATTTCCCATGATGCAACGTGCGGGGAGGAGGAGTAGGGGGAGGAGGGGGAGGAGAAGTAGGAGGGGAGGGGGGAGGAGGAGGACGAGGGGGAGGGGAGAAGGAGAGAAGGAGGAGGGGGAGGAAAGGGGGAGGGAGGAGGATTGGGAAGAGGAGAAGGGAAAAGGGGAGGAGGAGGGGAGGGGAGAAGCTTGAAGGATGAGAGGAGGAGGGCAAGGAGGAGGAAGAGGAGGGAGGAGGTTAGGAGGAGTAGCAGGAAGGAGGAGGAGGTGAGGAGGAGGGAGGAGGGGTATACCCTCCCCTCATTACTCTTCGCTCCTCCTCCTCAAGAGCTGGGCTCTAATTCGGCGTTACAGGGTGTTGTAAACGTCTTTCATTTTTTTAACATTGACTTAATAAACATACTTCACAATTAACCTGAACGTTTTGGGAAGTAACTAATCCAAAGACAGGTAAACCTGTTCAGTTAATGAGTGACGATCGCTTACCATTGTCGGACGAATAAAGTGCGAACAGCTTTAACCAATATTTCAGCTCAGTTTTCACGTCAGATGACCACGACAACTTGCTTCTTCTTCAAGATTTGCACCATCCACCCATGAACGCCATTGAAATAACCTATATAACATACCCAGGAATTATAGGCTCAATAAAAATGATAGAGCTATCATCGAGTTCGGGCGACGACAAAATTAATTCCAAACAACTGAAAAACACCAAATCAAGTTTGGCTCGTTTTCTATATTATCTTTCAGCAATTATTGTCTTCTGGCGATCTTCCAACAGTCTGGAAAGGTGGCAGAGTTGTTGCCATCTATAAATCAGGCGATCGAAGTTCACCATCTAACGATCGTTCCATCTCTCTAACCAGTGCTCTATGCAAACTTCTCGAGCATATTATTTATTCAAACGTCATGAAGCATATCGAAAATAACCACCTTCTTTTTCCAAATCAACATGGTTTCCGTTCATCATTTTTCTGCGAAACTCAAGGTGGTAAAGCTCGGGCATGAAATACACAGTAACATCGATAATAGCATACAAACTGACGCCATATTTATTGATATTTTAAGACATTTGATAGGGTATCCCATTCTTTTCCAAAGCTTAAACTAAATGAACTTCAAATTCATCCGTCAGTAATATCATGAATAGGGCAATGTTTAACTAATCGTCTTCATATTGTCCTGTAACATCCGGAGTCTCCCAGGGGAGTGTTCTTGAGCCCTTACTGTTCATAATATTTGGAAATGACCGTCTTGATCAAATAACCTGTATACGACGTTTAGCAGATGACTGCGTAATTTACAGATTCGTGCCTCACCTGGACGATTAAATATCTCTACAAGTTCACCTTAAAATTATTGCCGACTGGTGTAAAACGAGGAAAAATATAATTCATTATTCTAAAACGCAGCTCGTTTCCGTTCACAAGTATTCATAGTCATACTTACTTATACTTACTTATACTTATACTTATACTTATACATTCTGTAACCAGCCCATTACCAACACTCCGTCGTACAAATATTTCGGTGTTCACTTATCTAGCGATCTCGCATAGACCACTCATTTAACACACATCCTGTCTAACGCTAACCGCTCTTCGGGCTCTCTTAGACGCAATCTAAAACTGTTACCTTCATCAGTAAAACAACTATCTTACACTACACTTGTGAAGTCCCAACTCGACTACCCGTCATTCATTTGGTCTCTTTGCCAACATTCATTGGTAAGAAACATTGAGGGAGTTCAAAATAGCGCAATCAGATTCATATTTTAAGACTACTCACGAGACACCAGTATCACCTTTCTAAGAATGAACTCTAACGACGATCTACTTTCATCCAGACGAACATTATCACGCCTGTCCCGTTTTCTCAAGAACTACTATCATAACAGTGACACTTGAACGTCATTTCTATTTCCACCCAATCGCATGTTTCCTCGTGTAAGGTACGCCCGATCTTCGCTTCATCAATATCGATCCTTAACCTCACTTTG
The DNA here is from genome assembly GCA_013358835.2 of Ixodes persulcatus. Classification (NCBI taxonomy): domain Eukaryota; kingdom Metazoa; phylum Arthropoda; class Arachnida; order Ixodida; family Ixodidae; genus Ixodes; species Ixodes persulcatus. Next base: position 190,615 of record JABSTQ010009798.1, on the reverse strand, counting down.
CCGTTAACAATAGCGGTCTGAAATAACCTGCCTAACTGTATGTGACCCAGGTACATCATACCACATTCATATCGCAACAGGGTAACCCATTTGCAACTGCAATAATAGTTTTTTTATGTCTGTTTGAGGGCTGATATCTGTTTTGATATGCCTTTATCTCACAATGTTTCAATGCCCCCTAACCTCTTGTGTAATGCCCGTAAGGCATTACACAAGAGGCCCGTAAGGCGTAATAAATGGTGATGATGATGATGATGATGAATGTGCTCCAGTTCTGAGGTAGATTCCTGTGCCTCCTCTATAGCCTTCACACGTGAATCCCGTACACGGACGATGGGAATCGTCAAAACGTGGTATAAAATTAAGTGTAAATGTTGTGTGCATAAAGATGGCATGCCATAGGTAGTAAAGGCAAGCGTCAGACGACACTCTACAGAGCAAGAAAAAAATACGGTGAAACTCGACGAAAAACACGAATACAACCTTGATTTTAGCACTTTTAATCTTGAAATCCTGAAACGAATGCACCCTTTCGCTAAGACGCAGAGGGGGCAGTGGAGCTACGAGATGAAGCCACCTTATGCTGGTCGCGTCATGTGATTACAAAATGGCAGCGACTGCGCGACGGAGGGAGGGAAGGCCTACTGGTCCGGCTACTACTGCACATACATCCAAAAAAAGGGAAACGCCTACTCCTCTCATGCAGCACACACACATGCCTCCAAACAACGCCGATACACCGTTCCGTCAATAACATCCGAATACCATAAATTAGTCTAAAAGAGGGCAATGTATTACATGGAAGCAGAACTGTCGCCGCCTCTGCTACAGGAAATATTCCTGCAGCTTTACCTTCACAGCATCTCTCAACCCCCTGACAATCTAGACATCCAAGAAACATGTGGCTATATCCTCTACACTCAACCTCCCAGGCTCTGTTTTCTACATCTAACCTCTTTCTGACTATCCGACTCGTTCCACCACTCTTATTCGAGAAGCCTCAGAGTAGTCTCTATCACCCTCTCCTCCCACATAACGGGCTCCCATGAGGTTGTTGTTATCGTCATACAACCTTCCACACTATAATGATGTGCATGCTGAAGGGACAGAAAATGTGGCGACGGAAGGAGCACGAAAAGAACTGGGGGCGGGAGAGAATTGGTGATGGTCAGCCATCGACCGACAGCCAGGCCAGGGCGCTCGGGCAAATGGCATGATATGGAACTGATCTGCGAGTCTTTGTCAGCCAGAAATCTGCCGAGTCACCCCGTGGTCACCCCGAGAGCCGCCGGCATAGCCGCCCGTCAATGCGAGCTATGTTCGGACTGAAACCGAACAAGAAAGCCAGGACACACAGTGCTCCTCCGTTAGCCGCCAACCTTCATTCTTTCTACGGCACACAAGGAACCCAAACACTGATGTCAAAACAGCAAAGGCCTCCGCCGGAAGAAACCTAACCAAACACTGGCGCCTCTGTATTCAATATTTCGCTTTTAATATTGCGTTGGCAATAGTACCAACATGAGAGAAAAAAGCTGACGGCGTTTCTCTGCTCACATAACTGTGAAAAGGGAAGAGCACCAGCGTAGAGAAGAGAGAAGTGAAGGTCAAAGGCGAGAGAGAGAGGCAACGTCACGGGGAAGAAGCCAATGCGCTCGCCGATGCTGGTGCGAGCCTGAACTTGCCGCGGCGTCAAGCAGCGGATGCCGCTGCTGAGCCTGCAAGGCGGGCGAACAAGACAGAGGAGCGGAAGCAGCGCCTAGCTCTGCTGGCCGAAATGCAGCGCGACAAGCGGCAAGCCGACGCGGGTCTGCGTGCTGAAGAGGCAGGAAGAAATCAAAGGAAGATCCATTTGTGGATTCTTAGGTAACGCGGTAGCATGACCCTTGGCAAACGCCGCGCAGGGTCGCGTTTGGGGAAACGCTAAAAGTGATGCCGTAACGCATTCAAAAAGAAACAGCAAAATAGAGGCAAAAGATAAAGCCGAAAGATAAAGCCAAAACCGATAAGCGAACGGGTCAGCGTTAGCGTTTCCCAAGAGGGGAAGGGTGTGGCGTTTCCCAGGGGCCAAATCCCAATCCCATTCGCAAACGCCTCACCAATTAATCTTCGTTTTCGGTTTTCTTTTATGTTCTGTAATTAGCTTACTTTGTGTTGTTACGAATTGCTGATATTTAATTTGATCTCGTGTTTCCTTATTTTACCATCATAATTTGAAACGTGCAAAACAACCCCGTGACACACACCAATAGACAAACGTTTTAACCATCTGCACCTACACTCGCATTCAAACAAGAGGGCCCGTAACCCCAAAAATAATTTTTGCTGGCGCTGCGCAACCTCTCAGGAACACAGAGGTTCTTTGTTATTGGCGACTTCAAGGTACACCACACTAGCTGGGACTACTCTAATATTACGCCAAATGGTCGAGCACAGGACAGGGAGGAATCTGCACACTTCCACACCCTCCACAATAACCTCCCTTCCCCCACCCGTGTGGGCAATTTTGTAGAAGAGATACAAATCCCAATCTCGCCTTTCACAAGAGCCCTCTGAAGCCAGTTGTTTAAACACGCAAGAATTGCTTGGAAGCAATCACCACATAATCTACTCTACCACTCTACCAAGATCATGGGGTGTGATCGGTTTCATGAGGAATTGAATTTACCGTTTGATTTTTCGAATCATGTGGAATGATTCTCCTGCAACGAGATGCGCCAAACACACCAAACAACGCGCCACTATACGAGAAGCGCGATTCGTGGATACGCATCTTGTCCACCTGTGGGAAGCTCGCCGGGGCCTCATCTGTCGCTGGCGTAAAAACAATATCAAAAAACGCCTCAAGAAACGCCTGCAACTCCTAACCCAAAAGGCCCAGACACGCAGACCACCTTGTGAGAAGGAACCTGCCAGTCTCTCTAGGATTTATTTCCTCAACGGTCAGCTTGAAACCCAACAGGCATGGCACGTCCTTCGATCCCTCACCCGGCTTAACTCTCCTAAAGCTCACCCCTGAGGAAATTGAGACGAATCTCCGAATCCGTCTATTCTCCGCCGAATTAACCCCCCCCCCCCCCTCCCAGTAGCATGTCAAACACCTTTTCCCGCTACATTGGACAGACCATTTAATATGCAGGATCTGAGGTAGTCTACAAGATTCTATGTACAAAATGCCCCGCTGCTTACATCGGCAAGATGAGAGACTTTTCGCCGCGGATCACGCAGCAGAAGAATGACAATACAGGGGAAGGTGGACCGCCTTCCCCTGTAATGTTCTCGCTCGACCATGAGGGCAGCGCCGTCGCGGAACACTGCAATATCCACGAGCATCCATGGAACACCACTATCCCCAGTTCGACTTTGCGAACACGTGCGCGATTGAAACGGAGCCATAAATCCGAAAAATGCTTTTCTATGAGTCTTTGCACATTCAGCACACGCCGGGAAACATATACAGGTCCCTGGATGCTTTGAAAAAGTTGTGCGTCCATAGATTGCGACACATGACGACAATGAACAAAAACAAATCTCTATAGAAAGAGAAGAAATTTCGAGTTTTACATGAGTAACAAATGAAATCCGCTGCTTCTCCAGGCGATTTAGGCACTCCTGTTAAAGGAACCGAGCTGATTTTCATACGTTGGGTTGACCCTTTTAAGGGTAGGGAGTTATGGTTGGAGTTCTTTCCTTTTAAATGTGTTTTTTTCTCAATCACACGAACTTCTATCGAATATGTTCTCGCTCAAATTGTTGTAGAGCCAGCTACTTATAGACGGCGCGATTTAGCCGCCGCATCTTGTGAGGCATCTGTATTCTTGAAAGGGAGAATAAAGATAGGCTCTACGGAACCCTAAATGGCAGTCCAAACAAACACTCAAGACCTGTGTCCGAAAATGCATGTTTCCCGGAACCCGTTTTTACAGCGAAGCTGTTTATGTATATGGTTCCGTAGATTTTTTGTGTACGTGACAAAAAAATCTACGCTCGCATCACACCCACGCGCCGCACCGCACCCACGTTCCGTACGTGCCGGCGTCTGCAGCAGTAACTATTGTAAAGCGAAAGCCTAAATCGAAAGGTATCTTGGCAGCGCTTTCGTCAATGCTTTATTTCGGTTATTTACTTCGAATCCTTTATACGGGAAAGCGTGCGGGTGCAAAGCGTTTAGCACAATTCCCTGCATTCTCCTTGAAGCTTGGGTCGCCATTGCACATATTCAATTTCATTTCTCTTCTCTCGTTGTAAAGGGGAGCTCGTGTATAGTCCTGACTCCCGAAGAGAAACGCACTTACGAAGGGCAACGTCGGGAACGGCAACGAGAATGACAGCGGCGGCGTTGTGCGATACGTGTGTGTGTGCGTGCCTTTCATCACCATGGCCACCGACCAAGACAATAAATGTGTTCGTACCTTTGTTCAAAATGTTGTGTCATGTCTCTGCCGTGTGCTAAAACAGCTTGGCTGGTCATGAACCTTCACAGAGTGAAGTGGCTCCCAATTTTTGATTTCATAACTTCCGCAGGCTAACATGGCCTTAAATTGTGTGGCCGTGTGTGGATGCCCAGTCAGCGCACCGGCGACGGGCAAAGGAGGCGGGGGGAGAGTTTGAGCTGGATGGGGAAAAAGCACACATTAGTGGCAACACGGGAGGGGAAAGAGAGAGAAGAAGCACCCTTCGTGGTATTTTCAAACAATTTTGGGGGAGGGAGGGGAGAGAATACATTGAGAGCAACTGCGTCTGAGGCCTCCCTTTTAATTTTTGGCGTTCACGAGAAGCTCTCGTGAAAGTTTTTCAAAGGCGGGGAGATTGGACCGCCTTCTCCTGACTACTGCGAAGTACGGCCTCTTCTGGGACGCAAAAATCTTAATATTTTCAACTTTCCGTTCGTCTCCCGGAACCAAAAAACGTAAACGTCGACGTTACAGACGAAGTCACTTCCGGCTGCCAGACGTTCTTGCACGACCGATTTGGGGGGTTTTAATGAACAGCCCTTACCGAAGTGTACGCATGATTTTATTCACCATTACACAATACTTTCCTGACAGCTGGAACACTGATTGACGTGCTGATCGGCCCTGTATTCTGCCATGAGGTCTTCGTCAAGATACGGATGCATAGTAACGAATGAAATAAGTGAGAGCTCTTTTTTCCATCGGAAGATTACCCTCGCTTATGCGATCACAAAGGGAAGACTAGTGTGAGGTAATAGATCTGTATGCGTGTTTATGACCTAAGCCTCACCAGGGTCCTCGTGCAGAAAAAGCAGGTCGTAGGCGTTGCTCAAGGCTAGTGCACTTAACCCTTGTCCTCGTCGAGTTGCGTGAAATTAGCCTCATAAGGGGAGGAGCTAATGCTCGATGTGGCAGATGATGCATACTTTCGATCAAAATAAACTGAAAGACATTTCAAAACTTTATTTTGAAGTAAGCCTTGATGGAAGCGTCGAGCTATCACGGTTCCCCCATAGAAAGTGTTCACGAACCCGCGAAAGAAAGTTTGGAGATTATTGTTGTTGCAAAATCAAAGACAAAAACAAAAAAGAAGCATCAACCTTGTATATTTTGGTGTCATCCACTCATTTCATTCTATTTGTCATTTTGAGCATGCATCTTGGTTTTTGGATTGTTTAGTGTTTTGCATTCGGTCGTTTCCGCTTCAAGCTTTCGATTGGTTCAGTTTTGTATTTGATGTAATGATCCCTATTCCCGTCATATATATTTGTGATAATATTTTTCAAGATCTGAAAAATGTATTTGCGACAATGAGTACACGGTGCTCAAAATGTAGTTAAAATAAAGTTAGAATAAAGGTGTTAGAAAGATACCAGCTTACTACCAAAAGTATTTAAAATGCAGTTTCTTGAGTAGAGTATTTGAAATAGCCACAAATCTGGTTCGATGACACTTACGCAATTTGGCAGGTTGCTGAAGGGATAAGGCTTTAAACGCTTTAATAACTAGCCCATCCTTGCTGTAATATTATTCCAGTGTAAACAGCCCTAGTGAGAGGAAGCTTATAAATATGATAAAAAGTGAGTATATTTGAGTAAGTTTTTACGATATAAAAGCCTGCGTTATTTGAAAACATCATAAAGTTCAAATAAAACATTTTCTAAGCAAAATAAAACAACCAGGTTCCCTGCTCTCCAAATACATGGGATCTGATTTCAGTGATGCATACGGATATCTAAGATAGAGATGAAATTCTGTTTATCGGATATTGTCACGAATGCCAACTGATGAGGAGATGAAAATTGAAGCAAACTAAGAGTTTAATGGGGCGAACCTGTTCCCAAAACAAAATAGACAAAGGCTAGCGTCGCAGGCATGGATGGCGGCGAAACAGCAGGATCGAATGCTGGGGCGAGACTAACTCCGCTCGCCATGCGGAGTCCCTTATGTACACGCGCAAGTTTTTTGAATATTCGGCGTAGAACATTCGGAACTCGATCAGACGACAATGTTCTCAAACTTACGAGGACGCCAAGATTAAAGAATAAATAAAAGAATATTCCGCTCTCTGGAATCGAACCTAGACCTCCCGCGCGACAGTCAAGTGCGGTAACCATTCGGCCACACACGCGCTTCTTTATATATTTATTCGGAATACAGACACTTTCATGCATTGCATTTGCACGATATTTACACTGTGAAAAGGAGGAAGCCAAGTGCTTATGGGCGAATGGTGATTAAAATTATTTTATGCGTGTGAGGCTATCAAACACTCCAATCTATTCAGGTGGGTATTCGCTCGTTTCATAGGCATTCATTATCTGTGCAGCATAATCAATAAAAAAATACGCACTTACCTGGGTAGTTGCTCTGCAAGTCTTACCATTTATCCGCGATCTCCATAGGCGTACCAACCCAAGAACCATAATCATGTCTAGCGGGGGGTTCTCGTTCACCCCAATGGGTAGAAAACGAATAGAATGGGGTGGTCAGCACAGGTAAAACATTGCGTCCCAGCAGTGCAGAAAACTATGTTCGATAGTTTCGGGGACCTTACACAGTGGCAAAAAAACCCTGTGATTATCGTGCCTCGTTTTCCCAGCCAAAGCTTGACTGGCAGGGTTGAAATGCAAATTATCGATATGGTCGCGGTTCAATTTTTTTACGTGAATCAGCGGATAAATATTTGAGCGAGTGCCTCACTGTCAAAAACTTAAAAGAATCAACCACTTATTTTACGAAACCCTCTAATTTAACAGTATTGCCAATGTGGGAAGACACAAGAAAAGAAAGAAATGTGTTCGACCAGCCTTGTTTGAAGCATCACCTGTATAAGTGGGTTGGTCTAGTCTCTTAGAAAAAGAAAACGCAAGATAACCTGATGGAAATACAGATGAGGCAGTCCGAGACCGAGCTTGAATATGCGTGTAAAGAAATTGTCTCTTCGCATTGGTTCTCCTGCGCTCTTTCACGCAAACAATGCAAAAATGCGCTGAATTTATGTATGTTCAATCGCGAACAGTTCAAAACTTGAAGCACGAACCACACTTTTGCAGTGAAAAACATATTACACACTATGAACAACGTAAAAATGGACATGTCACATGAATTCCATCCTTCTGTGCGACCTTTCAAATCGGCCGTAACACTATGCCAGTAAGTTGAATGTTGCTTTAAGTGCTAAAAGGGAGCGCCAGGGTACCTGCCATGTGCACAACTTTACTGAACGCCTTCAAACTTGCGGGACGTAGTTGCGCGCCCGCCGTGCCACAAGCCGTTGGACTTGTTCATGTTAATCACAGCACCAGTAGTGCCATAACATTTTCTGCACAGATATAAAGCCTGCCCGATCCTTTTTTTATCTGCACAAAAACCGCTACATCGTCCCCTTACACGAGGACGTTTACTTCTGCATTTTCCATGACATACCCGCGTACTAGTTCACTCTGCAATATACTTATGCATAAAGGCTCCAGGTACAAGGCGAACATCAGCGGAGACAAGGGGCAGCCCTACCATACTTAAGACGAAGCTCGTCTTTTGGGAGTTAAGACATTGTTCACCACCAGTTTCGTCGTGCATCCTGTATACCCAATTCTTACACCCACTAGTACTATTTTCCCCACATTCGCGTGAGCTAAAAGTTTCCAAAGAACATTGTGACGTACGCGGTCAAATGCTTTGTCTAGATCGATCTGAATAATCTCAACCTGGTTCCCTTCCGACCTACATCAGTCGAAAATAGTACGGGTTACGTGAATGGTACTTTGAATGGTTCTTCCTGTGATGCCGCATGTTTGGTGTGTTTCCAACAATTTAGAAATATTGCTCTGAAGTCTTTCAGTTAAAATCCTCGCATATACTTTACAGTCCACGTTGCAGAGTGTCATCGGGCGGAATTCGCTAATGTGTTTTCGCTTCTCAACGGGATCTGTCTTGGGAATCAACACTGTGTGTGTTTGAAGAAGGTAAGGTTGAAACGTTTTATTCCTGAAAGCTTCACAAACTACCTCTAAGAAACAAGGACGGAAATAATTTTTAAGTTTTTTTGTAAAAGTGTTCGCTGAGACCGTCCGGTCCTCGCATTTTCTGCATAGGCAAAGTTTGAATCGCGCGCCCTACCTCGCCTTCTTCGATGGGTCCTTCCAGCAATTCTTTTTCTTCTTGCGATAATTTTGGCGCGTTACAAAGCAAGTCTTCGAGAGCAGCTTGGCTTTTTGGCTCTTTATCGCCCTTGAAGAGGCTCCAATGAGGCCTCAAAACGGCGTCCTAAATTTCAACCTTGTCATTGCTGATGACTCCTTCGTGTTCAATGACTGAAATTTCCTTCGCAAGCGCAAACCTTTTTTCCTCGTCCAAAGCGCGCCTCGTGGGCTGTTCCCTTAAAAGAAACTTATCAGATCGCGAACGTATAACCACTCCACGATAATGTTCCTGCTGAAAACTGTCCAGCTTGGCTTTAACCTACTTTAATAAGGCGGCACATGACACCGTGTGCTCGCTTTCGCTTCGCAGTAGTTCCAGCCAGTATCTGTGCAGCTCTTTTCCTCTTTCTTTGCCAAAAAAAATAATCTGAGAGGATCTTTCAATTACGAGCTCTTTAACTTTTTGTTTAAAGTATTCCCATTTCTCGAAAGGCTGAGCTGCGTCCTCGCTGATAATGTGTCTTAGGCCTGTGTGACACACTCAACGAAAATAACATCTTCGTGCAGTTTAACATTAACTTTCCATAGTTCGAGGGGATCGGTGGCCGAGTGGTCTAGCACAGACCAGCTGGGAGCACGTGGAGCGAAAGCTCGCACTGCAGAACCCAGGATCCTGGGTTCAATCCCCACTCCTGCCCGTTTCGATCTGGATGAGCATCTACCGGCGTGCGGTCGTGTATCACTACTGCGTGGTGCACGTTAAAGACCCCAGGCTAGCGGTTGTACTGCACTGGCTAAATTGCTCATCTACAGCTGGGAGACTCGTCGCCCGTTGAGGCAGACCAAGTTCTAGGCTGTATAAACATACACGCAACCCAATTTTTTTCCACAGTTCGCAATTAAACTTCTTTTTAGGTTGCGTGGTGTTTTCCAAAGTAACTGTCACTAAGCTGTGGTCACTAAAAATACTGGCTTCACATTATAGTAAGTTACCTCAATGACAGCTTCGACTGACACATAAATGCGGTCCAAACGAGCGTTGGATGATGATTGAAAGTGAGTATAACGAAAATTAACTTTCGAACCCAGGAGTTGCGCCACATATTTTAAATTGCACATGTTTAGTATATGTTTTAAACTTATAACTCTCCTGTCTGTGTGCAGTCTAGACGGCATACTGTCATCACTAATGCATACGCAGTTAAAGTCTCCTGCGAGCACAACGACTTTCTCATCTTGCAAGTACGTCTGCAATCTCGCGAAGAAACGAACTCTTTCATCGACCCGATTTGGGGCATACATACCAGACTAGTGCTCGTTACTTGAAAAATGTAATGGATTACCATTACAAATTACCAAGCCTCAAATGTAATGGATTACCGTTACAAATTACTTTCACTGAAAAGTAACGGATTACTCTACTCGTTACGTTACAAATTACTTTCAGGTTACGTTTTTCGTACAGTTAGCCAGGAAACAATAGAAACAATTTCGATAGTTTTCAAAAATGTTCTGCACCACCACTTTCATTTCTCATACACCCGTTTATGGTAGTACTTGTAAAAATATTTTATTCAAGAGAAAAGAATGTAGGCGAACTTCGTTCACCTGTAAGCTGACAAGCCAACGAAAGCTGCAACCACACCCACCATCCCGCTAGCTTACGGCCTCCGGAAATAGCCCCTGGAATTGTGCAGAGAAAGCTAGCGATGCGCATGCACAGTAGCAGTGCCTACATCCGCTACGAGATTCGGAGCTAAAAAGGCGATCTAGGAAAGCTCCCTTTTGACTCGGGTGTTTTGCCTGTAATTCACAAGAAAAGAAAAACTTGGTTCTAACGTTACAATGTATATCCAATGCAGAATGCAGGTGTCCCAGCTTACCTTGATGGGTTTCCGTAGATTATAGTTTGTTGCTCTTGCTGATGACAATGTGTGTTTCTTGGCAAGCAAAGAATGCACTGAAACTTTAGGTTTCCGTTCTCCTTAATGCACTGGATTTGCAACATCTCGTTAAGAGATGGCCATGAAGACGACGGACACTCTATGACCAAAACCTCGACCAGGCAGAGAAAAAGTGGTGGTTACGGGTTATCGGTCGTTCATCGGTTCTCACTTTTATACCACTATTCGTGTAGGCCAGGTTAGGGAAGGGCATAGAAAGCGAGAGAAGCGCTTGCCATCGGTCTCACAAAACCATAGAGGATCACACCAGTTGTACGCGTTCTCTCTATCGCTATGTAAGCACTCCTTAGATAGTCTAACCCCCCCCCCCCCCCCCTTCCCCACTTTATGTTGACAGTTGACTGTAAAGTGAGGAGTGGACACGACAAACATGTCCAGACAAGTTAACCAAAAGAAGTATCGGTCGTACCCTCAAAGACGATGCTCTTAGCCTCGCGCCGGGCGCTTTACAGCTGTGCCTTAAGAGCGTGCTAGAATACAGTGTTGCGTAATGGGCACCCCCATTCCATTCCAATTCCATTCCGGGGAGGGAGAGTTTTCGATAATTCAATTCCTTTCAACTCCTAGGAATGGGGACACTGAACCCATTCCCACTCCTGGAATGGCTGAATCGTTCCATTCCATTCCTCTAATTCCTAAACGTTAAATTGGCACTTGACAGCTGCATTTCTTTGCAGGGTTGGGCAAAAATACTCAAAAATGTATTTGGAAATACAAATACTGGGATAGATGAAAATAGAAGCTAAAATACTGATACTCAAGTCTCAAATATATCTGTAAAAATGTATCGCGATACGTATCGGAAATCCATTTTAAAAGGAGGCAAAAAGTCTTTGGAAACACAAATACAGGAATACATTTCAGGGAGGGCAGAAATATAAATACTGATAATGCAATACATTTTTCAAATTTATTTGAGACGCAAACTGAGATGAGGCTTTAAGTTTGAAGTGGAAGTGTTTTTGTTTTGTTTTTTGTTTTGTCCCGAAATTACTTTTCCGCAGGCTTGGCACTTCGCCTTGAAGGTAGTGGTTCCGGACGAAGGGGAGTCTTCAGTGGGTTCAGAAAACGTTCCATCAAGGATTGACCGCGGTCCCTTCCCAGGCATCCTGTCTGTCTGACCAGTGATGCGAAAAGACTTCGACCTCTGAATAAATTCCATCAAAACATCACCACTTCCCTCTCCAATAAGGGCGCCCCTGTCAACACTGATCACATTACGTCACGGTGGGGTGAACAAGTATTCTTGTATCTGTAAGTGTTGCTTTGAACATGAAACTTTACCCACGCTGATGTTTGAAAGGACAATACGTACTTTCGTTGTAGGTAACCTCGTTAAAACCATCCAGGCAGTGTCATTTAGAATTTTCGAGAATAGTGGACCACCTGAAGCATCGTTAAACACACGTTTTTTTTTCTTTTACGGTTGAAAAATCGATACGGTAGCATCTCTGTTGTGACTGTCCTATCTGCCGACCCTCCGCCTCCAATGCATGAATGGCAGTCCTCAAGTTTCGCCTAGCATCATCCAAACAGAGACCTCTTGAATTGCGACCTGAGATGGCCGGCACAGGTGCGAGCTCTCCGAGAAACAGCGCGCTCGAGACGAGTCGCAGGTGTACGAAGTCTGGGTCCGCACAGCGAGGCCATGTCTGGCCTCCTTTCTGGTTATCCGACCACCAGAGCACCGGGTCACGTTCACGTCGACTGATGGCGTACCCTTGAGCCGTGAAATATTACTGGCGCAGACGCATTCGGATATGTGTTGAACTTCACTGGTGAAAGGTGCCACCGCCGCCCCCCCCCCCTTTCCTCCCTTTGTCCTTTGCTTTGGCGCTTGTCTTTTGTATTGCATTTTTTGAGCGTATAAGTCAGTTAGGGCTTTACGCGGGTTTGCAGTTTTCCGCTCATTTTATTTCTGAACAACTGACTCGCTGACTGGCTCGGTATAGTAAAACGTAAAAACAAATTAATAAAAAAAAAAATATAAAGAACCGGGCCCATTCCATTCCCATTCCATTCCGGGCAAAAGGCATCTGATTCCATTCCCATTCCATTCCCCTCAACATTGCCGCCATTCCATCCCCATTCCATTCCGGGGTCGCGAAAATGCGGAATGATTCCGGAATCATTCCAACTCCGGAGTGGCAACTCCGCAACACTGCTAGAATACAGTAGTGCACATCAAAGCCAAATCGAATTCGCGAATCGAAGGGCTCCGGACCGGCGTTTGATGTCTGTGCAGCTGGCGGGAGACGTCGAAGAAGTTGGAAAGGGTTAAACGGTGTAAAAGACAAAAACAAAAAAACACGAAGAGCTTTCTCCTGCCCGAGAGAAGAAGAAAAACACAATAGAAGGCGACGGAGAGCCTACTTTGAGTTGTCTTACTTGATATTTGTCTTTCGTATATTCGTACATGCCTCGGCCGTTTTTTAGTGGTTCTATAGTGACCGGTCATACAAAAAATCGTGTTTACTTTGCGGCTATTCTCTTCTTCCTAATGTTTTCTATTTTGTTGAACTTGCTCTCTTTATGTTGGTGAATGTTCTGCTCGTATTGCTCCAGTTACTGTATAATGCTCATATTTTTAAAAAAGTAACGAGTTATAAAGTATTCTCTTACCAATATTTTGTAACGAAATTACATTACAAATTACTTCCGAAAAAAGTAACGTGGCAATTACAAAGTTACTTGAAAAAGTAATGGATTACAAGTAATCGGTTACTTGTAACAGATTAGTTCCCAATTCTGATACATACCCAGTACCCGCAACTCGAAGTTATGCAAGGTGAAGTCGCACACTATATCGTAAATTGCGCTTGACTGTCAGTTACTAAACTTAATTCTTAGAATTGCACAGTATTTGAGAGAAATATAAAACAGCCAGCGGAAAAACCTACCGCGTGGCACACACACTCATTGTATCGGTAAAGAAAAGGCCTCAGAGCTCGTTCAATGTCGTTATCGTACTCATTTTTGGTTACTTGTATGCAAATAGGCGGTCTTCGCTTCTTACGCGTTGTAGTTGATATTGTTTTTTGCATGAATTCGAACCGCGTATATCGAGAGTTCCTATGCGAATGGGGTGAGGTAGTTCTGTCAAATTTTTACGCTGCTAAGCCACGGAACCGTTCGGCAATTTCCTGCCAGGCTAAGAAAGGGAAAATAACTTTTCTAAACCAGAGTGCAAGCGTAGAGCTGCACACTCACATGGAGTCCTTTCCCCTACGCTCCTTCGGGGGGGGGGGGGGGGGGGGTGCGTCATTAAACTGTTGTCCGGCTCTTATAGAGGCCCTGCACGTGCCACTGTCCCACCTCGCCGTGCGTGTTGTCTGTTGGATCCAGTAGAGGCACTTGGTCCGCAGACCGCTTTCCTGCCTGGCCCTCCGCAGTGCTTTCAGTATCTGTTTGATCCATGGGTGCGTCATCCTCCTCGGGCTTGTACCGATCACTTTGTTCAACAACGGTCGCCGTTCTCTCGGCCGGCTCTCGGTGTCCTCCAGGCTGAAGGGTAGGCTTCTCCATCGTATCAAGGGTAGCAGTCATGGGCTCGTGGAAACCCTGGACTGTCGTTGCTGTTCCGTCGTGGTCGGCGAGAGTGGCCGGCTGCCCTGGCTCCGTGCCTGTCTGTGTTGCAGGTGCGCTGCTCGCCGCCGCGTTTTCGGCTTCCGACTCGTCCATCATTAGGTAGTTCGTCTCTTTGGTTCTGCGCTAACGTACGATAGCAGCGAACGTCCTGACACAGTCTTCGTCCGCGTGACCGTAGCGACGGCGCTCTGTGCATCGGGGAACCTGCGAGTCTCGACCCATGTGCCCGGTTTTTCGGCATCGTAGGCACAGGGGTGCCCTTTCGGGTACCACAACAAGGTCTTTGCAGTCCTTCACTATGAGTTCATGAGGGAGGTCGTCTACTGTTGTTCCCTCCTTGAGGGTCATCTGAAGCAGCCGCGTGTTAGACTCCACTCTTTCAAAACCCTTCTCACGAATATGATCTCGGCTAATATCAGACACCTTGCCAAAGCGTTCCAGTTCCCGACGTACCTGGCAGTTGGGTATACATCGTACGGCTCCAAGTGGAGCATGACCTTCACTTCCATATTGGCAGGGTCGAAAACGAGGCATCGCCCTGCTTTGATGCATAGCTCCTTCGCGTCCACCAGCCTCTGTTTTGTGGCGAGCGATTGCAGCAGGAGCAGCCAAACGTGGTTCATTTGGTGGGCTCCAGCCGCCGCTAGCTCTTGGAGTATGTTTAGTCTTTACAGCTCTTTTTTTAAACTCTTGGATCGTATAGGGCCTGTTTCGAACGTCGCAGTGCAGAATAACAGCGTTTTTAGCGAGATATTCGGTAGGCAGGGGTGCCAAACGTATCTTGTACGCGTCAGCGCTTTCAGTATCAGAAAAACCGTGGTCCTCCAAGGCCGTTATCGCCGCTCTATCGAAGCCCGTCATCACACGCCTGTACTCGGCGGATGCCGGAAGTGTAATATGGCCACGCACGCGCTCGCGCGGTGACGCGTGTGACAATTAGAGTCTTGTGTCGCTTTCACTGGCATTTAAAATACCATTTTTCTTTATTTGGTCATTTATATAAATATCTACATTGTCCAAAGGGCAATATTGCAGGTAGTTACATGATGTGAATACAAATGAAACAAAAATATAAACAATATACGTACGTCTAAAAGGCATCCAAGAAAACTAAAAAGAACATTTATCAATGGACAATATCACGATAAAAAAGACTTCATTCGTGAATAGTGTTATCAACTAACTCCTTTAGACAGGTATCCAAAATTTGCTTAACGTGAACTCCAGACACAGCGACTACGGTTTTTACAAGACGATGCATTCCATGTGCATACTTTTGAGATCACCATTTGGTGTGATTTTCAGCGCCCTGCGAATATATGTAGAATAAACGTGATTTATCATTTGTTGTACAATAATTATATTTTAATAGTCACCAGTGATACTACTCCTTGTACTGAAACTACATGAACGAGTACAACGATTTGTGTTGCTCTTTGCAAATAAAACATTTTGGGGTGACTGAAGTTTTACACATTACGCAGTTGGAAAGTATTTTCAAAAGAAATTGAATTATAATAATAATGACTTCTTTTTCTCCAGCGAAATTTATATTTACAAGCATCTGTACCTTAGTCAAGATGTTTGCAAGGAAAGTAACTTGAGTACTACTGGAAATAGTTTATGAAGCAAGTATTTCGCAGCTTATTTTAAATACTTTTGTACAGCATCTCGTCAAGCTGTGTATAGAGGGAACTTGATCACTTCACGTATTTTTGCATGTTTAAACTGCGTTTTTTTTGCCATTTATAGGAAGTGTTCTAGTGACACTAAAAATTATCTTACTACACGTTTATTTTATTTGTCCACCCTCAAGTACTAGAGGCAGCGCTTTTTTTTTGTTACGAGGTTAATAATAAACAACAAGCTACTAAAACAGATTCGAGTAGCCCCCACAAGCAACATTGACGTAAAGGTACCTATTGGTTTATTCCACCAGTGCCATCCAATAAACTTCTCAAAGTCGTACAAGCAAACAAAAATCAATAAGAGATTGAAACCACACGCCTGTTTTGAGGGCGGCTCGAAATAACGATGTTGAAGAGTAGGGCCGATATTTTCGTCTTGTATGCAAAAAAGGCGGCGGTGAGAGCTCGCCAGCGGAAAACATTTAGGTGAGAATTCGCTCATCAAGACTAGCTCAACCAAGGATGGCTTGCAGTAAAACTGTATGATGTGTAGAAGAGGTCACTGGAATTTCGAGAGATGCGGAAAAAAGCTCATATATAAATCTGGGAACCGAGAGTTTAGTCAACTGAAATACCTTCGCTTATCTGAAGTATGATTTGATGCCATTATAGTACGTGCGGTTGTCTGTACTTTAATACACGGTTTGAACGACGTCTTCTCTGCTCGTCACGGTTTGAACGACGAACAGAGAAGACAATCCTTGTTAAGAAAACACGTTCAAAAGAAAAGCCGGCAGAGTGGGCTCAAACTTGAGTTGATAAGGAGGTGGTAAAGAGGGTGTTTTTTTAATTCGATCGGACTTTTTAAAAAGGAAGGGGCGAGAGTTGGGCGAGTGGCGTTTTCACAAGTGCTTATCAGGCTCAGGTGGACATTAGATAAGGGGATAAACGTCACGGTAAGTTGTCCCATTACTAAAATTTTGTTAATTAATGTTTTAATATAGCTTTAAAAAGTCATGGCATAATTGCAATATTTACGTTATTACAATTAGAAACCAGATAATTTAAAGGATTTGCGAAGCGATAATGGTTTATGATATCTTAATTCAGCAATTTTCGCGTTTTTGCTGCTGGATTTAGAAATTGCCCTTTAAAAGAGCATGGCAAGCCCTGCCCTCAATGACTCTTGGTAGAGGGACGTAGTCTCTGCAATTATGTCGTCCACTTCCGTTCCCTTGTTTGTACTCAAAGATTTACGGATTACTCGCCGAAAACGTTTTGTGGCCAAGTACTAAAACCTATAAATGCACGTGCGCTTGCGAAACTTAAGCCCCAATCAAAGTTGTGCATGGGCAATCTTTACTTTTGAAACCCCACAGAATGTTGACAGCGACCATGTGACGAGAGGCCAAGTTAGATGAGGAGGCGTGAGGGGACATCAGAACGAGGAGCTACGTTTGAAATAATTAGTGGGTCGAGCTGAATCTAGTTTCATTTGACCCCCCTGCACTCGTCGACAGCGCTCGAAAGCAGGAGCCAAACGCCAGACGCCGTCGTTCCGCGTAAAAACGCGTTCGAGGAGTGCAGTGGAGACAAAGACAGCTAGATTTCGGTCTACCCACTACACATTCAAAATAGAGCTCGGAGTTCTGTTTCTCGTCTCCTACTTTGCGTCACTTTCTCGGCGATTACCATTTGCGAAGAAGCAGAAAACTTGTTTCGGGTTGAGCGCGTCCTTTCAGCCCTTGATAACGCTTTGTCCCACGCTTAGCCAGGTCGCGGTAGAAGGTGAGCAGTCACAGCACTCGAAAATTCTCCCATTTTCGCATTCTACTATCGTTCAACCTTTCAAGGGTATTTGAAACGAGTAATTTAATACATACGGTGGAGGGCCAATCCTTTACACTTCTGGGAACACTGAGTACTTATTGAATGTGATAGATAGTTTTCAAATTGAACGTATATTACACCCCAAGGGCAAGCGAGAGTGAAAACCCATTGAAACAAAATTTGTATATCACCCAGTTATTATCCATGACGTTCCAATACTGTCCTAAATGAAAAACCCAAAACAAACAAAGATTGGAACTTGGTATCTAAACTATCCAGCCAATGACGTCTCGATATTGGACAACGTTGGACATCTACTGACACTTCAGTGCAAGTTGTATCCAATTTATGAATGACGCGTCAGCGACTGCCCAATTATGGACAACTTTAGAAACTTATTAACACACCATTGGAGTTGTTTCCCAATTTAGTCAATGCGGTGGGAATTACTGCCCAATATTGGACAACTCTAGAATCTTATTAATGATCCTTTGGGGGGGTTCACAATTTACTCAAGGCGGTGCCAATTACTGCCCCATATTGGAAAACATTGGAGCCCATTGGCCCTTAATTGGAAGGGGTATCAATTTATTGCCAGGGTGCCAATGTGTGTTCAATAATGGAGAACCATGGACGCTCATTCGCACTCTATTGGAAGTGGTACCCAATTTAAGCAATTGTGTGTAAATGAGTGTTTAATATTGGAGAACACTGGAAGCTCTTTAGCTCTTCATTGGAAGGGCTGTTCAATTTATCCAATTAGGTGCCAATGACAGTCCAATATTAGACAGTATTGCAAGCCCATTTGCACTTTTTTAAAATGGTATTCAATTATTCCCGTGAATTATGGCTTGGCAATATTGGACAACATTGGAAGCTCACAAACACTTCTTTGGAAGTAGGATATAGTTTATCCAATACCCTATTGGATAGCTTACCCAAGCAGTACATCATTGTTGGACTAACATAGGCCCGCCACTGGCAAACATTGGCTCCAATATTGGATAAAGTGGGTTTTCTCGAAAGCGCTACCCGACGCAATGTTGCTCCATTCACTAATGCCAATGTTGGACCACAATTAAACCACTACTTGAACCAATATTATACAGTCATTTATGCTCTTGTAGGACCTCCTTTTAACCAACATTTAAGCCAAAGTTGGGCTACAATTTAATAAACACTTGAGCCATCTTTGGACCACCAATGGTTGTGGGTCTTACAACCAATATTGGCATTCAAGTTTAAAGGGGCGCTCAAGTGGTTTTTGAGTTCGTGTTTTGACGATGACAGCTAAATTTAGACGCCCTAAGTATCCATAAAAACTAAAAAGTATAGTCATACGGTGATTATTTCTTTAGTAAAATTGTAATTGAAGGCCGCCAAACCTCGGATCCATCCGAAGACGAAACCACTCTCATTGGTCATCGCACGCTTATCAAAAGGATCTCGGGCCAATGGCGTTGGACGACGTTCCGTCGCGCAGTGATCCCGAGGTAGCCGCATGGGCCGAACTTCTTTGTCATTCGAGCTTCGATCATGGCGGAGTTCTCTACGCTCGAGGACCTGACGCCGTTAGAGGTTGAAATTCTTCGGCGGACAGCCGACCTGGGGATGATTTCCTATGACGCCACTCCGACGTGCGATGTGGACAATAGCAGCGCTTCGGAGTCGTGTTCGGGTTCCGAGGACGACGAAACGCAGACCTTTTCGGGCGTTCTTCGATTTGCGGTTGGGGAAAGTCGTAACCAAACCAACGTTTGACATCACAGCGTAACCTCTGGTACGTGATGTCAAACGATGTCGCCAAGTTGACTTTCGCCTCGGGAGGACGGAGGGGAGGCTGGTTCAGACATGTGCAACGAACGCGTACCTACGACTGCGTCCGTTGCAAACGGAGCGACTGGAACGACCGCTCTGCGCCGCGCGTACACACACCTGCAACCACTGCAACAAGCGCAAAGGGTCGTCAGCACGGCGACCGCTTCTATACGCCGCCGTCAGCTGTTTTAGCGGCGCCTCTAAACAGGGGACGCGCTGCTACTCAATGCCGTAACAGAATATAGACAGGCAGTTTTCTATAGCCTAAAGCTTTATTATTATTTTTTCTTCATAGGCTTGCAGGGTACAGAGGATGAAAAAAAGAAAAAAAAAAGATGCAGTACGCCGTCTTGGACGATCACGACTCTAATACACGACATTGCCAATAGTACAAATATCACCACACGCCTTTACTACGATTATAAAAGACTATGTAATCTTAGCAGCGATATAGCAACGTAGAAATATGATTTCGTGATCAGATAGACGTTGCGAGCGTTCAGGATTGCTAACACTAATCACTTTTCTCCGGTGATGAAAACGCGTGAAGATTCGCATCCTTTATACGGTACGCGCCAGTAATACCTTGAACTTGAGCACACGCATGAAATGCGCCAAATAAGAAATCAGGGCGATGCTCGAGGACACAAATGCTTAGAAAGCACCACTGTAGCCGAAGTAAACAAACACGACGGCACGGGCGTTTCTGCTGTCTTGAGAGTGCCACCACGACATCGTCGCACGAGTAGGTGGATCTTCCCTTCTAGTCCGTGCTAGGTTATCATAGCGACACACGACGAAAATTCACAGTCAAGGAAAGCGCTTTTACGCGGAACGATGAGCTTTCACCACGCCGTCCACGTCGACGATCACCACCGACGCTATGTTTGCGGATTGCGGATAGAAGGAGCCGGCCGCGACCGGCACGACCGGCATGCAACGCGCGCAGATACGTGCGCTTCCGCGCATCCGGGGGGCGTAACGGGAAATTCACCCCCCGCGGAGGAAGGCAAGGAGAAAACGTAGTCCCTTGTTTGTGAAACGATAATTGCGGTGTCGCGTATTCTAAACTAGGACTATTTTACGTCTTGTGAAATTATCATGCACAACATATCTAAGTGAACTGAAAAATGTTTCTTTAGCGAAACTTTACAAAGGCCGCCAAAATTTTCAAACATGCGATAATTTAATTGGTCGGCGCAGGAACAGAAAAGTGTCCGCGCGTATTTAATTCCTGCGTGATTAATAGGCGGCTCTGCCTTCTAAAACTGAAGATACTCACTCACTGACACTTCGTTAAAGCCATCGCACCATAAAGTAGCTTCCCCGAAAACCGCTTGAGTGCCCCTTTAATCATTGGCTTACCGAATATTGGCTCCCAACCTAATGCCCTGGGTATTTCATTTTCAGCATTCGATTTTAACCGCGGGCTATACTATTTTCGGCAGCCATATTAGCGGACATGCATCTTACTTTTTAGATGTGTTTATAGTTTTCATTAAAACGCTATATATACATCTGAAAAGAAAACTGCAGTAGACAAGCCATATTCACTGTGGAAAATCTTCAGTCAATATTTCGCGCAGGAAAATAAAAAAAGTATGTAACGCAAACTGTACCGTCAATATATTTTGTTAAGAATTTCGACTGAAGAAGTATAAAAAAAAGAAAGACGTTTACAATTCTTTGTAATGCCAAATTAGAGCGCAGCTCTTCAGTAGGAGGAGGGGAGAGTACGGAGGGGAAGGTATGTCCCCACTCCACCTCCGTACCTTCCCCTCCTCCTCTTCGGCTCCCCTCCAATTTAGCGGGAAATGTTCGCTAAATTTCCCGCTAAATTAATCGAAAATTTACCCTCTATATTTAGCGGGGAAATATTCCTGCAAAATTTAGCGGGAAATTCACGTACATTTTCTCGCTAAATTTAGAGGGAAAACTGAATTGGTGTTGAGGTCACGTGGCGTCTATTTTCCCGCTAAACTAAGCGAAAAATATTCCGCTGAATTTAGCGTGACGTCACGCGTGACGTCGTCCTATACACCAACTCATGTTTACAAACAAACCGGAGCGCCCTTAGCGGACGCCACCGGCGCCGCGCATGCGCGGTGGACGGTGGGCAAGAAGCCCGCCGTCGCCCATAAACAAACCATTGAATTGCGTTGTTGTCGGCGTCGGTGGAAGTCCCCGTGCTCTTTTTCGCGTTGGAATTGTTGATTCTACGTCCTCCTAACAATGTCTGACTACTTGAGCGGCTTCAGCAAATTAACGAAGCAAAACTTTGCGTGAATAATGTGACGTGCGGCGATTCATTTCACGTTGCACGCCGCAGAATGGGCGCCAAAGCCTGACTCCCACGATGAGATTCTGCTCGCTATTTTCAGTCGCGACGTCGCTCGGGCTGCAAAAGCTTCGACCGTAGCTGAGATGCTGGACGTCGATACTGAAAACCGCAAGTATAATCGGGCCATTACAAGTCGGTGATGGCCACTGGTATACATTGATCAACATCTTCTGTATCTACTGTTAACTTAGCCTACTTAGCTTTAGTCTACTTAGCCTAAACACCTTCAACAAGTGGTTTGAGGCCTGCACTTGGTTCTTATAGCAATTACCGGCGTCAACGTTGGTTTAGGGCCGCTGTCGTTGACCGAGCTGACTACAAAAAGGCCAGTCAAGACAGTTTGTATAAAAGCCAGACCCGACAACTCGAACGCTATGCGCTAAATGAGTGCGGGCCTCAAAGTTTGTTGACGAGGGACGCGACACCGCGATTCCGCGTCAACAATACCCATTGAACTGTCACGTTGTCGGGTTCTGTCGTCTGTGTGAGTTCTGCATACTCTTTTTCGCGTTGAAATTGTCGGATTCTACGTCCCTCATGAGCAATGTCTTTAAACCTTCACTATGCCTGTGTGAAATTATCCAGGCTCGAGGCTCGTTACGCCGACTAAACTTTGCGTTTAATAATTTGACGTTGCGGCGATTCATTCGCCATGAACGGCCCCCCCCCAGAAGTGAACGCCAAACCATGCTTGAGTTTCTTTAGCTATTTTTCGTCGCTCGACGTCGCTCGTGCTGCAAAAGTGTAGAAGGTAGCGGCGATGATCGACGTCGATACTGAAAATCGGAAGCGGGAACAGACCAATCGTAACAAGTCGGTGATGGCCACTGGTACCAATGATCAACATCTTGTATATACTGTTTACACCGAGCCTACTTAAGTCTTTTGAGACCTGCAATTACTTCTTATTGCAATCACCGGGTCAAAGTTTGGTCTACGGGCCGCCTTTGTTTGTACGAGCAGACGACAAAAAGGAGAGAAGTTTGAAAGAGCAGACGAAAGTTCGAACGATCAGGCGGCCGTGTGAATTTGAAGACGCACTGAACCCGTGGGTGGTCCGGACAAATTGGCGGTTTTTTCTCGTTCATGTTGGAACAAAACAAATACATCTGGCGACCACGAAGTGTTGCCCACACAAGCAATCGTAGTTCGACAGCGTCTGGTTTGCCCTTTTCACGGCTACTATCCACGTTCTCGGACGAACGGAGGGGGCAGAAACGCATGAAAACTGATCTTCAAACCTTTCCAGGCTCTCTTGGTACAGCCCCCGTCGCAGCATTTTGACGAGAAGGCAGGTTTTTTGTCTGGTTTCTACCGAGAGAACACAGGAATGCATGTCTCGCACGGCGACTTCTGCCCACCACCCCAGACCGGAAGTGCGACCGACGCGCCACCACCGCGGCGTGACGTAGGAGAGTTGAGTTCGTGTATATTAACGTCACACGTGACTTCATACGTGACGTCACGTGTTACGTCATTATGAGAAACGTCCTATAATGCAACGCGCGGTTATGCTGACGCCGACGCCGACGCCGCTCAACCCGGAAACGGGTGGCCAAGGCTGCGCTCTAGGAATGAAAGACGTTTACAAATCTGTGTAAAGAGAAATTAGAGCGCAGCTCTTGAGGAAAGGGAGGGGAGGGGTCGGGGGTATGCCCCTTCAACCCCATACCATCTCCTCCTCTCCTTCGGCACCCCTCCTCCTCCATTCATCCTTCTCCTGCACATTTCATCCCCCGCTTAATTCTCCCCTCCTCCTCCTCCCCCTGCCCTTCTTCTCCTCCGTACCCTCCCCTCCTCCTCCTGAATACCATGCCATCCTCTTCCTCCGTATCCTCCTTCCTCGTCTTCCATACCCTTCCCTTCCCCCACAGTTTCCCAAGTCAATTTAGCTGAAAAATTGACGCGGCGTGACCTCAACACCAATTCAGCTTCCCCGCTAAATTTAGTATGGGAAATGACGTCACATGACTTGGTGTCACGTGCACCTATGAAGGAATTCAGTTTCACCGCTAGATTTAGCAGGAAAATTGACGTTACGCGACCTCAGCTCATATGCAATTCCCCACTAAATTTAGCAAGGAATTGAATTAATGTTGAGGTCACGTTACGACAATTTTCCCGCTAAATTTAGCGGGTAAATTGTGATCCTCTCCAGTACATCAAACAATTCCCAGCTAAATTTAGCGGGCAATTGAATTGGTGTTGAGGTTACGGGACGCTAATTTTCGCGCTAAATTCAACGCGGTTAAGCCTACGCCAACGCCGCAAAACACAGAAACTGGCGCCTAATAGCGGCGCTCAAGAAAAAAAAAAAAAACAGGCATGTTCTAAGAAACAGGCAGCGCATAACCTTGTTGCTACGACGACAGTTGTACTGGAAACCCCCTTGACTTGCTGTTGAGCGTACGTTGTGCAACTCGGGAGGCGTATACATGAAAGGGCACGTGAGCATGCCCTATCTGTCAGAAACTCAGCATCGGGCAATCTCGCTATTCATTGTTATAGTGGCCGTTGCGCGCTAATCTTGAAGATAGGCACATTCTAGTAAAATTTTATAATAAAGCTGGGAGAGAATTATTTGATGCCTATTTCATAGGAATGAAGTGCGAGAATGGCTGAGTAACTGCACCGTCGGTGCATTAAACTAAGAAAGATTCTGCTTTTTGTGTGTCGGGCGCCTGATTGCCTGGACAAATTGGGATTGTGTTTTCAATAAACGTTCAGTTGTAAGTAGCGTTGGGTCTTGTCCCGCCTTTCTCGCACCCACGTATATATTAGGCGCTTTTCGAGTTAAACATAGCACATATCGAAATCTATCTCAAGGATATAATGTGAACGGAATGTTTATTTTACAGGTTTTAAAGCATTTATTCATCTCCGACGGCGTTGTATTTTCCATGGCCTCGGCGGGAGCTGTGGAGCTTCACGCCTTCTAAACTCTGTTTTATACTTAGCGTGCAACGTTGTCAAAGCTACTGGCACGAGCGTTAGGCTTGATCTCGTTGATCATTTGCACGCGTTCTCGCGCAAACAAAACCATAGATGAAGTCACGCGCTCACGCCAGTAGCTTTGACAGCGTTGCGCGCTAAGTATGAAACTGAGTATAAGCTTTCGGGGTTGCGACGGTCCAGTACCAACAGTGCCTAGAGCTTCGACGTTTGCTTTTTCGCGACCGCTTAGAGAAATGTTAAAAATAAAAAAAAAACAAAGCTCTGGAATAAACACCTTCAAAGTCATGCATGAAGAGCCCCGCGAGCAGGCAGCCTGGCGAAAGAGCCTTCCATGTGTTGCAGATATTTGGAGCTACATGGCGCGACGTGTCACACCAAACTTGATTGCCCTGACAAAATTTGAGTGAATGAATCGGTTCAAACGTGTTCTCCACATTGCAAAACATTTCTAGATCTCGTAGAAAGGAACACCTTTCAAAGCCTCCTCGTTTTTGGTCAACCTACTCCGCACCTAAAAAACGTTTTTTAAGACTTTTATTCACACGGGCGCATCCGTATTCGTAGCACCAGCTTTCGGCACCTATACCGACACTTGAAAAAAAGTTGCAGTCTATTTCCAGATTTTCGTTTAGCTGTTGACGAGCGTTCTTTCTGGAATTCATGTGATCAGCAGTAAACAAATGAGGGACACAATTCTCTGAAATTCTTTTTATGTTAAAATGTTCGACCAAGATGCATTGACAGGAACTCCAGGACACTGCACTCATTTCAGCATGTGCCTGAATTGTTCTTCGACGGCCTTGCCGAAAGCAGATCCAGTATTTTCTCGATGTTTTCATCGTTTGACGAGGATGATGGTCGCCGTGACAGACGTTGGTCTTCATCATCATCATCATTTATTTTCCTTGAGGGCCCGTGGGGCATTATACAAGGGGGTGGTAATAGAACAAAACCAAATAGAACAGTAAACGCAATTATAACACTGTAAGCTAGCTAGGTTGGTTAGATAAAGAGAGAGTAATGGCTTCAACAAATTTAGTAGTATCATTAATAGAAACGATGTTATGAGGTAGTGAATTCCAATCCTCGATGGCCAATGGTAGTGTGGAAGTCTGGTGAGAAACAGTTGATGATCGAATTGGGCGTAATTTACATAGGTTATCTAGACGCGGGAAAATACAATGGGGGTGATAGCGGTGATTCTTTGAGGTGGCTATTGTGGTCAAAAATTCGATGGAGGAGAGAATGGTGTGATACTCGGCGGCGAAGGGAATTGAAGGAAGGTTAGCTGATTGGCGTAATCCTGATATGCTGGTTTATGGTGAGTAGTTGTTATAAATAAAATGAAGGGCTCTGTTTTGGACGGATTCTAGATTATTTGCAAGGTAGGACTGACATGGGGACCATATTGATGAGGCGTATTCTAGCTTCTATCTTACAAAGCTCTGGAATAAACACCTTCAAGGTCATGCATGAAGAGCCCCGCAAGCAGGCAGCCTGGCGAAAGAGCCTTCCATGTCTTGCAGATATTTGGAGCTACATGGCGCGACGTGTCACACCAAACTTGATTCGCTTATGGCCTGAATGTCCAACGAGACTGAATGTCCAACGAGCCTGAATGTCCAATTGGTCACGTGACAGGCGAGACGGAATGTACAACGAGACGAAAGATCCAATCCAGACGGAATGTCCATCGAGTCTGAATGTCCAACGAGACGAAAGGTCCAATCGAGACGGAATGTCCAACGTGCCAGAATGTCCAACGAGACGAAAGATCCAACCGAGACGGAATGTCCAACGAGCCTGAATGTCCAACGAGACTGAATATCCAACGGTTATAGAATGAAACTTGCATAGAATTTAGAAGATATTTCTTTGTTGAATAGTAGGATTACGGATAGTTACGGCGGTGAAAAATGCGTTCGATGAAATGGGGAAACGGACGTTTTCGGTGCGGAGATATCGGTACGCGATCATTTTGGTATGTGGTCGCTTCGGCACCGGGCTTTTCATTGCCGGGTTTTTGATGCACGGCTATTTTGGTGTGCCGCTGAGCTTGTCCCACTGACGTTGCCTCCGTGAAGTCCCCAAAAAGAAATTAAAATTATGATCGTGCATTGTATAGGCTTCATAAACCCCCCAAAACAATGCATTTATTGTTCGTTTTATATATCTAAATTTTAAGATGATTTCTATAATTAAAAAAATGACGTTTAAAAGGTCACACATGCTACAAGATCAAAGACCGGACTCGTTGACCATTGACAATCTGTCACGCCTTTGATATTAGAAGGTCGTAACTCTGGAGCGGAAACAATTGTGGGACCCACGAGAGTTCTTAAACGAGCGGTGCAACGATATTCAATTCGAATGTTTTTCGCTTTACACGAGCTTACTGGCACTAGGGGGACTCAAGGATACTCGCACGCAATGCCACTGGCCAAGAAACTCCTTTGTTGCGGTGTAAATTCAAGGACAACAGCGACCATTTCCATTCAATCTTTCCTTTGCAAAATTTGATGACGTAACGTGGGGATCGCAGTACACCCCAATGACGATATTTGAATGCGGTTCATAGATTGGACCCGAGCATTGCGTGGGCACTCGATTTCGGCTCGTTATAATTACTATACTTCGTCTCACCCTACGATGGACTAAAGGCAAAAGCTACGAACCGCCAGATCCAATCACGAGCCACTTAGAAATCGCGTATTGCGCTTTGATGCGCGTATCAGTGCCCGCGTCTCGGATCACTGATGGGGATGGGTGGACAGTGGTTAGAATCGAAATAGCACTGAGTGACTAAACAATTTTACCTCGCAAAAAAGAGGTTGTTTGCAGTGTCGAAGTTATAGAAATGATGCAGCGTTTTGGGGTTCGGAGCATTATTCGTCCACCCCTAATCAATGCTAGGCATGTCGTAGTGCAGCGTGGAACGTGATTGGACCTGGCGGCCCATGGCTTTGGCCCTTAGTCCATCGTAGGATGAGACAAAGTATAGCTTGGGAAGCATTCGGGTAGGGGGCCCGTGTCCAATCGCTGCAACGACGACAATAGCCGAGCCAATGTCAGGAACTCAGCGCGTGTCTTGTGCTTTGCCAACCCCAGCGCGTGGCTATGATCAACATTTGCGGCATACAATCGGCTCCCGATCACGTGGCTGCTTGTTCTGGCTGCGAGTTGAGGGGGTGACCGCTGCTCGTTTTTCTTTAATTTTTTTCTGGGACTTCTATTGCGTGGGGTGAAAAACGAACGCGTGTTTCATAGCTCATTAATGTCAGGGATCCATTCTAAGCAGTATTTGTGCAAAGTAAAAAAATTGTTGCATCACCCCTTTAAAATTGTTAATCGTGCTTATCCTCAGCCACAGTCTTTTCGTATTGTACGAGTTGCTGTATTTTTCTTATTCGTGTCCCTAGTCCCGCAAAGATGATGTTTCTCGCATGGGAGAAAAACGCCTGATTGAATTGTTATGCCCGTGTCCCACTAGAGCGACATACAGAAACAAAAGACAACGACAAGCCTCAAACCAGGATCTTTTGTGATTTGAGAGGATTTGTAGAATAGAGAAGGCTATGCTCAAACACGAGCACCATACACGCGAGGGTATCTTTGGCAGGCTTGCAATCGCTCGTGCTTACGTCACGAGCATCGAATGACTAAACGCCTGCCAAAGGTACCATCGCGAGCACGCTGCATGGGTTTGAGGCTTGTCGCTGTCTTTTGTCTCTGTCTGTCGCTCTAGTGGGACGCGGGCATTAGTATTATAATTGTTAGGTAAAGTCGGTGTAGTATGTGTAATTACACTAAATTGTAGTTTTTGTTTTCTTCTTTTTTACAAAACGAACGTGAAAGTTTTAGACATTTCTGATTGGACTTCTCAGTCCCCAGAAACAAAAATTCGATCCTCATATCAAAATCAGTGCGAGAATGGCTGAGTAACTGCACCGTCGGTGCATTAAACTAAGAAAGATTCTGCTTTTTGTGTGTCGGGCGCCTGATTGCCTGGACAAATTGGGATTGTGTTTTCAATAAACGTTCAGTTGTAAGTAGCGTTGGGTCTTGTCCCGACTTTCTCGCACCCACGTATATATTAGGCGCTTTTCGAGTTAAACATAGCACATATCGAAATCTATCTCAAGTGATGTAATGTGAACGGAATGTTTTTTTACAGGTTTTTAAGCATTTATTCATCTCCGACGGCGTTGTATTTTCCATGGCCTCGGCGGGAGCTGTGGAGCTTCACGCCTTCTATACTCTGTTTTATACTTAGCGTGCAACGCTGTCAAAGCTACTGGCACGAGCGTGAGGCTTGATCTCGTTGATCATCTGCACGCGTTCTTGCGCAAACAAAACCATAGATGAAGTCACGCGCTCGCGCCAGTAGCTTTGACAGCGTTGCACGCTAAGTATGAAACAGAGTATAAGCTTTCGGGGTTGCGACGGTCCAGTACCCAACAGTGCCTAAAGCTTCGACGTTTGCTTTTTCGCGACCGCTTAGAGAAATGTTAAAAATAAAAAAAAAACAAAGCTCTGGAATAAACACCTTCAAAGTCATGCATGAAGAGCCCCGCGAGCAGGCAGCCTGGCGAAAGAGCCTTCCATGTCTTGCAGATATTTGGAGCTACATGGCGCGACGTGTCACACCAAACTTGATTGCCCTGACAAAATTTGAGTGAATGAATCGGTTCAAACGTGTTCTCCACATTGCAAAACATTTCTAGATCTCGTAGAAAGGAACACCTTTCAAAGCCTCCTCGTTTTTGGTCAACCTACTCCGCACCTAAAAAACGTTTTTTAAGACTTTTATTCACACGGGCGCATCCGTATTCGTAGCACCAGCTTTCGGCACCTATACCGACACTTGAAAAAAAGTTGCAGTCTATTTCCAGATTTTCGTTTAGCTGTTGACGAGCGTTCTTTCTGGAATTCATGTGATCAGCAGTAAACAAATGAGGGACACAATTCTCTGAAATTCTTTTTATGTTAAAATGTTCGACCAAGATGCATTGACAGGAACTCCAGGACACTGCACTCATTTCAGCATGTGCCTGAATTGTTCTTCGACGGCCTTGCCGAAAGCAGATCCAGTATTTTCTCGATGTTTTCATCGTTTGACGAGGATGATGGTCGCCGTGACAGACGTTGGTCTTCATCATCATCATCATTTATTTTCCTTGAGGGCCCGTGGGGCATTATACAAGGGGGTGGTAATAGAACAAAACCAAATAGAACAGTAAACGCAATTATAACACTGTAAGCTAGCTAGGTTGGTTAGATAAAGAGAGAGTAATGGCTTCAACAAATTTAGTAGTATCATTAATAGAAACGATGTTATGAGGTAGTGAATTCCAATCCTCGATGGCCAATGGTAGTGTGGAAGTCTGGTGAGAAACAGTTGATGATCGAATTGGGCGTAATTTACATAGGTTATCTAGACGCGGGAAAATACAATGGGGGTGATAGCGGTGATTCTTTGAGGTGGCTATTGTGGTCAAAAATTCGATGGAGGAGAGAATGGTGTGATACTCGGCGGCGAAGGGAAATTGAAGGAAGGTTAGCTGATTGGCGTAATCCTGATATGCTGGTTTATGGTGAGTAGTTGTTATAAATAAAATGAAGGGCTCTGTTTTGGACGGATTCTAGATTATTTGCAAGGTAGGACTGACATGGGGACCATATTGATGAGGCGTATTCTAGCTTCTATCTTACAAGAGTAGAATACGCAAGTCGTTTTACGGAGGGTGCAGCAAGTTTGAGGTTACGATCAATAATTCACTGGCCTTGAAGAGAAAAAAAAAAACACTCGTAGACCGGCCATTTCTTCATAGCATTTCCTTTCTTAGCTGTCTGAAACATTACAAAAGTTTCCGCCGCCGGTTTCCACAAAAGAAAACAGATTTCGCGGACGAACGCTGTTCCTTGAAATCAGACGTTTTTAAAAACGAGGAATGAATTTGAAGCGTTTTGGGAAAAATTGCAACATGCCGCTGAACCTTATCAGACGACGCCGGTCGGCAAACTGACTCGGAAGGGGTAGAGTTCCTGTATATAGCTACCTACGGTAGTAGAGTTGCGCATTCAGCCTCGGCGGGCGGCCGTAGCGCCGGCTTTCCTGCACACCCTGGATGCTTTGCTCCTCACGTGACTAAATTTGGCGAATAGCGGCGCCGCGCGCGCCGCCGCGCATGGAAAAGAGGAGAGGAGGAGAAGGAGGGCGAAAGCAGGGGAACATACGCCGGGGCCCGAGCAACGTCGGCGGAGCGACCGTAAAGGGGGCTTTTTTGCACGGCGCCGGACGCTTTGCTCCTCACGTGATGGATCTCGGCGAATAGCGGCGTGGCGGCGCGGGGAAAACGAATGCTCAACTCTGCTCCCCCTTCGGGGGAGCATATAGAGGAACTCTAGGAAGGGGTGCCGCTAAGCGCTGCAAGAGGCGAAAGCTAGTACTACGAACGGCCAGCCCTTAATAAATTGCTTTCAGTCCTACTGAAAAAAAATATATATGACACTGTATAAGAACGGATATGTAATATCCAAAAACTGATATGCGACATATAAAACTCCTATGAAATACCCAAAAACTGATATGTCACGTAAAAGAACTGATATGCAACATCTGCCAACTGATATGAAAATACGTCCAATAAACATTTCAGAAATAAATTCATAAAACTTTTTTTTTAGTATACGACGTGCCGCGCGGGCAAGCAAACACGTGGCTTGGATCCGCCATGAAACGGCTTGATTAATTGTTTTTTAAATAATTACGAATTGAGCATTTAAATATTATTAAGAGATTCATGCCCATGAGCCGTTCAAAATACTCTCAAAGGTGTGACATTACTGAAAAAAATCAACATGCTGGGAATATTTTTTATTGCTTAGGTGGTCACCGAGAAAATACGTACCTTCAAAACGACCTGCATAAAAGGCGGAAACGAAGAGCTCAGCAGTAGTTATCGGGTGTGCTGTTGCATTCCTGTTTGTTGTGACGTATATGTGTATGCGCTCAATGTGTATGTTAAGCTTATACTAGTGGTATGTGTAATGTACCTGCATGTGTGTATATTAAAGGTGCCCACAGTGTAATAGTGGCGTGAGCAAATAAAAGTATTTTGTAACGCTCGAGTTGGGAGGTACCTAACGCCTCCTAGCCTAGCTGAAACTTATATGCGACATATGAAACTCATATGAAATACCCAATAACTTCTGATATGAAATTGTGTCCATAAACAATCTGAAATAAATTCATATATTTTTTTTTTAGTAGGGCGGTTAAGGGTCTTCCCTCGTATACGAGAAGTTTAGCCTTTGCATTATGACAGGTAACCGGGGAGTTTTAACGCGCATCACGAAGTAGTGATACGCTACCGCGCGCCGTTACGATGCTCATCAAGATCAAAATGGGCAAGGGTGTCGATTGAACCCAGGATACCTGGGTTCTGCCTGGCGAGTTATCGCTAAACCTGTTCCTATCTATGGTGACTCTCGACAACACATACATCGAGCCAATGCGTCATGAGCAAACGCCGTGTAGCGGACCGTCTCTCTATGACGTAACTCCGAAATAGCTAAATTTGGGATTTGGTGTCGACAAGCACAGCCCTTAACCGGTCAAAGCCATAGGTTCAATCATTCCTTTTACAGTCAGTGATCAATTATATATTGACGCAGAAAGAGTGAGATTGATACCAAAACAAAGGTGTTTGGATATTTGAGCTTAGAACTCTTTATAAGACAAAAACAAACCTTGACTCGCAACAATTTTTATGTACGAAGTGAAAAATATACTGTCAAGTAATTCTCCACTCAATTCAGATTGTTAGAAAGGAGATCTGACGAAACTGTGCTAATCAATGATTTTCCTCAAAATTGGCTCAACACGTGAATTACACATCTGAAGTAGTAACCCAAATTACAAGTTAAAATTATTGTTTTTGGCGATGTTATAACATTTTCACTTGCGGACCGGAGGCTGAGGGGCTTTTTTTGCGAAACTGAAAACGTGATGTCAGATTAAATATGGGTGCAGTATATCTTGTTACTGACGAGGTTAAAGAAATTTGATGACATAATAAAGCCCCCCTCCCCCAAGAAAAAAAAAATGAGCTCCAGGAAAAAAAAAAAAAAAAAAAAACACAAAATACTTTTTTTCATTGTCTGCCTGCTCGACTTTCAGCTATAAATCATGGTACGACAGACCACCGGAGAGCGCGGGAACAGTTGAATGTTGGTTTTGGCAGACTATCCTTTGACGTTTTATGCGGAGCTATTTTAAATTACACATAAAAAATTCCCACACTGGGAGGAGTAAAGCCGAGAAAAGTTTCGAAGATGTGCTTAGCTTGGGTTGCTCAAGTGAACTACCTTTGGCGCAAAATACGGGTACAATTGCACGAAGTAGCTGGTGCAAATGCTCCAGCTCTTTCCTAAGATAATTTGCGTTACAACTGTGGAAACCCCACGATTTTTGCTTCGAAATGTTACTTCGACGCGTTTGCAAGGAAGACAAAAGAGATACAATGATAATGGAACCTTTACGTCGATGCCAACCGAATGATGACGTAATAGATGAGAGATTAGAGTAACTCATATTTAAATGGCAGCCCTCCATGTCGCGCCTAAAGAAAACGTCTTCGTTTGCGGAAAATGACAGGTTGCGAGCAAACGCATCCCACGAATCTGACGCGTTAGTCGCTATCAGCATTATTATCGCAAGTCTGATAGCGACTGGGGGCGCGGATTCCCCTATTTAATGAGCGTCTCGAATCCCTCTCAGAGCAGTGTACGTTAGGACCAAACCTCAACCATGTCAGTCACAATCATCTTGCTCGTTGCCTTTGTGACACTTCTGTTCTGGTGAGAATATTTTCCGAATTTGGTGCTTTAAAATTAGATTAAGATTTGCAAATCTTTGAAAAGTTATGTATGAGGACTCTGTTATTCCGCTCGAAGCCCATTTCTTTCCAGGTAATGGTTCATCATAAACACGCAAAGAGGTTTTCATTTAGTGAGACTGGGTATAGCTTTTTTTTAGGGTTGGAATACATGAAAGAATAAAACATCGAGGATGGGGGACGTAAACGGGACTTTTTTCATCTTTCAAAACTGTTTCCGCCAACGTCCTCGTTGTTCTATCCATTCATGTATACCTACTTATTCCCCAACACGCATGTTTTTAATTATTTTTATGGTCTGTGGTGTATGAAACATCTCCAGTAACACAACCACATTTCTTATCAATAATAACAAGATGCCGTTTCCTGCCAAAGATGAAACATTAACATCGAAACGCCGTACTTTAATTTTTGAATACGCACCGTGCGAGAAGATTAAAGTTGCCTCATCATTCATGATAGCGTGTTTAGCCTAACCGTTTATAGCACGATGTTTTAACAAAACCTCAACCCTTCGTGAAAATATAAAACGACATGATTGTTTATCGTATATAAATTAAAGGCACACTGTTCAAGCGCCCAAATGAAATACGGTGAATACATTGGTCCGTCCCTTCCTTGAACTTCAGTTCTTCTCGAAGAGTTTCTAAGTTAAAGGGGCACTCAAGTGGTTTTTGAGTTCGTGTTTTGATGATGACAACTGAATGTAGACGCCCTAAGTATCCCTAAAAACCAAACAAATATAGTCATACGGTGATTTTTTCTGTAATCAAAATGCAATTGAAGGCCGCCGAACCTCGGATCCATCCGAAAATGAAACCATTCTCATTGGTCATCGCACGCTTATCAAAAGAATCTCGGGCCAATGGCGTTAGACGACGTTCCGTCGCGCAGTGATCCCGAGGGAGCCGCACCGGCTGAACTTCTTTTTCATTCGAGCTTCGATCATGACGGAGTTCTCTACGCTCAAGGACCTGACGCCGTTAGAGGTTGAAATTCTTCGGCGGACAGCCGACCTGGGGATGATTTTCTATGACGCCACTCCGACGTGCGATGTAGACGATAGCAGCGCTTCGGAGTCGTGTTCGGGTTCCGAGGACGACGAAACGCAGGCCTTTTCGGGCGTTCTTCGATTTGCGGTTGGGGCAAGTCGTAACCAAACCAACGTTTGGCATCGCAGCATAACCTCTGGTACGTGATGTCAAACGATGTCGCCACGTCACTTTCGCCTCGGCAGGAGGCTGGGTCAGACATGTGCAACGAGCGCGTTACCTACGACTGCGTCCGTTGCAACCGGAGCGACCGGAACGACCGCTCTGCGCCGCGCGTACACTCACCTGCAAACAGTGCAACAAGCGCAGCGGGTCGTCAGCACGGCGACCGCTTCTACGCCGCCGTCAGCTATTTCAGCGGCGCCTCTAAAATGGGGACGCACTGCCACTCAATGCCGTAACAGAATATAGACATACAGTTTTCTATAGCCTAAAACTTTATTTTTTTTTTTTCATGATAGGCTTGCAGGGTACAGTGGATGAAAGAAAAAGATTCAGTAAGCCGTCTTGGACGATCACAACTCTAAAGGGCTGTTTATACTCCGACGTTGAGCGCACTGAACGCAGCGTAGCGCAGAACGCGCGCCTTTTATTGGCCGGCAACCAGGAACTCGATATCTGCAACCAATAAGTACCTGCGCGCGCTGCGCTACGCGGCGCCCGACGACGTTACGTTG
Source organism: Ixodes persulcatus (assembly GCA_013358835.2). NCBI lineage: Eukaryota > Metazoa > Arthropoda > Arachnida > Ixodida > Ixodidae > Ixodes > Ixodes persulcatus. The sequence continues at coordinate 155,263 of JABSTQ010009798.1, read as the reverse complement.
GAGTATAAATGTACCTTAATACACGACTTTGCCAATAGTACAAATATCGCCACACGCTTTTTCTACGATTATAAAAGACGATGTAATCTTAGCAGCGATATAGCAACGTAGAAATATGATTTCGCGATCAGATGGACGTTGCGAGCGTTCAGGATCGCTAACACTAATCACTTTTCTCCGGTGATAAAAACGCGTGAAACTTCGCATCATTTATACGGTACGCGCCAGTAATACCTTGAACTTGAGCACACGCATGAAATGGGCCAAATAAGAAATCCGGGCGATGTTCGAGGACACAAATGCTTAGAAAGCACCACTGTAGTCGAAGTAAACAAACACGACAGCACGGGCGTTTCTGCTGTCTTGAGAGTGCCGCCACGACATCGCCTCACGAGTTGGTGGATCTTCCCTTCTAGTATACGTGCTGGGTTATCATAGCGACACGCGACGAAAATTCACAGTCAAGGATAGCGCTTTTACGCGGAACGATGAGCTTCCACCACGCCAACGATCACCACCGACGCCATGTTCGCCGATAGAAGGAGCCGGCCCGCGACCAGCACGACCGGCATGCAACGCACGCAACCAGTTCTTCTCGACCTGTGATTGGTCTGTCGCTGCGGTTGTTTCCAACGCAGCGGAAAAGAAAGGCCGCCAAAATTTTCAAACATACGATAATTTCATTGGTCGGCGCAGGAACAGAAAAGAGTCCGCACGTATTTTATTCCTGCGTGATTACTAGGCGGTTCTGCCTTCTAAAACTGAAGATACTCATTCACTGACACTTCTTTAACGCCATCGCACCAAAAAGTAGCTTCCCCAAAAACCGCTTGAGTGCCCCTTTAACAAGTTTTTCTATTGTGACAATTTACGAGCTGCAGTGTGCGACACAGTTAGTGTGAATGCAAGATCACCGTTTTTGTTTATTCAACCAATACTGTATATTTTCAACTTTTACGTCAGTGGACCACACGAGCTCGATAGAATTTAGAAGTTCTAATGAGAGATCATCTGAAAAAAATTTAATTTTGCGCCAGAAAAATTGTTATATGTTCTTCTTATATCACTGTATAATATTTTGGCTATCAAGTAAATTTAGCCTACTTCTTACCTGGCAAATATGGCGACATTGAACAAATATGTGTCCTATGTATTTCCAGGAAAGTACACAGAACCTTTAGTTTCTGGAACGACAAAGGCATACCCCACGTTGGTGTTTTTGACTACCTGCTCTATGCGTACGACATTTTCACAAAGGTGGGATGACTTTCTAATAATTTTCTACGTCGTCTATAACATGCGCTTTTTCATTACAAAAACATTCCCTTTTCGGGTATTAATTACATCGTTTAATATTAACATTTCATTATTATGTTCAGCCCATGTATGAGGCTGTACGCAAACACTACAAGCGTCATGGACGATTTTACGGGTAAGAGTTCAATTCCACTTCTGCACTCTACGAGTTGTAAAATATGAGGTAATGCGCTACTTTTACCTTGACGTGAGCACACCGATGTAGAGAGTGTGCAAGCCAAAGTAGCGTAACTGCAGCTTTTCATACAAAAGAAATAATCCAACGAAATGTATACTAAACTTCTACTTCGGGGAAACTACCCTGTAAACGTATTTAAAGCGCATATTTGGTCTGATAATACTAGAATAAAAATATGATTTAAGTATGTGCATCTTAACAGCAGGACAGGTGGACGCGCGAGCCGCAACGCCAAAGTAAAAGTTTTCTAAAAATACACTGTGTCCTCTGAAATAAAAGTTACGATGAATTTACTACGCACGGCCGAAATAAGCTACACACCGCCAAAACCTCAGTAATTTCCGAAATATAGCGCTAGCGGTTCGAGCCAGATGGTAATGTTCTAGAACTTAACGTTATGTCGTTAAAGCATATTATAAGCGATAAATAAAAAAAAAATGTTTAAAGGAAGAATGGTGACCGGCGTACTTCACGAATACAGAGATATTAAAACGTGTGAAAACGGGCTATATTTTTATATTAGACGTTCATAAAGATTTTTTTTTTATAATTTTTGAATAAAATAACGGCTATTCCTGAAACCTTGGCATCTCGGCCAGACAGCTAGCGCTACAATTGGGCGGAATCGGGCGCTCGGCAACGCGTAGTATATTTTGGCAAAACTAAAATCCATAAGTTTTATTATTATTTTTTTTTGTTTTGACGCTTTGTATATGACAAGTCTAGTTCAGAAAATGAAAATAAGTATACACATACATTTGAAGTATACGTTGTAGTTTCATGAACGCACGGAATTTGTGCAACTTATTTTAATGGATTTTTCCAATGCAGTACAGTTCCGACCCCTAATTCCGAGACAAACACGCAACTACTCTGCATAGTCGAAACGGATTTTTTTTTTCTGACTTCACCGTGACTGCGGAGTTTGTTAGCTCCCCTTTCTGTGATCGGCGTTCGCGAAATCAAGGCTTTGCATGATTTTGATTTCACCTTGACTTCATCGGTATTGAGCGGAGGGTTGCTTTAGAGTGAACTAAAATATTAACGTGCGCTAGTCCTTCGGCCAATTTGTGTTCAACTGACTCTTAGTGTTACAGTCAACTCTCGCACATTTTTCTTTATCTTGCAGCAAGCTAGAGATGATTCCCAGGGAGTTACTATCAAGGGAGCCGTTTTACTGCTAGTGAAAAGAAATAACAACGTTGACGGCGTTGCCTTTCTTGTTCAAGCATCGTTTTTTACGTGCACTTTATAACTCTAGAAACCGTTAAGTTTTGAGAGTTCGGAATGTTATTGCAATGACAAGGACTACATTTCGCTGGAGCGGAATCATTCGTTTAATTATTTTTCATTCTCGTTCAGGGGAAAAAAATGGTTTGCACACCTCAGAAAGCGTCTTGCAGAAACAAAACAAAGTATATCTCATTAACGCTTGATATCAAAATTTCCGCAGATCCTACCAAGGCCTTGCCCCGAGTCTGTATGTTGCAGAACCTGAAGTCCTCGCCGACGTATTTGTCAAACAATTCAAGTCATTTGCGGACAGAACGGTATGGTGACACGTCTGCGCAATCGTATTTAATTAGCTCTGAATGAATAAAAAATTATACAGCTTAAAGCTATCACCATAAAGATGTTTGGGCATACATGTAGCTTGGCCCCATGGTGTAGCCCAAGACACATGGTCCAAATTGCGAGCTAAGAACATACTTTTCGTGTAAGTCTTGTTAAGGTATGAGGCACTGGATAAAATGAGTCCTCCGCGTTAAGTCCTAATTTTAAACTGTCTTTCCTCACGCTTTGTCCCTCGAAAAGCATCACGAAAGAGCCCAGGCACGCAGGTGATATATCAATCGGCCACTAACTAACGCTTTCGAGAAAAAACGCTCTTAAAATTAAGTCAGTAAGTAAAAATAAAATAGGTGATAAAACACGGGACAATTAAAGGAAAAAGCATACAAACACAGGGCTGACTGAAAGCTCAACATTCTACTGCAGCACAAAAGAGCAAGTAAACAAAACACGGTGTAGGTATGAACAAAGCACGCAACCCGATCAAACAGCCCCAGCATGCCGACACGCGATTACACAAAATTGCAATTTTTTTCCACTGTTTTTTTTTACCGAAATATATGTCAATCAAGTAGACAAATTGCGTGATTTTGTTCAATGCTATGCACCTAGGAGTACCAAACGTGTGCCAAATTAGACTAAAGTGCTACGCGGATATACACCAACACGGGTTCCGACGTCACGACGCTCTTGTGGCGTTGCTGTCGGCGCATGCGCAGAAGCGAATCTGGTTTCTGTGAAAGCACAGCGCTCACACCTGGTGTGTAAAAACGCGAATGTTAAAAAAAAAAACCTTTGATTTATACATATTTTTTTGGTAAAAGAAGCAAACAATTAAACTCCACATTGCGGTGTGTTCGGAGTACACCATCCATATGCCTGGCTCGTCTCTCTTTTTACAGATTGGACAAAAGCTGGGGAACAGTCTGAGACAGAAATCCATCTTTAATCTCTCCGGAGACGAGTGGAAACACGCCCGATACATCCTTTCGCCCGCCTTCACGGGAAACAAACTCAAGGCAGTACGTGAGACAATATTAACTAACAGCTCTATAACAGCAGAGCACGGCGTATTGTGTTTCCGATTCTTGCCTCGTGATTGGTTCTTCGACGTTCTTATCGAAAACTCCCGAAATCTTATTAGCTGTGGAGGAGTAATTTGCGATGCTCGGGTCTTGCCGTGATGGCCGTTGCTTAACGGTTAGGTGAAACCCTCTAAAAAAAATCTGAGTTGGGAGAGCGCTTCGATGAGGGAGAGCAAGTGTTCTAAAATTCGTCGTTTGGCTGATCGGAACGCAAAAAGGGGCACGCCAATCAAAGCGCGACGTCGACAACACGCAGATAATGCACGATGACTAGGCAGCCAAGCTCGCGCCCTCATTGGGCGAGGTCGTGTGTAAACAAACTCACGCGGGTGCATTTGGCGGGCACAAAAACGCACGAAGTGCGCAAGGAGCAGACGAACTTGCACGCCATATGCGGAGCGCAAGTTCGTCTGCTTCTTCCGCAGGGGTTGCACTGATGTCAGAACGCTAGATTGTGATTGGCGCTGATGAAGGGACAGTAAGTGGACCTCAATGCTAGCTGCCTTGAGGTCTACCCAGTATCTTTTCGATTGGAGCAAATCAAAGCTCGGCGCTCAGGCGTCACCGCGACCCCTGCGTAAGAGGCAGACGAACTTGCCCTCTGCATATATCTTTCTGTCCCGTAAATTCAGTTATCGCACTTACCTTGGACGCAAGTATTTATTTTGCTTCAAATACGTGCAGCGATAGCCGCGGGCATGCTACGATTCTATCTGCCGCTTGTTATCTCTCCGGAGCGTCCTAACGTAGCCGATGGTATGCCCGAGCAAGTTTACTGGCGTGCAAGGGTCATCGGATACTGTTGATGACGTCACTTTTGCTAGTTTTTCTCCCCGTTCTCGCGTTTTTCCACCCTCGTGGCACCACAGTGGTGGAGCCTACGTCGAAATTTTAATTAGCTATTATGACACTCTACTAATAACATTAAAGAAATCTTTAGACATCATTTTTTATGGTGGGTGATAAAACTTTTACGGTTTCTTTGAATTTAAAGCCCTATTCAAATTTTTTTTAAGCTCTTGGTGAATACAGGAGGGAATTTAATCTGTCTGGGAGTACATTTTTTCAAAAACTATTTTCAGGCAGTTCCCAGGATTGTTAAGGTCACCGAGAGGTTGACGGCCCGGTTAATAGAACATGCCAAGAACGGAACTCCGGCTGCTGCAAACGAGTGAGTACACGAACATGATTAAAATATTCTGAATTCGGTTTAGAGCATGTGTCTTCTAAGTTCCGGGAAAGTTAAGGGCCTCTGGCATTGATGTAATTGCGGGAGAGTCGTCTTGGCCCTTTGAATTTTGTTTAATTGAACTTGCGCATCTGCCAATACAACAAAAAGTTTTTTCTAAAGGTTTTTACATTTTATACCATAAACAAAAAAATTCCTGCTGCCGTTCGCTCTTCCTAAATATGTTGAAATCCACAAAATACACCTGTTCTTGAAAAATGCTTTTCTTCTTGGCAAAATACCCAGGCTTCTCCATAGCTGCGCGAGAGACACAACAGCGGCCGTTGTATTCAGTTTCGACATGGACAGTCACGTGGACAAGAAACATCCCCTGATGGTGTGTTTCGAGAAGCTGTTCGCTGAAGTGGTTCCCAGCTGGAAAGTTCTGCTTCTGTGTAAGTGCACCTTGCGACGAGATGCTTCCTCTTACGTACCTGCTATCTCCTCGATCTGCAAGTAGAGAGTCGTAGAGAAAGTATGCGCGAAAGGCGTTCTGGCACAAATAAAAAAACTCGTTAGATTTACTCAACTTGCTACAGGACGGTAGTGCAATATTACACCAGAGTAAATGAGAGAACAAGAAGTACAAAGCATCGCTCTCGCAGTCTCCAGCAAGGGCTCGCCGTTTTCCGTCGTCCTTGGGTCGTTTGGCTGCACATGCCCGTTAGAAGCGAACTATACGACGAAGTTGTATCGAAGGTCGCCAACTCGCGTCCATATAAGGACATCTGGAAGTAATCCCTGCCGATCTTATTCTTTCACTTAAAATAGGAAGAATTATATAAGATAACGTAATGTTGAGTCGTTTTGTGTTTGTCTCCTTCGTCCGTCGTCTCCGTTTTTTTTTTTTTTTTTAGGTGGAACGTATAGTAAGCATTATCAAAATTGTCGGTTTACTTTTGGGTTAATAGTTCACAAATCACTAAATTTCAGTGTCCACGTTGTTTTTATCATTCAGTAATTTCTTTTATCAATTCTCTAACACATCGTGCCCACATGTAAGCAAGATTTTTTTCAGACGCGTTTGACTTCATTTCTCTGGTGTCGTTCTGCAAGTATGATGCCGTAAAAATCATTGCAGGAATATTATCGATTTGGGAATATGAAAGCCACAACAATCGTAAAACTGTACCACTGATAATTTTCGGCATCTACATAATCTCTATAGAACCGAACGCCTCTCATCATTTGTCTTTGAATTTGTATAGCAGTATAAATAGAAGGAAAGTATCCCTGAAAACAACTCGAGCCGTTACGCGAGGTTATCGCACTACCTTGTCATATTTTAGTTTCAGAAAATTTGAAACACCGAAACGAAAGGCACAATTGAAGGCCTTCATTAAAACGTTAAAGATACATACAATATATTTTATATAAGATTTTTTTTTAATATACTTAAGCAGACTAGCTCGCGATGTAGCATCTTGAGGCCAAAACAGTCTCATAAAAAAAACCTTAGACAAAAAAAATATTTTCGGGTATAACACGCAAATAGTTATATATTAGTTTTACGAAAACGTAGATATAATAACATAAGATAAATATTTTTCTATCCAGTTACGATGCCCACCATCTTCAGACATCTCCGGCCGAAGATCGAAGCAAAAGGCGACACGGATGACTTGATTCATTTTGTGGGGCTGATGGCCGATGACCGAAAGAGCAAACAGAAGGTGAGCATTTCTGGTGTTTGTTTTTTTCTTAATTTAATATAATCTCATTATTCAGTCTGTCGAACAAAAGGAAATGATAATGCCTAGTTAAGCGCCTTTCTTTTGCACATGAACCATCTGATATCATGTAGTTAGTGTTCTGGGTTTTTCTCGTTTTCTTTTTTTAATCAAATAAGCATGTATGTTTTCTTTTTTTTTCTTAGAACCAAGCCATAAACAGCGAAACAGCGAAGCTGTTTATGGCTAGGTTCTGGCTAGATGGAATCGGGGGTCCGACCGAGAGTAGACCAACAATTTTGTATAGTAAATACTGCAGACGCCGGCGCCGCACCGGCGCCTTCCCCGTAGAAAGGATTCGAAGTAAATAACGCAAATTAAGCGTTGACGAACTAGCGTGCAAGGTTCCATTTGTTTTAGGCTTTTGCTTTCGAACAGTTAATGCTGCAGACGCCGGCGCCGCACGCGCGCGCCTTTCGAACGCGTGTCGTCTCTCTCCCTTCTGACATTGCGCAATGCCGCGCGCCCTTCAGCGGCCACCTGCCGAAGATTGCGTCACTGGCCTTATCAGTTGGACTTCAAACTTCACATGGTTCTTACCCGTGTTATACGTTCCAAAGAGGAGCAGCGGGATTACGAGGAGCGTCTGCGCGATTAGAAGCGAGAGAGGGCACGCCGTCAACGTGAAACCGCCGTTGCCGCTGCTCCCAGCCCGACATAGCAAATCCTACCAGAGCGCCAGCTTCGCTGGACTTCCCTCTTCACGGAGTGGAAGGGCTCTGAATTTCTTTTTTTTTTTTGGCGGGGGCCTGGGGGGGGGGGGGGGTTCCTTTTTCCCCACAGATTCGGTGTCAAGTAGTGGTGTCGGTAAAAGCATTTGTCATTTTCCGTTTTTACGTAGAAAATGGGACATGTGCATGAGAAACCTGCAAGCGACCGTCATACAAACAAGAAACAAGCCTCCAATAGTGGGTGGAGAATGCATTTCATTTGATATATTTGCAGTGCGGCAGCGGCCTTGAGAATTTTGTAAACAAGGGTCGTGCATGCGTATCGCATTTTACCATTAAAACGTTGGTCTCGTTTGAACGTTGTGCAGAGAGAAGACGACATCCTGCAGATGTTCCTTGACAGTGGGTATGTGGATAGCAACGGGAACGTCGTCCAAGCCGTGAAGCCTCCTCCCGATGGCGAGAAACGTGAGCGAGTACAAGCACATTTTAGTTCTCATCATGTTAATGACCCTTTACATACTTAGGGACATGTTAGGGGTCTAGACGCATAACTACATGTTGATCGTTTTATCTATTTTTTATTCAAAACTCAAATGTAGGCGATATAATAAAATTAGAAATTAATGCGGCAAGTCGCCGTTGATTTTATTCTTTCTATTGTGTTTAATTTTCTAGTATATTGATTTATATATAACTGATCGGGCTAGTGCAATTCATTCGAGCGAGGGATTTGTTTCCTACAAGTGAAAAGAAATATTGTCCACTTACGCAACTCATAAGGCAAAACACAGCGACAACTGAGCAATAACGTCAGTGCCGCTAAGGTGCCATTTAGGAGCAGATGAACTGAGTGAATGGTAAAGGTGCATGTTCGCGCCATAGAGCTCACATAGGCGTTTCGTAATAAACTGAGTAACAGACCGGACGAAAATACCAACGACATTTAGAAATTATTTGAGTGTATTAAGTAGAGGGAATTTCAGCTGGCTGGGTAAGAGTGGAGCATGCTTTTGTACGTCACTTCGGAAGAAATAATCACACGTGCTAAACGATAAGCACCAAATAAACAGGGACAATCATGTACACAAGACGAAGTCCATTCTTAAATAAACGTTATTCAAACAGACACACACTATTAATACCCTCTTTCTGGCTATTCGTTTATAAAAAAGAAGTCTGTAGCTGTCAGGTGCATTGACTGGGCACTAACGCAATTGCTTTCCCTTTGCTTTTTGATAGGAATGCATCGTAAAAATATAAGATACATTTATTTGCTTATCTCCCAAGAATTGTTGATTGGGATAATTCTGTGTCGCATGGACACCTATCCCAGTGCTCTACCAGGTTGCCCGGCGGGGACTGCATTAGTGACTGTTGTGGTTCTTAGTGACGGGGACTAAACTTTGTTATGGTTAATGATTAAATTACACAGTGGGAATTAATCCCACGGAAAGAAGACGAAGCCACTTTACCAGGAAAGACAAAAATCGCACTATTACAAAGAACAAAAGAACAATAATACAGATATACAAAGAATGATCTGAAGGAGATACTTTGTACCGCGCTAATTACTAAATTGCCCCTTAATACAAAAGTATCGCTTGCGGTGTCACTATCGTTCCAATACACCGTTAGGAAAAGCACCCGAAGCGCAGTTCATAAAGATTTCACCGGTTCGCGGCGATGCGGCCGGCGGCGTGGAAGTCCTGGGTCAGGGAGTGTCGTGGGCGAAGTAACCTCTGGAAAGATGCTTCGGCTTCAGCGTTCGAGGACCAGCGTCTTCTTGAAGGGCCGACGTGGTGACCGTGGAGAGGTTGTGACCGCCGCCACGGTCGGAGATGGCTGTCGGGCTCGGGTCTGGACGCCCGACGGGTTCACCTCCGCGCCCGAATCCCTCTGGTCACCAAGGTCTTGCTTTAAACCGCCGTGACCACCGGTTCGCCGAACACCGCTCTCCAAGCATTACTGGCCGTCGTCTTCCCACGCTCCTCTTCTTTTATATCCCACTGCCCGGGCCACGGGGCTCGCGTTGCACGAATTCCGGCGCGTCAATTAAAAAATACCACACGGTGTTCTTCGCGCACATCACAGTGACCATGCATGTCATATTGCTACCATGCAAGACCATGCATGTTATATTTTTATCAGCGGCCCGTGGAATAGTGTGGCGGAGTGCTGAATATGGTCCGCGTCGATGTTTGGAGCACGGTCGATGGCGCGAAACCGCGAAGTGTCCCATTAACAGACATCGCTGCAATGTCGCTTTAAAAAGTCACCGGTAAAAGTTTTGTCCGACGCCCCAGTTATCTCACCTTTTATATTGAATACATATATGTTTTGCGACTTTGTGCAAATTCGGTATTGCGGTATATATATATATATACAGAAAGAGAGAAAGCGAGAGAGATAGAGATAGAGAGATAGGGAGAGAGAGATTCACCTCCGCACTTTAAACTGCATTGTATTTTTACCGGTTTAGTTAGAGCCTGTAAATTTTACCTCAGATATATTCGAGCGGCATTCAATATTGATTTACACTTCCATATTTTTATCACAGATACTGGCCACTTAGAAGCCGGTAGATGCGTTCACTTTCTGAACATATTTCTTTTAGAGACGCATTCGCTTGCGCCAGTCGTTTCACGCTCTGCAAGAACCACGTTTCGGAAGTGCGCCGCGCCCGCGCATGGACAGTCTCTCCAGAGGAGTGCGTGCTGCGACGCCATACACGGAACGGCGTTGTTGTTGAAAAAGCGTTAAGTTTTTCTAACTTACGAGCATGCTCGTTGTATTTTTAAATCTAACGGATAACGTACTTACGTTACGTATTTCGAGTAACGGGTAACGCAGTTACGTTATTCGTAACAACTTCTTCCCGAAGCGTCAAAAAACTGCACTTAGCTATTTTTTTGAGTTTCAGGGCGCCAAGTGATAAAATCTCTCGAACTCACCCCACGTACTTCAAAAGTGTTGCCTCACTTTTCTCAGTGTAAACCTTGAACAGATAAGGTATCTATGTCAAGTTTTTGCAAGGTCATAATATTTCTTGACGTATGGCGCTCATGCATACCAGTCGCGTCAACACAGTGAAGCGCTTTAATATATAAACAAAAGGTGAAGAAAAAAGTTAGGTGCGCTACTTTTTATCCTTAAAGGTAAAGCGTTCCTTTATGCGAGGAAAGGAATGTCCGTAACGCGTTCCTTTATCTGCAAGCAAAGAGTAACGTATCTCGTTACTTTTTTTCGGTAACGCTTACAACTGTACTGTCAACTCGGCGATGACCGCGAAATTGCGCCGCAGCGAGGTTTTTATCTTGTCTTATGGAAAGGGTCCTAAGATCTGGGTGAGAATGAATATCGCACAGTTAAACATCCGACGGATTGCATAACGCGTCGGAAATGTGACTTGACGTGACCGGGCAGGGCTTATCACAACTCGTGTGAACACACGTGACGCAGTGATAGGCCGCGCACGGTCCGGTTAGGCCTTCTTTCCAACGCGTCGTGCGACCCGCGGAATGTTTGGTCGTGCGTGTGCACTACCCCACCTGACTTCCAAGAACCATCACCTGTCCCGAGCCTACAAAAAAGAGAAAGGAAGACCTGCGACGCCGCTGTTTCGGACGGCTGAGCTCGAGGCACGTGTCCAGCCGCGTTTGCAACCCACTTCAGAAACGTGGTTTTGAAGAGCATGAAAACGCTGTCATAACAGTGGCGCCGGCCCATTCGGCTCACTCAGAAATGTGTTGAGAAGTTAGACACATTTAGAGTCACCGAAAGCCTGAGGGAGGCGGAATATTTTCACAATTTCAGCCTCAGTTTACCTTTGGTTAAAAAATGAATGCGGACAATAAAAGGAAAACTCAAAGGAAAAAAAAACGCGTTTGCATGATGACGGCGGTTTTGCCGCCAACGGATTTCGTCTGCGTGTCGTCTGCCTTTTTTCGCTGGTCGGCTACACCTTCGAAAGCTGCACTCGACGCCATCTATCATTACGGGCGCCAAACGCACCCCGCAACTCGACTCCGTCGTTTGCGTCACCGTCCGCCGTTGACCCTGGGAAGTGTTTTGGCCCTATGTTTTACAGAAAGGTAGCTGCACTTTGTAAAGTTCAAAGAAAAATACTGACCCGTGAAGTACACCTTTCACGAACATTTTAGATTGCTACGTGCAGGCATCGATATTTACGGTCTATTTTAGATCGAACCTGGTGACTTGGGTCACCTTATATGTGCCTCCTGCGCTGGCCCGGGAGCGCCGCGAAACCGGACTCGTGAGGACTTGCTTTCGGCAATACAAACCTGCGCCTCTGAACCTGCCACTCATGTAGAAGCGTGCCTGCTCTGGTGCGGGCTGTGAAATCACAAAATAAAAAAAAATTAAAATTTCGAACTCGGTCGAAGCACGGGTCAAAGCTAAGACTCGGTGAGTGTGAGGTAAGAGACGCGGTTTCGCGTGTTCCAAAAAAAAACACGAAAAAAAGCGTCAGGACGCTAGGCATTTTGATTTCACCACGCAGAGATAAGAATCGCGTACCTAGCGGGGATGTCATGAATTCGGCATTTTCGGCTGTCTAGCGGAATTGTTTCTTCAAAACTACAGATCAAAATAAAATCTCAGCGAAGGGGCTATAAGTAATGCGAGGCCCAGTGAGGTGACTTTCTACTACCCGACATGAGGGCGCCACAGTTTGTTGAAAGCTTCAGCGCATGAGGGTTTTCTCGGGCTCAAATTAATCAGATTCCGTTGTGCCTAATTTTGTTTGTTTTATTTATATTTTTTAACGTCGGCCGTCAAGACATAGAAATACTTCGCTGGCATAGCCGATTCACAAGCACGCTCTTGACAATAGCCAAAACTGCGTTGCGTACGGTATACATCAGTATGGCATCGGCGGGACCCATATACCATTCTTCACAAATATTGTCTGGACCAAAATGATGTCGGCACAATGTTTCAGATTTGAGGCCAATATCGGCGCAATCTTGTGTGCTGCCTGGCCGGTACATTTCCACGTCTTCGTTAACGAAGACGTGGAAATGTGCTGCCCAGCCAGTACATCTACAAAAATTCGCCCCCGCTTGCAAAAGATGAATTCATCTTTTGAAAGTGGGGTCGATTTTTGAAATCATAGTTGAACTGATAAAACGGATGCAATCGCGACAGGTAATTTTGGGCTTGTGTCGAACAGAAAGTTCGATCGGTGTCGAAAACACTATATTGTACCACTTCCTAATCATACGCGACTTCGTGTAGCGATGAATTTTACTTGATGTTCATACTGCAGTACACCAGCAACAATTTCAGCAATGCAATAAACATGAACGGCTACGAAATCATGGGCGTATGCGACTGCATCACCATTACGCCCCTTTCACAGCGTGTGACTGAAGGGCGTACAATTCGCCCGTGCAGCCTTTTACACGATTTCCTACTCCATCGCTACAAGTGGGGCGTAAAGAGGGTGTGTAAGAGGTGTAAATGATGAGCACACCCCTCTTACACACACCGATATTCGGAAATCATGTAAAAAGGTTTAAGAAGGGTGTTTTATTTATAAATTACACCCTTCTGATGCGATTATGGGTGTTACAATGTTTAGAGTTTTCCCGCGCCTCACTGTACGAAAACGAGGAACTAGAAAACTGCACAACATGTAGCGTTTACTGCACTAACCCAATTCTACAGGTTCTTGGCGGCCTCTAAGGATATTTCTCTACATGCCCTTGCTGCGTTAGCCAAGGCTCAGTGACATTCTGTCGATTTTGAAATAAATTCATAAACGTTTTTTAGCCCTGACGATCGTGGACATCACCGCCCAGTGCCGACTCTTCTTCGTTGCTGGCACCGACACCGTGATGGCGGCTATGATGGCCCTGGCGTACCTGCTCGCTCTGAACCCGGAATGTCAAGAGAAGGCCATCAGGGAAATCGACGCTGCCGTGGAAAAAGTAAGACCAGGGATATGTTTCCGTCACATTCTGTTTATTATGAAAAGCGAGGCAATGATTATAAGCCTGGCATAACTTGCATAATAGTTAGTGCTCATCAATCTTGCGTTGTTGTTAGGAAAATAAGTTAGAAGAGCCATGTGGGAACATACACTAGGGTTTCCACCATCAATTGGTGTTTTCGGTGCTGGGTTATTATATACTAGAAATAAAACGACAAAAAGGTCTATTATCCTCCTCAACGGCAATATGTCGGGGACGAGAACAATTAGATTATATAAGGCATCATTTTTTTTATTTTGAGAAGGTAGTCGTTACTTGTTACGATATTAATTTTTTTTTTCGCGAAACGACACTGAAATTGATGCGTTCATTATTGTCAAGCTTAGCTCACTTTTACGATTGATTGTGAATCTGGATGCTTGGCGAATACGTAATGTTTCCCCCATTATGACTAGTAGAAGGTCGGGTGTCTGTGATTGGACTAGGTTTACATGTTTTCAGCTTATTTTTTGCGAAATTCAGAATGTGTTTTTTGCAGTATATTTATCTTTGGGAAACCAGAGTTTATCGGCGTTTATGTTTGTTAGATTTTAAAGTCTTCGAAATTAGGGGTTTATTTTACATATTTTTTTTTCCAAGGTAAGAACAAATATTGAACGACACAAACGTACATTAAATTTATTAAAAGAAATCATCGGTATTGAAATATATTTATGCAGCTGCTTGGGTACTGGCGACCTTGTTATTGGAGCTACTAACTGTCCGAAGACAGGTGTTGAAAACAAGTGTTAATTCATTAAACATAGGTACTTTTAAAAAGCCAAACTTCTGGACACAAAGCCTTCAGCTGCCTATTCTATCCCATGAAATATACTTTTTTATTTATTTAACTGTTATAAAAACACAACCCCTCTTTCCTCTAAGAAACACAAATAGCATGGTTCAAACTGGAAAAGGGAACAGTGCCTTTTGTTGGGGTCCAGAAGTGCACTGATCCATTGCATTGTACAAACCTTGACGAGATGAAGGAGAAACTATATTGTCATTGGTCCAAAATGAGGAAAAAAAACTGTATTGACGTTTTGTCAGAGCCACTTACCCTGTGCTTTGAAATCATTTATACGTAAATTACCTTCTTTCTTTTTAATTTTCATTTTGCCGTCGTGACCTCAAAAGTCGGAGTTCATCGGACAAATCCCAATTGTCTAAACTTTTACAGGCAAGTGTTTTTTGGAGTTTAACGAATTTATCTGAAAACACGTAATTCTAGATATACGCTGCTGTCATAAGCAAAAATACAGACAGTGCACAATCAAAAGCTACCAAATATTTGTTTTCTTGCGCCGAATCTGCAAAGTCCGTGGCGCTGCGCAGTAGATGGTGCCTCGTTCGCCATATTTACTTCTTGCCTCAGTTGCGTTCTACGACGAGAACATCACCGTTTCCAAAACAGGCGACATGCGAACAAACTCTTATTTATTAATGCCTCTATTCCTAATATTGTGTTTCGTTTGTGAAATGTGATCTAGATTCTTCTTTCATCATCTTCAACACTGGCGTTTAAAACTTCACCCGGAAATAAAATATTGCTGCTATTTTACTTACAATATTTTAAATACTAGTGATTTGGTCGTGGCGTTCATTTTCCCACCGAATAATGACTGGGACCGAAACCTTAGCCATTAGGCTTTATTCACGAATCATTCCAGAAGTTTCCTACGACTTCAAGATAGCTAGCAAAAATATACTATATGTGTTTCGGACTTAATTCAAACGTTCCTAATGATGTCAGCTAATGTATAAAAAATAAGGATTATCCAGGGATCTGCACCTCGTATGCACAAAAAAACTAAAATACCATTGTAGCAGCCGGAAACATCAAGCGTGTAAAGTTGAGGAAATCGGAGAGCTAAGAAAGCTGAACCCAAAACGTTTAAAAAAAATCTAGGTCGGTCAAAACGCATAAAGGACTCTCCACTCACGTATTTCTCGCAATAGCACGGATTCTCTACGTAAATCTTCACCATGCATTGAAGCATCGTCCCTTACATGCTAACTCCTTTTTTCCTCCTCCAGGATGGGGTAACATACGAGAGCATTCAGTCCATGGTGTACCTCGATGCCTGTGCAAAGGAGGCGATGCGCATGTACCCAGCTGCCATGTTGTGAGTACCCCACATGCTACAATTGTTACGGATAGAATACACTCACGCATCTTGACGTGAGGTCTGAAAGTCTGGCTAAATATATCCAGCTGAGTGATTATAGACTAAGCGCAGAACACATTTCATGCAGCCACGTTTTGACATTCTTTGCACACTTGCATGGGAAATGTCATTGCACTTTATGCAGATTCTCATTATATTAAAAACAAGGTAAAATATATAAACAAAAAAATGAAACAAAATATTATTCTGTTCTTTGGGTTGTGAGTGGTGTTTTTCGCTGCACTTCGACAATCTATTCCATATTTCTTTCGAGTAAAAAATGCATCGTGAAAACCTATTTTGAACGACTCTATCCTCTAAACACTTCCTTCGTTACTTCATAGCCTGATGAGGACTTGTACTGAAGAAACGACGCTCGCTGGAATCAACTTCAAACCTGGAATGAATGTGGACATACCAATTGCCGGCATCCACTATGACCCGGAGTTCTACCCTGACCCCGAATCGTTCAAACCGGAAAGGTAAGCATACATCTTTTATTCTTCACTTTACACAATGAACAAGGTCAATTGGATCTACCAAAGACTACCGTGTTGGTTGGGCACTTGAGCAGTAGAAAGTACTAAAAACGGCGAGAAATGACCGGGGGAGGCTACAGGTTACATCAAGTATTGAACAGAGTGCGTGAGGACATTGAAGAGGAACTATAATGTTTGTATGCTTAGATGAATCGAAGTGGATTTGTTTTGTTTACGGTCAATTCGTCTCAGTGCACGTTTTGACTGTACGTGAGGTTTCGTTGGGTGTAGCATTCCGCATCATATATATATATATATATGTTCTGTTTTACGGGGCTGAAACGGGGTAGTCTAAACTCTACCCTATACTGTATGCCAGCAATATTTGTTCCTGAGGCTGACATCACTATATTAGACACTCGCATACAAATTTTACTGAAAGGTTTACGCTTATTTAGGCTGCTTTAGGAAAATGACAGAACAGCCTTTTCGGTTTGTCAAGACCGGCCTGCGGTATGAGATACTGCCACCACCTTATGCCTGATTCACAAAGTGCGAGTTTGCTCGTGGCTTTGTTGTTGTGACGTAAGGCGCAGCAGCTCTCGTCGACATCTTAGCCCCATAGGTGAATTCGCAACTGCGGCAACATGGCACCATGTGAACTGGCCCTAAGGCATGAACACATATGCAAAGACCAAGCGACAATTGGAAGAAATTTTGAATGCACAAAAAACTAAGGTCTACGCTATTTGTTTTTCTGCCAAACCAAGCGGGACAGCGTAAGCAAGTTCCTACAGCCTTTGCCCCTTAACTACATTGCGGGGCAAGCTCTGTGGATGTGCAATGCATTAGCGATGCTCTGCTCTAATGCCGGCCTGGCGAAATTCAACAACCAGGTCTCTACAGTAAACTTGTTCAGTGTTGCGTCCGACTGTGAATTCAAGCCTTAAGCAGAATATCACTCTGCTACGAGTTTTCAGTTAATTACCTTGATAAAGTAGTCCTCAGCATCCAGTGTTATTCCGTAAAAGTAATTACCACGTTAATATTTCTGTTTACAGCGTACCTCCAGAGATACAACTAGAGGGTCTGAACTGTGTCCTCTTCAACTCATTGCAGATTCCTGCCTGAAAATAAGGACTCCCACACACCGTACACGTTTCTTCCGTTCGGCAGTGGCCCGAGAAATTGCGTGGGAATTAGGATGGGGTATCTGATAGTCAAGGTGGTGTTTGCCTGCCTGCTACAACACGTCAAGTTTGGCACCTGTCCTGAAACGATGGTACGAAACCTGGCTTTTTCTACTTCCCCAAAGCTTTTCTGTGCAGAAGAGTGTAAGACGCAGGCACGCACACGTGACTTTAAAAATTAGGTTTTATAGCTCCTGCTAATTGTGCTATTTTAGACTGTATTTGAATTTCGCTTGAATTTATATCGAAATCACTTCCAACTTCTAAGTTGCTGCGTGTACGACGTTAGAACACTAGTGTGGGGAAACAATTAGCCTATAAATCCTTTCAATACAAGAGCACGTAGTAGCGCATGCCCTCTTGAGCCAAATAATTGGAGGCTGTAGGGAAAGTTTGCGTCAAGCGCATTAAAGAAGTACAAGGAAGGATTTCAAAGATTCCCTAAATTATGTTGTTTTGATTCAGAAGCACTTTCCGCACAGCTTTCGTTCGCGGATACATTTGTATAGATATCTTCTCTTAAATTAAAGTAGAAATACGCAATTAACCAGCTCAAAATCGTAGCATTTGCAAGGCTTATGCTCATGAGGTGCCAAGGCAACCCGATAATCGTAAGTAAATCTGGGAGCTGCCTAAAGGCTGGCACGTGAATCACCGAGTCGTGTTTACCTAAGGCTCGCCCTTCCTTCCACTCTGTCCCCCGTAAACCCAGGTATGTTACGATCATGTTGACAAGTCAACAATCAGCTGAAATTGGCATGTTGGCTAATCCACAAGTTTTTCCAAACAGCCTCCAATCCTCACGTCGAAACCCTTCTGCTTGTTACCATAGACACAAAGTGGGAAATATTCCTTGTTATAGACTATTCTTGTGCCATACCAACTATATTCAACGCAACATAATCCAACGGCACTGCATGGACATACTTTTAGACTTTTAATTTAAAGCTACAGTCGCGCAGGGGTCCAAATGAACACTATAAAACATGTTATGAGCGACTCACATTTGATGATGGAGCGGGTTTAAAAGTTAACATCTTCGGCAGAAATTTGTCTCGTTTGGGGAGCAATCCAAAAAAAAAAGAAGACTGAAACCAAAAGCTCAGAAACAAACAGTTCCCAACGTATCGGGGTCGACTTGACTACTTCAGAGGTGACTAAAATGGAATGGGAAAGCCAGATCTTCGACCTCTTCTTCATCTTTTACCGAGTTGATGCTTTGTTAATGTGACGCTGGCTATGGACGTAAATATATGGTAAGGCCCCGAGGAACCTGTTAATGTTCCTCGGCGTGTTCTGGATATGCCAGGACTCCAAGAACAGACGTTTTTGAATATGTGGCTCCATGTCTATCATGTGCGCGTTTCCGAAGTCCATCTGATGATCAAGTACGTCACAATGTTCCGCGGGTTTAAACTATAAAGCGGGTTCCCAATCCACTATGCGCAAAGGTGGCAGAATACTGAAAATATACGAGGGGCGTTCATAAAGTTCGTATCATTGTCCCGAAGGAATAGAGATTCAGCAATCAAACTCGAGTAGGAGTTAAAACTTTCTCTACATGTTTGCCATCAAAAGGTATGCCCACTTTTTCCAGCGATGGACCACATGCCGGAGGCCATTGTTATAGAGCTCCTCGTTTTGAGTGTTCAGAAATCGCTCCACTTCAGCAATCACTTGGTCGTCGTCATTGAAATGCTTTCCTCTTATTTGGCCACACAGGAAACGTCTGCGCAATTTAACCAAAGTGTCATAAACTGGGGCGTTATCCCCGAACAACGCTCACAAATTTTAATGAATATCCTTGGCATTGCTTCCATTCAAATGGAAAAACACGATCACTGCATGTGCATGGCACCGACGGGCGATGCCATTTTTGTTTCGACACCGTAGCGGCGTTAAGCGCTACTATAGCTATGCGATGTTTAACTGTGCGGAAACTAGAGGGACGCGCGCTCATGTTGATGCCTGTTTTGTTTCGTTTTTTTCAACTTTTTGTGCCGATAATACGAACTTTATGAACGCATACATAGTGGAACCTGAGACTGATGTATGCTTCCTTGCATACCTCAGTCTCAGGTTCCACTATGTATGATCTACACCAGCTCGCCTGCACTTTAACCATCTTTTATGAACGCCCCTCGTATTAATGAAAAGTGTTCTGTGGCGCAGGAGCACCCGTAAAAAAGTCCGTAAATCAGGAGAATAAATTGGGACTTTGTTTGACTAGTTACAGCTTGAGCAGTAGGTTTATTTTAACCAAGATGGTAGTGGCGGGTTGTTAGCACAATCTCGTCACAAGCAACAAGCAGGACAATTATAGGTCTATGGGATAAATGGCGATGTTTCTATTTGTTTCAGATTCCTTTGGAGCTGAAACCAAGGTGTCTTCTACCGCTGCCAAGACGACGTGTAATGCTTCAGGTTTACTCGCGCACTTAGTGGTCGACATGGATGCTATCATCTTTATTTGTGTGGCCATTTTGTTATCACAGTCAATATGACAGGAAACACCCAATCCAGCACCAAACTACTTCTGCGGTCCCTACAAGCTCTTTTATCTTTAATGTATCAAAGATACCGAAGTTTGGGAGCCCCACTTCTCATTCCGTTCCTCGTTCGAACCTTAACTCTCTAAAAAACTTGCATGTGCGCGGAAAAAGCAAGAACTGTCTCAGCTCATATTGAACGCAATATAGCATATGCTTGAGGCGGGATATGACAATGGAGCTTGCATAGCGCAGAGCTGTATGAACTATCTCGAGTTTAAATGACAAGAATATTGTCATTGTGTAAAAATGTAAAAAGCAATGATTTTGTGTAAATAAATAAATTTCGTATTGGAATGATTTTATGATACTTGCTTACGTTGTGTTTTGTTGCCGCTCCCACTTAATTGTATAAGAAATTTTCATCCAACAAGCGCATATGATAAAATAAGATCATATAAGAACATATACGTACCGCATAAGAACCAACTAAAGAATGTAGGAATGAGGATGAGAAAAGGCAACAAAGAAAGAACCAAACGACAAAGAAAACCAAAATCAACAAAGAGGAAGCACCCTTACGACCGTGTCTATTATTATAGATATTTTGCTTATTGTGATTTGTTTCACCTCAGAATATAAATAAACGTTGAAAGTACCCTTAATATTATAGAATGTTTTGTTGGCTTTTGGTTTAAACTCTTGAAACAGAGTTGAAAATGTATACTATTACAATGAAACTATTTGGCATGCCAGAGCCACAAATTTCATTTTAACGTAAAGTGTGTTTACCTGAGTGTACCTGCCGCGCCCCACGCACAATCCTTATTGGCTTATGTGGGCACGGATTGTAACACGTTAAAAACTGAAAATAAAATCTGTGGATATATGTATTAAGAACAATATAAGATTATATAAGTTATAAGAAACTTCTTATTCATATCATCTCTTACGTTCTTATACGGTTATTATATATTCTTATATGAACTTACTTGATGATTTCCGTTTTTGAACCATGCAATTTCTTATACAAATAACATTTTTTGCTAGGGTATTGAGCTACAGGATGTTACGACTTGTTTTTCCTGAAATTAAATCAGTCGGCAGTGTTTAAGACAGACTAAAGTAGAACAAATTGGCAAAGATAGAACGCGTATGTGCTTAAGACGCAATCACTCCAGTTACTTATTTATCCTACACTACAGTAACGGGGCTTACTTCAAGATTCGCTTGAATAGGACCCGATTACTTGACTTCCAGCAAGTCAGCTAAGAACACCTGCGAACCTAGGGGAAGTAAACCCTTTAGCTAGTTTCTAGCAAAAATTTGTAGCTTGGTTTTCTGGGCGTCCGCAACGTAGCAACCTACACGCGGTGCTGAGGAACCCCCACAGGTAAACAATGTCTGCTGGGACTGAGCCCCCTCCGAAATCGTTCCTAAAACCTTGGATGCTACAAGGTCGCCCATTAACTCTGTGCGGAATAACTGGGTTGAAACAGGTTGTCTTTACTCGTAATAGAGGTATGCGATCTTGCATTCTTTCGCAGATGACGCTGCATCAAAAAACAAAAATATAAATTGCCTCTCTCCCTCACGGGACATGAAACTTACTCTCTTCATACATTAATGTCTGTCCCAAAGAAAAAAAAGTTGTCTCACTTTCCAACATGGCTATGACAGTTCACTGACACAAACCCTTTTTTCTTTTTTGATAATTTTCTCCTCAACAAGCTATCTTGAGAGATGGGTTTTGTGTTCGAACGACATAGAATTTTAACCAAGACATGACTCACAAGCGCATTCTCAGCTTTGCATTGTCAGGTGTTGTAAGGGAACACTTTTCGTAAACTCTGGACTCTCGCAATCACGTCCTATGTCGCTTACCTGCTTGCCTGACAAAGATGTGCCTTCAAAACAAAATAATCTGGTAAATGACAACGATAGCATAAGACACAAACATGTTTATATACTTTACGGTACACTTCCCTTGCGCAGATTGTCTAGTCTTGCCTGTAAGCTTTTCCACGGCAGAGAGAATCCGGCTCGGAATGCTACAGGCTCAAAATATAACGTCTCTCCCACAGCTCGATGCAACTTTTTTTTTAAACTCTGGACAAGGCGGTGAAAATTATCATTCCAAATGGGATTCAAAATAAACAATTTCTGCACTCAAAGGATGAACGAAAGTGCATCTGTCTAGACTGAGACTGAAAGACGGATATCCAGATGCTGTAATTGATTTAGCCTGTAAGAAACTGGTTAGGATTGTAGACGTGAACCTCGTGACATTGTGGTTGAAAAGGGTACGGACAAACGTAAGGAATTTGCTGTCATTCCTCATGTTCATGCGTTTCTCCCGGCTTAAAAAGAGTCACATGGCGGTGTATATAGGATACGCAACGTTTTCAGCACGTAATACGTTGAGCCAGATTTGCTCCGCTGTGTAAATGCGTAAAGGCAAGATATGCAATTTAGGCATGGCGAGTGTACATTAAGACCCACCAAAAGTTTGTCTTGCGCAATCGAGATGCATTCCGAGATTACTTTCTTGTGGCTACACCCCTTTATTCGGCAGACGTGGTTGTGCTTTAACATGTGGTTGCGAAAGCAACAAGGCTTGCTGCACTTGGTGACGCCTGGCAATCAAGTTCTGCGAATGTGCATAATAACAATTAATTCGCAATACTGATACACAGAAACCGACTCCGAAAAATATAATGAAAGCATACCACATTAAAAAGGAAGCTGTTGTTTCCGCCAACTATTTATACATCTGCTGGAATGTGAAACAGCCATTTTGTAGATGAGATAGGCATTGTTCGAAGATGAGTGGTTGTTTTGTGGTCGCATGGAAGATTGGAATATGGACTGTAACCACACAGAGTAGATGCGATGTAGTATTGTGTTTGAGTTCATAGTCAGTGCCGAGTCTTGCCAGCTTTCGTTCTTCCTCCTTATCTTCCTGCACTGCTTTCTGCTTTGAATATACCAAACGTTTAATAGACTACTCACACCAGCATCGCTCCACGGGAGCGGCATCTATGAGGCGGCTGCGCCGTTCAAATATCCTGAAAGAGGTTGAAGGAGTTTATGTGGAGGATCAAGCCTCCTTGGAGGCTTGAATTGACACACTTTGCAGGTGGCCTCCCTTCGCGGAAAAAAGACTACCACAAAAGAAAGTGTTTTGGATCCCGAGGAAGCAAAATTATTAACATTGTTACACAAACTCTTTATGCGGGAAAGCCAACGCCAGTAAGCCCGCTGCTAGCTAGTGTGCTACCTAACTGTACTGATCCAATATTTCACGGAATATTCGGTTAGTTAAAACTTAAAATGAATCCGAAACTAAGCCTGGTGTTAGATAATCAATCTAAATATTATAAACTAAATTCATATAGAGAGGTTACATATTAATATTTAGTGCTCATTACAAGATATTTATCTTGTTCCTTTTGTTATCTTCTGTGCCAACTGCGTAGTGGTTTTCTGCGTGCTTGCTGGATCTGCGGAAAAAAAGGCTTTCTTCCAGGGAGCGCGAGCTCTTTCCCTAAAGTTGAAATGAGCCGGAAAAAAACCCATTGACCGCTTGATTGTCGTGCGGCAAGCGAAGATAATATCAAAAAGTTTTGCCTCCCAGCATTTGTGTTGCCCTGTATGCGCTACAAGTACCAGCTTCAGGTTACGGTTGACTCTTTCTCTGATACATGCCTGTGGATGGTGCGGTGAAGTCCATTTGGGTCGTATCAATAGTGCCATGCACGCATCCACGAACACCTCGCTAACCAAAACAAGGCGCGTTGTCTGTAATTAGTGTTGCTGCAAAGCCAAAGCCCGTGGGCCTCTCAAAAAGACAGTCTTGGATTTTTGTAGTGTCCAGCTCGCGCGAAGAAAATATTTCTCCTCACTTCATGAAGTGGTCGGTCACTACTAGCAAATATTGATTGCCGCAAAGACTACCGGGAAACAGATCGACAACTTCACCGGCAACACACTCCCAGGGGGGTGTTTGATATCAGATCGTACACTTTCCGGGGTCATATTTTTTATATTTCTGCAATAAATATATGTGTAAGCTATGTTCTTGGGAGGAACATTCAGCTATATGTAAATGCCGTAGCTGAATATTCCCGGATATATAATGCTGATGAGCTCAAGACGTTGACATTGCCGAGATTTCACTATGGTAATTTGCAAAGCCGCCAATGTCACACTTAATCAAGCACAGAGTTAAATTAAAAAAAGAAAAAAAGTTTTCATGAACAATTGAAAATATGCACACTGCATGTTAAAATTATAATTGTATATTTCAATAAAATAATTACGAAATACTTGAGACAAAAAAAAACGTTTCCTAGACACATTCACAAAATATTTACCAACAAACAATGTTACCCCAAACGTCCCAAAATAGTATATAAAAATGTGCTTTTCGAAATGCAGCTTACAAATGCATAAAGTATTTGCTTAGCCATCATTGTAGTTTAGTTACTAATGCAGAAATCTAAGTAATTTCTCTGATAATAACAAAAGTGCACGTCAATATTAAAAAAAAAGCTCAACTTATTTTTAAACGATGCTTAACGTTTTGCAGTAACTTTAGCTAACTTAAGATGAAAAAATATTGAGTAACATATTACCTCCAATTTAGAAAGGCGACAAAAAGTCTTCACTAAAAATGATCTAGCTCGTCTTCGTTATACGCTATTTCCCGCATGACTTCGGTTCCAAAGAGACATTCTCTAGAACCGACAAAGTATGTACACTGGTGCTGCTCTATTGCAGAGCATAGAAATTCGCCACAACTCAAAATCATTGAACTAGGAAGAATAATCAAAAACTACACAACACGAAATTACAAAAAAGAAAAAAAAAACAGCTTCGTTCATTTGAACACACCTAAACAAGAAAATATAAAGAAATTAGAACATGACGTCGCGAATATTTGACCAGACGTGGCTTGAATAGCTAAATCCCTATAACATTAGACACGCTTCAAACAACGAGCATCCGCCGCTAAGCATCCACAAAGATAATCTCCGTCAAGACTACGAAAACGGACCAACTTCCCTATCTCAGGATGTTAGATTATGATGTTTCCTAACCAGCTCGCTTCCTTGCGTTCACTTCTCAGAAAGTCACACTGTCCCAAGCTATGTTTTATATTTCTGTTTCCTTGCGTTGCCTCTTAAGGCTCCCCCCCCCCCCCTCTCTTATTTCCCAAGTAGAGCTGGCGGACGTCAATGCTGCCGACAGTTCCTAACAGTACGAATAGCAGATTGCCTTGTATCACAAGCGCGCACACAAGAAGGGTGAGTCACAGCGTATACAAGGAGAGGGAAGTCTTCCTTAACAAGTTCTTACCAAGTGCTAATGAGAGAGTTTCTGAATGCCTCAATCCAGTCTCCCCATGTTTGGTTAGCGTAGTGAAACCAAAACAGCAAGAAAACTTCCTTGTGGTTACCAATCTCTATTTGTATTGCTTGTACGTTACGTTACATGTCGATACTTTGAAACGGTAAGCCAATGTTGTTTGTTTTCCACCTCACAATGTTAAACACCAAGAGAGGGACCCCCCAGATGCACCTTCCCTCTCTTTGTTTACGGGGCGACTGACCCTACTTGTGTGCGCACATGAGTTTCAACGCAACCTGCCTTTCAAACTGCTCGCAACTGCCGGCAGCAGTGGCGTCCGCCGACAATGCTTTCGAAATAAGATGGGGGCTCAAGAGGCAACACAAAGAAACAAAAATATCAAACAAAGCTTTAGACAGCATGACGTTCTGACAAGTCAACGTATGCAAATGACCTGGTTAGGAAGCATTATAATCTAACACCCTCCTATTAGGAAGTTTGTCGGTTCTCGTAGACTTAACTAGACGACAGGTCACGTGACATAAAATGTCCGGCCAAATTTAGCGTGAAACTGAATTAGTGTATAGGTCATGTGACGTAAAATATTACGGTAAATTTAGCGGGGAAACGGAATCGGTTTGTATGTCCCGTGACATCAGGTAACGTGACATCAAATTTCCCGTCAAATTTATCGGAGAGTCTGAATAGCCAAGAATTGTTATTCGCCATGTGGATATACCGCCGCGAAATACCGTCGTGGCTCAGCAGGTAGGAGTGGAGCTCCCTCAGCATGTCGGTGTCGGCTGAACTTGGTTTTGACAGCCACTGCGTCACCCGTGCTCAGAGTCCATCGGCCTGCTGGTCCAAGTGGAGCTCCTCCCTGCTCACAAAAGTTCCCCACCGTGAATCTCGTGCGATTGGTGTCGCATTAGCCGATGCTGCCAATTCAGGATCCGCCTGCGTTTTTGCCAGCGAAGTGGAGCACGTGACACAGTGCATCTGCTGCATGGTTATTTGCTCCACGCTTCTACTCGATAGTGTACTTGTTGCGTTGTAGCGCATGTGCCCACCGAGTGAGGCGTCCTGCAGGGTTCTGAAGTCCTTTCAGCCACGAACGATTCATGTGGTCAATCTGGATGCAAAAGCAGGCACCGTCAAGGTAAGTACGTGTAAACATTTTAAGGGTGAAAATAATGTCAAGGTACTCCTTCTCGATTGTCAAGTAATTCCGTTCCACTCCAGTGAGCAAGTGGCTGGCGAAACCCGCCGGCCGAAGGATGCTGTCATGTTTCTGCAAAAGAACCGCTCTCAGGCCGTAATCGCTTGCGTCGGTTTGCACGATACACACATACATACATACATTCTTTATTATCCCGTGCTCCAGAATGGTCGAATTCTTGATGTGGGCCACATACGTCCGTACAATGTGAACAACACATATAAACGAAACAATATGATTATGGCGTGAAAAGCCAGGTTTCTAGATGATGTTTAAAAGACACATAGTCTGTAAAAGTATTCAAGAAGTATTTGATGATATGGCATCAAAAGAAAGTTGAATACGCGAGATGGAACGGAAGTGTCTAAACGAGACCTAGCACAAAACAAACTTGTGTATCTACTGGAAC
This sequence comes from Ixodes persulcatus, assembly GCA_013358835.2. Taxonomy (NCBI): domain Eukaryota; kingdom Metazoa; phylum Arthropoda; class Arachnida; order Ixodida; family Ixodidae; genus Ixodes; species Ixodes persulcatus. The sequence goes on along the minus strand of JABSTQ010009798.1, from coordinate 128,180 downwards.
GTAGAGGCACGTGACAGTCAAGACAACACTGCAAACTGCTGTCTATCTGTCCATGAATTATTCTGTGTAAGAGTAGTAAGCCGCGTACAACTCTCTGACTTCAATCAGAGTTTTATTGTGTTTCCCAAACAGCTTTAGGGGCCTTTTTAGGGTTACACTTCACATTATAAAACAGCACTGAGCTAAACAAACTACACGTCAATCCTAAACACAATACTATTCTTGAACTTTTTAAAAGGTATAAAAAAGTCCACGTGAGGGTTAAAATACTTGATGTACGTGAGCATCATCCTTGATGACATTTGTAAGCCGAGAGTCACGACTATGTACGCGTAGTCATAAAATACCCTTCGTTTAAAATAACAATCATAAACGATTCGAATAAACCTCTTCTGAAGTGTTTTTTTTTTTTCAATTTGCAATGCATAGGTTGCTGTGATAGAATTCCACACAACCCTTGCGAACTCAAGCCGAGAACGAATTAAACTGCAAAAAAAGCCAATAATACGCAATTAATTAAAATGGTTTTTGGTAAAATGAGAAATTAGGTTTAGCAATACTACAGCTGATGCAACAATTTGAGAAACATAGTAGGATAACAAAGGCTGATCATCAAAATATACGTCAAGGTGGCGAAGAAAGTAGTAGAATCAAGTAGATGCAGGTAGTGGAACCAAGAACATGTGTATTTAAAGTCGGCTCCCTCTTTCTGCACATAGATATTTGCCGACCACCACTGAAGCGCGCGTGGAACATCGACTTGCAGAAATGCGAGTTATTGTGTGACCGAACTTTCAAATAGAGGTTCAAGTAATCGGCGAATTGCAACAACCGAAAATTCTTCACGCACAATAAGATGTCATTAATAAAAATAAGAAACCATTGTTGTCCCAGGTTAGACCCCTGAGGGACAACGGAACCGAAAAACCGACAATACGCTTGGAAGATGTAAACGCGCTTTCTCAGTCACGGCCCCAAAAAAGGTCAGAAAACACGGTATGTTGTTACCAAACCATAAGTCATGAGGACAAAGATTGCAGCAAGTCAGGAAACCTGCTACGAGCAGAATGAGCTCTCAAAATGCATACAAAGAGCCCTCCCAAAGGCATGTGTCCTTCTGAACATGCTTCTAGAGCTTAGTACCAAGAAGAAAAAAAAAAAAGAAAAGGACAAGCACGCGAAAGACGGTCGTGCTTCTCCATGTCGGCTTGCGCATTTCTGTTCAGAGCGCAGCTCTTAGGCGCCCGTTTCCGGCTTGAGCGGCGTCGGCGTCGCTGTCGCCGTCGGCGTAACCTCGCGGTGCATGTTGGGACATGCACCGCGCGAGCCCCCCCCCCGAGGTCACGTGACCTCCCTCTTCGAGGTCACGTGACCCCCCCCCTCCCCCCCCCCCCCCCCGAGCGGTGCATGTTGGGACATGCACCGCGCGAGCCCCCCCACTCCCCCCGACGTCACGTGACCTCCCCCTTCGAGGTCACGTGACCCCCCCCTTCCCCCCCCCCCCCCCTCGAGGTCACGTGACCCCCCCCGGAGGAGATTTAGGGATGAGGGGAGGAGGAGAAAGAGGAGGATGAGGAGGTGTATACCCTCCCCTGAGTACCCATTCCTCCTCCTCCTCCTCAAGAGCTGCGCTCCAATTCGGCGTTACAGGGAGTTGTAAACGGCTTTCATTTTTTTAAGTTGTCATCTCCTATGTAGCGTTTGTGCAACCTACCCAAAAAAGGCTCTGCAAGTGCAGTGTTATTCATTTATGCTTTTGTGTATTCAAACTTTTTGTTAACGTCAACTCCGGATACAGTGACTATGGCCCTAACGGCCGCATTCATAAATGCGCCTCGACTCGATACTCCACCTCGACTCCATGGAGTGGAGGAAAGAAGTGCGCCTCCACTCGAAGAGCCATCGGGCTTCAGAGACGCGCCTCCGTATTTCCAAGGATGAGGAGATCCTCGAGAAACCTGGCCGCCTCCTCTACTCGAGGCAACTCGAGGAGACTTGACTAGCGTCTGGTTACGTGGTTGTATTAAACAGGTGAAATTAAAAACATTGTTGTGGTGTAAAAAATAAACCGATTCGTTCATTTTATATAAAGGAACACAATTTACTAACATTGAATTTGGATTCTGCAAGCTTTCTGCTTAGCAGCACGAATCTCGTATGCGCTTTAGCCGGTTTTAGGATGAACAGCCGCAAGCGTTCTCGAGTCTTGGAACGGTGGCAGCCGCTTCTCCCCGTCGCCTGTTGATCGTCTGGGTCTGTGCGTCCCGCCCGTTCTTCACCGTCTCATCTGGTCTAATCGTCTATCTGCACCGATGTGACCGCCTAGAACGAGCATCTTCTTCAGCCTTCCTCTTTCTGCAGAGTCCTACTAAGGTCCTACTAACGGCATCGTTTCAGTGCCATGCGCTGCAACGGTGTCGTTCTATGAAGGTGACAAGGAAGGGCGAGTTGTTTACACAAAGAACGGGATCGGCTTCGAGCTACTACAAACAACTCCTTGAATTAATGTAAAATTGGCGCATTGAAGACACCGCACCAAGTATAACTGCCAGCCGCGTGTTACCCCACGAGCTTTAGGACAACGGTTAATAAAAGTAGGAGGAATCAAACTCTTAGAAGAAGCTGAGCCTCCACGTAACAAGTGTGAAGTCTATTTTTATACTCGGGTAAAATAACGCTATGCGTTAATAGAATCACAGTACAAGACGCGTGTACAAATAACTCTGCAGGGGACTTTGCTGTGGCCAACTTCAGCGCCCGTAGCAGCTAGTTAAGCACGTTACTGTGGAGGTCGTAGATGGGCACAGTGGCAGTGCCTGGTCGCTCTCTCTGGCGCTTTTTGTGCTGACATTGACAACTTACGTTTACCGGTTGTGCTATATCCAAGCGATAATTACGCAGCGAACGCTCTGGTTGTGCCGCACTACCTTAACCTGGGGTCCGACACTTTCTTGGGATATTTAGAGAGGCAACCTGGATGTATTAATAAAACGCAGCGCACGAAACTGGCACTAGTGAACGTAGATGTCATGCTAAGTAGGAGGTTAGAATATGTCGATTAAAACTATAGCACTTCATCTCTTGGCTTGCTAAGTTTTGAAAAAAAAAGGTGCTGGTAAACTTGACTGCCAAATTTAATTTTATAATTGTAATCTCCTAGGAAATGCCATGATGTGAACACGAGAAGTGCTGGAGTCGAGTTGTTTAGCGCTGTCTTTTTATAGCTGTTCGTATCAGTGTGCAATCATTGTCATCTCGCACCAAGGATATATGAATTCAATGTCAGTGGGACTTGTATATTGCACGTGCTGCTTTCACGGAGCTTGAAAGAGTGTAAAAATATATTTGTAAACAGTGAGGTTAACCTGGGCATTGTGCCGGCATCATTAAGCCGCCGCAAGTTTAATTTGGTTGTAGTAAGTGTTATTCGCCTCGAAAAATATTTGTGTCCGTAATATGACTGTCGTCGATGATAACATTGAACTACTCCAGCATTTTTCATACACATCAAGAAACAGTACAGTAATGACATCTTCACTCTTTTTTTTGCCTTTCATTTTCGCAGTTTGGCGTCGAACAACAAATTGTACCGTACAAGTTGCAGTATGATTTGTTTTTCGTTCTCCGTCTTGTTCTGTTTATGTCAACTAATGGATGCTGCCACAGGATATTCTTCATCCTCTCGCTGCAGGCTTTAGTGTCGTGCCCGCCGACCAATGAGCCCGTCACTCTTGGTTGGAGGGGGGGGGGGGGGGGGGAGGGCACTGGTCTACCACATAGCAATGCGGTTGTCAAGCCTGCACAACAGTGGCGACGCCCACGCTTGTTGGCCGGTGCTCTCAACGCCGCGAGGCGCCATTCCCAAAGCCACGCTGAACGAGCAGGATGATTTTGACATGATGCCGGGTAAAGGCTTTTATTTATGATTGCATTTGCTACTTACAAATGAAGGTTAGCTGCTACTGGACCAGTGTTATTTTATAAAAAAAAAGTCTAAATTTTTCGTTTATTTACGTTTTTGATCTTCGCTAACTGTCTCGTACAAACGCTAAAAACGGTGACTATGAGACGTGTTTACATGAATTCGACTTGAGCGCGTCGAATCCACGTGATTTTGGAGTGGAGCTGACGCGCGAACAATTACATGAGCACGCGTCAGGTTCTAGGCAAAAGTAGTGCGAAACCCTATTACAAGTCTACATATCAAACTTAAGGCTGCTTTTCCGGCACGCGCCGCATCAGATGACCACGTTTTCCGGCCGGTGTTACGTGCACGCAGGCCCGTTCGATGAGCGTAAAGATCGCGCTCGCTGTCTTTGGCGCTCTGCGAGTAGTTACAGGACGCAATAAACATGAAATCCCCCGCGCTGTGGGCTCCGGGCCGGGCCACGTTGGTAGTGGTGTGACGCAGGTTCGCACGTCCTGGCAAGCAACATCGTTTCCAACCGGTCGCTGGACGCCGCCACTGCGCCAACCACGTCCGGATGGAGAAACCGAGGTTCTGTCGCAAGCAGCAACAACACCGAAGTAGAAGCTCCTCGTTATATGGTACCAGTGCTCGAAAGTCTCGACATCGTTCCTGCTTGCACGAGAGCCTCTAGGGACACTCTTTGATACGCAGGTCATGACTCGCAAGGTCATACCAAAAGCCACCCTTACCGAGCAGTTCAGCTACATTCAGCTCACTTTCAATGGCAGCAAAAACCTAGCCTTACTGCTCGCGGGCTAACAAACCGGACCGTGCCCGTTTTCTGCCGCCGCTGTCTTCTCAGATATTCACAACTCCTACGGAGAACTACCTCTCGTAATCCCCCTCGTTCCGAAATGCGATGCGACCTCCGTTTAAATGGGTTGTAGCCTGTATGAATCCGCATCCACCGTCTTGATCCACCTCCGTCTAGCGGCTTGAATGCGATGCGCTTTTCTGGCACATTATGTAGTTTGCATGACCGCATTGAATCCGACAGCTGAGTCGATGCGCTTAAGCCACATTCGTGTAAATGCGGCTATGGGTGAAAACAAATTTCAGTAGACGCAAGGCTGAGTCAAGGGTGAATTTTAAATAGTGTACACAAGTTTTATTAAGTTCGTGTCACTCACTAAGGCCAGGTTTATTGTCGTTTATTTCGCAAAAACACATTCGTGATCGAGCGGACGACGACGAAAATGCCGCAATAATGCGAATTTACACGTAAAGGAGCCAGAGCACTGGCAGTGGTACAGAACAAGGCCTCTCAAACATACTTTCCAGTTTACCAAAATTTGGCATTTAACATTCCCTTACTGGGGTCTTCGTGACAGTTTTGACCAGTTCTCGCGTGCCTTCAACGTGCCTGTAACACCCGGCGTCAATGTGTTGAGCTTCCTCAGATTCTCATGCCCCACCTGCCTCACTGCCGCTGGGCTGGGATAACAGCATTGAGGTTTTGGTTGCTGCGTCGCCAACCAGGCACCCGACTCCTCTACCTCCTCAGTCGCCACGTGTGGTCGTCCGAGTGAGGACGACTTGAGGTCGTAGCGATGCTTTTAAGCAGACGCTTACTTCCGACAGGGAAGCCCGTGCTGCCTCCGTCAAAAAGAAGTACCAGCGCAAGGAGGAGCTGCACCTGCTGCAGGTGCCGCTACGTCCGTGTCAGGTGGCCCATTAGCAGGCGCAGGCCCACGTTTTCCATCAGCAGAAGCGTAACGAGCTAGTTCGAGCTTCAGCTGGTCCAGCTCGGCAAACGAATCGAGCTGCAGCAGCTGTTTGTTCTCGGACCCAGCCGCAAGAGTAGGTTGATTTGTTTGATTTGTTTACTCTTTTCTTTTAGTTTATTACGACATTTTAAATTTTTTTTGTGTGTTTAAGAATGATTTTTTAAAGTCCTCAGCTCCTTTAATTTTGTCACTTACCTGTAGTCCTTGCAGGTATTGTTCGTATCGCGTTCAGCACAGCCTTTCTTTTTTTAACTTTTTGCTATAATGGCTATTTGTAGTAAACATTTTTTGCAAATGTACAATTACGGCAACTTTTAATCCATTCTATCAAAAGCGGAGAAAGTAAGCAAGTATTTTTCTTTGTTACTAATCATGCTGATTGCACGTTTAGACAATGGCAAGTTTGTCAGCCTCAGTGGGCATCTATAATCTTCACTTTAGACGAGATATTTAGCTAGTACCGTACCACGGCTAGCCTGGGGCCTTTAACTTACATCACAGTAGTGATACACAACCGAATGCCGGTACGATGCTCGTCAAGACCGATTCAGTCAGGAGCGGGAATCGAACTCGGCATTGACATGTTCAGCTGTGCGAGCACGTTGCCAGAACTTTGTGACAGGCGCTTCTAGTTCCCTTATCTTTCTCCGCGTGGTAGATTTGCCTTTAACGTTTACGTTTCGTGCGAATTCCCACCAAAGCAGAGTGTGGGACGAGTGAAGAAAAAAAAAACTAAACAACAGCAGTCACTTGAAATATGAAAAGAGAAGACGTGGTGATAATGAGTGCCTTGCGGTTCAAACATCATGCTAACTTTATGACTCCCCGTTACTGTTTCATGGCGATACTGCGTCTAAGGAAGTACATCGGAAATTCTAAACGATTTCGCAGAGTTCATCGCGCGCATATTTGAAGTTCTTATAGTTTACCTGCAGTGCGATTTAGTAAAGCACCTTCAGATATAACTGTGTTGTGAGTGAGTGCAATAGGACATACAACGTACGTTTTTATTAGTGCTCGATTCTGTACAGGACGTATCTCAGAATGGTTTATCAGATTATGTACTTCAGGTACTTGATTGTTTTACGTGTGTATGTATACCACACTTTCTGTTCGCTGAAATATCTCCAGTAAAAGGAGGAGATGAATTTAGAACGAAAAATAGTAATGAGGCGAAATTGTCCATACAAACATTTAGAAAAAGGTGCCAAGTATCTTGCGTTGGCGATGGAAAAGTGGCTGACCCGTAACAGCGGGTTATCGATACTTTAATGCACGCAGCTCGTTCAGGGCTGTTTTGAACAAGAACACTTCACGACACTCGAGAATGTGCTGGGATTTCTTAGAAGATCACGAAATTAATAAAATAAGAATCCCGGACTAGCGGGATTCAAACCCCATTCCTCTGTGTGACGGCCGCTTGCGTTGCCAACTCCGTCACGCACGCGGCAACGTCGCCCACGCTTCGCTTCACCTCTAAGTCCAGTCGCAGCCGACGCTACGAGCTGATGGGACCAAGTGTCAAAAGTGCACCGTCATGATGTTTGTCGTGTTTTCCTACGTGTTAAATCTTCGCTGAACCAATCATAAACAACAAAAAAAGACCAGTGACTTGCGCTTTTAAGGTTTACTTGATTCCTCCCATTAGCTAGAAGCATCGGCAGCGTCTGGACATAAGCTGAATCAAAGTATGAAAACTATCGCTTATGCGGCGTTTACACCAAGTCCACTTGTAAATTAATAAATTTATTAAATTTATATAAGATATGCCGGGTGTTCATTTTAAGCTTTCCACATCGCCTTTTTTATTCGTTATGGCTACACTAATGCAGTACAATCACGTAAGTTGTAAGGCCACAATGCATTATATCGGGAGATATTCGTCACAATAAGTTGAATAATTAACTCAAAATTTATTAATTTTAATTAGTAACAATAAACATTGTTCAAAATAATAAACCTGTTGAGCCTTATCGAAAACCACTAAATCGGTAAATTTTAGAGAGAACCAGGGCACTCGGGACAGGTGCTGGTGGGCTAAAGGTACCACTCGTGCAAAAGGCGCCAGGCTGGCAGTGCGAGAACGAGGACGATAATTTTCTCATCCGCGTCCATCATGTCAAATTATCAAAAATCAAAGCATACCCAGTAGCATCGTCTCAAAGTGGGGAGGGTTCGGTCGTTTCCACGCATTCGTACATCTTTTAAAATGTTGGCACACGCTCCTCGCCAGGGAACTTTCTGGGAACTTCTCAGTTCAAACTTAAGACAAAATATAAAATATAGAGACCTCGAGCACATTCTGGTACTGTGGCAAAAACTTCAAAATGAATTCTTTTTTGAAAAAACCTGTCTCAAAGTGGAAATGTTTTGGCCGTTTCTCTGCTCTTGTTACTATTTCAAATGTTGGGCACCCGCGCCTCGTCAGGAAACTTTTTGTTTATATTTTAGTTCCCAACTAAAAACAAAATATATAAAATATAGAGTCCTCGATCTCATCCTGGCACTGGGGCAAATACTCCAAAATTAATCCTTTCTGAGAAAACCTGTCTCACAGTGAGGATAGTTAGGCCGTTTCTACGCATTAATTCTTCTTTTGAAATATTGGCACACGCGCCTCGCCGGGGAACGTTTTAAGGACATTTCAGTCTCAAACTGATGGCAGAGTATAAAATATGGAGCCTTCGAACCTATCCTGGCACTATGGTGAATACTTCAAGATTACTCCCTTTAGAGAAAACCGGTCCCTAAGTTGTTATGGTTCCGCTCTTTTTTAAGCTTTCGTTCATGACTTTAAGTTTAAACAAAAACATCCTCGGCAGGGAAATTTTGAGAACAAGCCAGTCCACAACTAAAGGTGTAATATAAAATTAAAGCCCTCGAGCCTATCCTGGTACAAAGGCTAATACTTCAAAGTGAGTTCTTTTTGAGAAAACCTGTCTCAAAGTGGGAATGGTTCGGCCGTCTCTACACATTTACTCATCTAATGAATATTTGGCACACGCACCTCGCCAAGTAAGTTTTTGTGGACATTTCAGTCTCAAACTAAAGACGGAATAAAAAGGCTCGAGATACACCTAAGTACTCCTTATGAGTTGTGATTGGAAACGCATGCCTGCCGCTCTTGCGCTTCCTTATTTCGCCTGCGGTGTACTTGCGTCGACGGCCGAACGCGCGCTCTCCTCGTCGCGCTGACCTTGGGCGTAGAGCCGCTGCCTCGCGGACACGCAGCGCTATGGGGTGGCGGTTGTTGAAACTGACGCGCAGCGGCCAATGGGAGCCCTCGTTCCTTGAAACTATGACGCGCGCCAGCCAATGGGACAGATTTCTGCTTCACTTGGAGGAAGGAGTTTAGGTGCCGTTTGTCGCGGCTTCAAAGCTGATGAAGTCGGCTTGCTCCATGAGACAGTTAATGCGTTCGTGTTAAAATATGAATCCCTCGCGCCTATTTTGATACTATGGCAAATACTGCAAAATGGGTCCTTTTTTAGAAAACCTTTCTTAAAGTTGGGATGGTTCGGCCGTTTCTACGCTTTAGTTCATCTTTTTACTTTTGAGCACCCGCACCTCACCAGGGAACTTTTTTTATTACATTTCAGTTCCAAACAAAAAAAAGAATATAGCATATAAAGCCCTGGAGCCCATTTCGGTACTATGAAAGATACTTCGAGATGAGTCTTTTTCTAGAAAACCTGTATCAATAAGGTACGGTTTCGCCGTTTCTACGTATTTGCTCGTCTTTTGAAATTTGGGCACACGAGCCTCACCAGGGAACCGTTTGAGATCATTTCAGTCCTCAGCTGATGACAGAATATAAAATATAAAGCCTTTGAGCTCATCCTGGTCCTATGGTAAATACTTCAAAATGACATATTTTTTGAGAAAACCGGAAAACCAGAGAAAGCCGAAAAAAACGGGGGTGCAGCCCAGGGAAGCCAACATATGTTGGCTTTTTGGCCATGCCCCCAGTCGTCTGTACATATAGACGAAATAAACTGGATCTGACGTTGATATTTCAATACGATCCTTTCCCGATTTTTGTTAAACGTTTGCTTTTTTGTTTATAGCGATTCGGATAATTACTAATATGTAAACATTATAGTAATTCACTCGTTCAGTTTTGATTGAGTCAACACGAATGAAGATTATTTCGAAACTCTCTTCGACGACCAAACTTTTTGATTGATTCCAAGTATCCTTATTGTCATCAGGGACACCGAAAAATTACAAGTTTGATCGACGGGACCTGCCCACCGCGTCATCGTAGCGGGTTTTTAGATTAAATAGATCTCTTACAGCGGCCGAAAACTGAGGCCCTCCGCTGGTGGTAGTGTCACTGTCCTTCAACTTTATTAAAGCTACGCCGTTATTTAACTGGGTGTCCTGTCCTGAAACCTTTAGAAGACACTCATTGGTTTCTTTTAGTCTTTCTCCGAGTGCGCTAGATAGCAGAGTATTCTGTTCCGAAACCGCTAAGTGGGTCTTATCAGCTTGTTAGAGGTTTGTCCTGAGTTAGAGTACTTCTTGACTGAAGTGTAGTTATTATAGTTCCGACTTTTAGGACATTGTTGTTGAAGTCTTGAACAAATTCAACCTCAACCTTCAACATAGGGCCTGAGTTTCTTTCGACGACTCGGCACAAAAGTAGCAACACCACTCTAAATGATTTAATACACACTTCTGGGAATGGGAATTTCATAGACGAACATTATCCGACCGAAAGTTTACTAACCATAAATACCAAGATGAAAAATTTCAAGTACGTCATAGCTGCAAAGCTTCCATGCCCACCGGCGAGTAGGGCGACGAAGTCGGCTGTTATAGGCAGCACATTTGGTGTCGATGTCGTAGAGGCTTTCGCTGATCGAGCAAGTCATTCGATGCAAGGATGGTTATGTTGGTGGATGACACCACAGCACACGTGCCGCCTGGCGGCACTCTGACTAACACTCGGAAAGCAGCCAAATTGCCGTAACGCTGCCATTCAGGTTGTTAACGCGTCCTAGCATGCTCTGGAACTGCAATGATAAGTTGAAAAAAGTTCAAGCACCTTGCAGCTGGAAAACTGCCATGCTCACTGGTAAGCAGCGCGACAAAGTCGCCTCTTGAAGGCGCGAGGGATGGTGGTCGATGCCGTAGAGGATGCTCTTCGTGTTCATGATATAGCGGGAAAATTCTACCGTTGTGTGAGATGACGTTACGTGAGACTGCGTCGTCAGAACGTCGCAACACTCTGATTCCTCGCTAGATTTAGCCGATTAATTTTGCCGCGAAATATAAGGGGTCACGGCTTGGTGCACGTACATGAAGCGTCCGTTTCGAAACCTCCCCAATCGGAAGTTTTAGTATATCGTTCCGATACCCAAGGTAACAATAGAAAGTTTTAGGGAACCGCTTTTGCACATCCGGTACGGTACGATGGGCCCTCCGGTACGCACCGCGCATGCGCAACCACAGAATACTTTCATATGCGCACTTCGTACCGGAGGGCACAACGTACCGTATCGAACACGCAAAAACGGTTCCCTAAAACTCTGTACTACCCGATAACGATACTATGCACGCGCAAAGGCGTCGGCGGTGTATCGAGTATCGTTCTCGGAGTTATCAGCACGATCCACTAAAACTTCCTTATAACGGCTATCGCCGTTAAATGTCGACTGCGTCACAGAGGTCTTGGTTCAAGGCCCGTGGGCCATGATGGAAAAGCCCGCGTGTTACGAAGGCGTGCCGGGCCTTCTCGCGTCTGCGTCGATAAATCCCTTCGCACGCATCTGCCACAGTTCCGACCGGCCGCGCGGGAGTGGATGATTTATGGTCCGCTGTCCTTTCCAACAAGTGGTCGCGGCAGACCGACCTGCTTAACCCGCTTCCACGAACTCAGAGCACACCGTCCACAGCTATGCTCTGTCCACCCCAAGTTCAGAGTACGGTGGCGGCTGCCCGCTCGCCGGACAAATCAGCCGCCTACCTTTTGTTACCTGACGCCCCTCCCTGTCCTAAGGTGTACGTCGGAGCGTGATCACGTGACAAGAGACTGATGCAACGAGCACGTTGCCTCCACCGCACTGTCGGCTTAGAAGTGAACAGTGTAAAGCAGTTTTTATTGTGGGCAGTAAGCCGCGCCTACACATTAACAATTTTTATTTCCTCAAGGGTGTAAAAACAAGCTGGCTTACTGCCTACACAATAAAGATTTTTACACCCTCAAGTGTGTAAGAACAAGCTGGCTCACACTGCCGGCTTCGGAGTGAACGGTGTGAAGCCGTTTTTATTGTGGGTCGTAAGCAGCGCCTAGAGAGTGAAGATTTTTACACCCTCAAAGGTATAAGAACAAGCTTACAGCTTACCCTAAAGTTAAAATCGTAAGTGTTTTACATCAAGGACCATAATTTGCTGATAGAAAGTTTCAAAATTGTGTGTTAGCGATATTAGCAAAATGGAATGTTTTTCTTTTTTTTTTGCCAGCAGCAATTGTACAAGCAATAATTTTACATGCAACAGGCACCCCATAGAGTTGCCACGCACACAGCAACCAAACGTGCAATCTCTATGAAGCATGCACAATATGAGAAGTACGACTGTTCTTGACGGTTCAACCTCCTTATATACTCAACAACTGAAGTAGGAGGGCAATTACGATAATTGGAAGTTTGTTGCACTGTTATCTTCGATATTGAATATAGTGCAGAATATATCGCTGTAAAGGAATGTCTCCATGTAAAAGGCTTTGCTTTAACCTTAATTATGCGATGTAGTCGCTAAAAAACCTACGCTAAAGCTGTTCCAGAACACCGAACCGTAACATCAGTTTCGACAAACCGTCTTGAATCCTGAAAAAATGAAGTATGTTCCATGCAAAACACCATAGTTCAGAATTCAAAACAAGCGTGTTTATTGAAATAAGGGTGCTGAACAGCTGATCCCATACACGTAGGATGCTGAAGCACCCTTTTTAACCCGTAAAAATTTTGCAGTGCATAGCCTGAACCGATGAGATAGAACTTCAGCCGACATCGTTCGCTGACACCGCAGGTGCGAATTGTTATACTTTGTTTCGCCATACTCGTAAATCAGAACGCAGTCAATGGATGGAACGCATAAGCATATGAACATACAGAAAACAAAAATAGCGCAAGGGCATGCGCACTCGAGTGCTGGATTGGTTGATTCGGTTTATAACACTATCGCGAACGAACAGCGTTCACCATGACGTCGCACTCTTGGTATTACTTGGTTTGTTACACCGACTGCTAAGCTAACTGCGCTGTGACTTATGGTGAAACGTATTTACAATGTAGCCCAAAGACAACACAGGAAGGAGACAGGGGTAGAAAAGAACGGTACTCAAAACTACTTATTTACTGAATGCATCGGGAAAAAGGTAACTGAAATGACAAATGCCATGAAACTCAAAAAAAAAAAAAGATGAAGACACTTCGATCTACACTGGTGATTGACCTAAATTACCCATCCAAAAAGAAGAAAAGATATTTCAGTTGCCTGCTAGATTTAAGAAAAAATGTCTAGATATTGCTGCTCTCTTAGAGACAGTGCGACAGAGGGCGCACTTATGCACTTGGTTCCATGAGACATGATAGTCTTAGCCTCATAGATCTCTCTTGCCCTCTTGCTGTGATTGCCCTTGAGGACTCTAGTTTGATTGAACACAGGCGTGCTGGCACAGTCTCTGACATGGATGGCAAGATGCCCTGATGGTGATGAATGAAGAGCTAAGGCATGCTCTCGTAATCGCACATTAACACTGCGGCCTGTTTGTCCGACGTACACTTTCCCACAGAAGCACGGAATTTCGCAGACCACGTTGACGTCGTCGCAATTAACATAATTATGTTTATGATGGACAGTGCATAGACAATGAGTTTGTTGAGGTCTACAGATTTAATTGATTTATTATTGATTTCAGAAATAATATCTAGACATTTTTTCTTAAATCTAGCGAGCAAATGAAATAATTTTTTCTTCTTTTTTGGACGGTTAATCTAAGTCGATCACCAGTGTAGATCAAAATGTATTCTTTTTTTAGTTTCATCGCATTTGCCATTTTGTTCGCCTCTTTCACGACCAATAGTGTAGATTTTTTTTTTTTTTTTACATTTCCTTCTTTTACTGAGTTTCATTGCATTTGTCACTTCGTTTACCGCTTTGACGATACATTCAGTAAATACCTAGTGGTTAGTAGCGTTCCTCCCTATCCATATCTCCTTCCTGTGTTGTCTTTGCGCTACATTGTAAAAATGCAAAACCAACCAGCCCAACAGCTCAATTTGATACAGTTATGGTGAAACGTAGTATAGGGGGATTTTTCGAGTAGGGAAAATGAAACATACCAATAAGGAGCCTCCAAAACGAAACAAAAAGAAGTATTTTTGTGTGATAACTTACTGTGAAGCTCTTTGCTTTTAAAGGCGAGATTAAATGCGGGAAACAAATAGGTATACATATTGAATAAGAACATGTATTCTGCACGCAGAAATATAAATAAAAATAAACGAAAGCTTTATTAATATTTTGAGCTTCCGTACACATAGCAACAAAAGCTTACTTTTCAGAAAAAATAAACACGTTCTTTTTTAAGGACCATGGCGCGAACGTTCTACGGCAGAGCTGGCTCGGTATCAAAATGGACACCGGCAGGACAGGTGTGGCAATATCTCCTGTTCCACAGCTTCCGCTCATTTTCCAACACTTTAGCGTGTTAAAACATATGTTAAGGCTATCTAGCGTGGTTCTGAAAGTTGTATTTTAAAGCGATACCTTTGAGGAGCTCGTCTCGCAGAAAAGCCGACGGCGGTGGCGTTAGGACGGAAAAATCACGAATCGGTCGATTGGGTCAAGTCGTCAAAGCCACATGACCTCGGGCAGGAATTTAAAACCCACAACGCTCACGTGACGTCACGCGTGAAATGAAAGTGATTAAAACGTGACTTTTAATGAGAATTAAATGTCGTCGCAGATCTCATATCATTTCACTTTATAGAGTACTTCATTTGCCTTAAAGAAAAAGAGTAAGAATTTCAGGCGGGATTCAAACCCAGAACCCTACGGTTGCGAGCCAGACACGCTACTGACAAGGCCACGCAGACACGTTTGCCGGGCTTGGGAAGGATCGGGAGTTTATAATTTTAGCCATTGCGTTCCACTCTTAAAGGGGCACTCAAGTGCTTTTTGGAGAAGTTTGTTTTTGAAAACATATCGTTTGTTGGGCTTCAGTCAATGAAAATAACCAGTTCTAGACGGCAAGACACCGAAGTAAACTCGCAGCAATAGAAATGCGCAGGCACTATTTCGTCTTGGGGAGTCCATCCTGTGTCCCCACCACCGCCATAAAATTCAACCAATAAAAATTGTTAATTTCGAGGAGATTCCGAAAGTTACTAATATTGCTCTTTTTAGACACATGCACATTATATTTTGACAACCACGTCAAATTTTAGGATGTAGGTGACGTAATACAGCTATTATTGTTTGAAAAGGAGCGAATTATGTTTTTTTCTTGCCTTGTTACGCGGGAGGGATGTGCCCGCGCGGCGACGCGGCTGCGTCGCTGGCGTCGCTTCGTCAAGTTCAACCCCGTCGTCTACCGGTTGTCTTCCCAAGGCTCCCACTTCATCCCGTTCTCGAAGCAAGGTTCGCGAAGACGCGAATAGTTACGTTACACCGGGCAAGAAAACAACCACCGAGGACCTGCTCCACATTCCTCGCTTCTGTGTGGACAGCTTCGAGACTTTCGCCAGCGGTGAGCGTATACTCTGTTTCATACTTAGCGTGCAACGCTGTCAAAGCTACTGGCGCGAGCGCGTGGCTTCATCTACGGTTTTGTTGGCGCGAGAACGCGTGCAAATGATCAACAAGATCAAGCCCCAAGCTCGCGCCAGTAGGTTTGACGGCGTTGCACGCTAAGTATGAAACGGAGTATAGTTGTGGACGACATCACTCTGCTGTACCGACGCTTCTGCTTCCCGTCGCCGACGGGACCGAGCGAGGAATCCGCGAAAACGTCTTGGTTAGTGTTTTGGTGATTTTCGTGAGTTTAATGAACGTCGCATTTGGCAGCAGTCTGCGAGACATAGGTGTTCGAAACTGAGGGTGTTTTGTAGAAGAGAGAACCGTGTTTTTCGATCCGCGTAAATTAACTACACATCGTAGAAAGCTGAATATCGCTGAGACGCTAGTGATGGCGACAAAATGCGAAAGTTTGCGAGCTTGACGTTACCTTAATCAAAAGGATACTAACACTTTATTTGTACTCAGTGGGGGAGGATTGCCTACGCATACAGGGTCACAAAAGGCAATGCTGCCCGTACCGGAATGGAGCCGATGTCCACCTAAGCCTAATAACGTCACGATCTGTTTTTTTTTCTAGGATCTAGGTTTTCTCTCTTTTACCACAGTCTGGGGTAATTTTGAACATGATCAGCATCTAAAAGGTCGCCTGCATACTCATTGTCGTCGTGTTCTGCGGTGCAGTTTATTTACTTGGACCACAATGCACGGCTCTGCTTTCTCAAACGCTGCCACATCTCGCAAGCCACCGGCAGGAATTTTTTTTCTCCCGACCTCCCGGTTCGAGCTTCATAACTAAGAACAAGATTCGTTCGCGAGCTTGGAACGTGTATGCGCAGCCAAAGCACGGCGGAACGAGCGAATTTGGAAACCGGTCATCCAAATGAGACGCCCTGTGATGTGCCTGTGCTTGTCGTGCCGGTTCCCACGAGTGGCTCGCGCACAGTGCGCGAACCACGCGGGACGAGCGCAGCGCTCGTCCCGTGTGATTCTTCTACGTCCTCGTCTGTTTTTGCTGTTTCCTACGATCTATTTCCTCCAACTCGCCCTAATCTTCCTTCTTCTAAGTGTTAGAAACTATTGATCGCCCAAATTGCATCATTCAGGCATTCTGAAAAACATTGTAGTATAAAAGTGTTTTTTGCACGATCTAGTGTCAGCAGCTGGACTGCTGCATCCTGCAAGGCAGAAAGAATCCTGAGGGACTGCGCTGTCGAGATGAATCTTCATGGTCGTGGAGAAGCCAGTACCAATGGATACTTTCGACTCTCCCGTTCCCTACTGCAGCAGCGAGGTGCCATGCAACTGCATATTTTCTGCTCCCAGCAGCATGCCAGACTCTGATGTAACATACTCTCCATCCAACTCTGCCAAAGGTTTCGAGAGGTAAGCTATGCGTATGTGCGCCTAAAACTTACAAGTTCGTCTGATCTTTGCACGCCTTGTGCATTTGTTTACCCTCCCTACGCATGCTTTCATATGCCTGTGCCCCCTCTAATTTTGCCCAGTGACAGTTCTTGCTTGCTTCGTCATCATGCGTTCCTCGTGCTTTTTATGCTATCCATTCCTTGTGCTCCGATGCCCCACAGACGAGTATAGAAATACATGCTCTCCGCATATTTTTTATGTCCCTCACACGTAATACTGCAGTGACTTTTCTTTTCATGTGCTGCCACAGACATTCTGAAGAGGCTACACCTTGGCAAAGCAGCTATCCTGCTGGTCTTTAATAAATGGGGCTTTAAGCGAGGAGGTAGACTGGAACTGTATAAACCAAACCTAGGCAACTGTGCATGACAGCACAAACATTTAACACAAGTTCAATACCATTCAGACTTACAATGCTAAACATATTTTCCAGTCTACACTACGGTTTCCCCTCCCATCTACAACATTGTCTCTTCTCGATTATTCACTGGTTCACAAAGATACAACCTATTATAATAACATATCTATTATGCCTTGCTAACTTTTGAGGAAACAAATGAAAATAATTTTAGCCAAAGCCGAATGATTATGGACAGGTTTGTTCGGACAGTAGAACTTTTGCCAAGCACCAAGGAGCATGCTGGAAGTGAATTTACACACGGCATCTGCAAGAGTAACTGTTGCCGATGAAAAGACATGCACACTCAGTATTTGCCTACGTCCCCACCATTCTCCTTTATGCCTTGGCAAAAAAGTTTGATTTTAACCACTGAAAGGAATGTCAGTTATTCGTTTACTGGGTAACTTGTATGTGCCTTGAAGGAGCAAGAGCAAGCCTTGTTCGTAATCAGCGTAGTGTACGAGCCTTCCCAGCCAATGTAGCTCTGCGAACAAAGCCCTTGACTAAGATTTACATGCCACATGAACTGTCGGCACTAGTGTTTTGGCCAGTATTTCTCTCTGTCTGTATCTACACTCTAAAAAGCGCCTGCGCGTCCACATACCCGCAAAACACTCAAAGAGCCAATCTCTGTGATCTATGAAATCAGCTCAGCGAACGCAGAGGCGGAACATCTGTTTAGACCTCAAAATTAAGTCTGCGCTGTGGCATTACGCAATGCAAGCATGACGTTTTGCATTGCGTAATGCTACAGCGCAGACTTCATTTTTAGGTCTAAACGGATGTTCCGTCTCATCATTCGCTGAGCTGATTTCGTAGATCGCAGAGATTGACTCTTTGAGTGTTTTGCGGGTAAGTGGACGCGCAGGCATATTTTAGAGTGTAGTAGTGATGGACCGAACCTGCCGAACTTCAAATTCAGATATGTCACTTTTAAAAAAAACGTTTGGCGAAAATTCGTTAAAACTTCGGCAAATGTCTGCGCACGCGCGAGATGTGACGGAGCCAGGCATTGCAAATTGAGGCCGTGCGGTTACCATCGCGCACTGCAGTACTACCAGCGGTTACAGCAAGGCGAGGAGTAAACGACATGGTAACTGTGTTTGTCAGCCTTTGTGAGTGCGTTTCTCTTCAATATTTTTTTGCCTCAAGAACAATAGCAACAATTAATTTGCAATAAGTTGCAAGCCACATAAGAACGTAATTAAAAATAATAATTGCCAGAGCAGCATTATGCAACAGACAACGTGCCGCAGTGGAGGACGATCGTTCAGAAGCAGTTACATGCATTGACGGTCTCTCACGCTGTTCAGAAAACGCGCACAAAAATATTTGCACCATTCACGTGACCCGCTCCGACCAAACCAAAATGTTTATCTCCGCTGCGTAAAACAATTGTCTGTTTCAAATGCCATTGCCTTGGAAATTGCCTTCTCAAACTTTTTACACGCATCCATAATTATGAAAACTTTGATAAAGTGTTTAGTGCTTTACAAACTTCACGACAGACTAGTTTTGAAAAGTGTGAACTCGGTGTTTATTTTTCAATCAACTGTGCTGCGTCCATCTTCATGTGTTCTCCCATAGGGCGGGCTCCTCCTGGAACCGCGAGTACCACGTGACTTGCGCCGAGCTGCTCTGTCGGCCATGTTGTCGGTAAAACACGCGGATTCAAAGGATTGCGTTGTTCTGCTCTTAGGAGCTATATAGTGCTGTGCTCGCTACTACCCAACCTCGGTGGCGCACCACTTCTGCAAAACTGTAAAATTTCCAGTAAACTTGCAAAAATGACACCTATACAATTATCTTGAAGAATATTACCTTATTTAGTAATAACTGTGTCGATATGCGTTAAAAAAAAAGAAACCTAAGCCTTTTTTGCAAGAAATACAAAATATCAACTTTTAGGTTTGGCAACAAAATATTGTAACCGAATGTTTAAAAAAGATGGGGGAAAATTCGGCTGTGTTAAATCCTAAGATTCGGCACCGAATTTTCCATTCGGCAAAAGTTTGGCCCTCACTAGTACCTAGTCTCGCTGTTTCAAGATAATATGCAATTCACAAAATTCATCGAGTCAGCCGAAAGAAACCATCTTAACAAAACGTGCTTCCTCTTGGAGGTCATGGTAAACTCGAACAGCTATGAATGGGCAGTATGCAAAATAGCAGTGTCCCTAGTGATTCGGGTGCACTCTGGGAGCAGGAGACTGTCAACGGGTAGTTTCGGTTTCACTGGGTTGTGCAACTGTTGGGCTATTGTCTCCGCACCACCATTGCTCATGTTGTCGTGGATGCTCCATACTTGCGCACGATGCAGCAAGTACCCTTTTCTTCTCGTTTCTACATATCAGTTTCAGCGAATAACGAAGCAATTAGGATTTTTTCTGACATGGGGGACGAGCAAAAACGCCATAACGGTGAAGTAAAGTGAATGAAGATCGACGAATGCCGAACGCCGTGCCAGCTCACCACGTGCATTTGGTTGCAACCTTGAGAACAGCCACTGAGACTAGTACTCTGTTTCTATAACACCCTTGTTTTCGCGGCCAATTTTCACACAGCATCGTAGCAAAGGGCGCAAGTTTGCGCTTGAACGTTCTCGTACAGCGAGCGTCGTCATGTATTGTGTTAGCCCAATTGCAAATAGCGATTGGGGAAGCAAGGGTGTAATGAAAGGGGTGCTCGTCTCAATGGATATTTTCGAGGTATCAAACAAATGCACGCAGCGAGCTGGCACGGCATACGGCGTACGTCGCTCTACGTTCACTTCAGTTCGCCGTTTAAACGTTCTTGCTCAAAAACTGTGCCAGCAAAATGAATTGTTTCATTATTCGCTGTGTCAGATTTGTAGCGACGAGAAGAGGGCACTTAGTGCATCGTTCCTAAGTGTGGACCAATCCACGACGACGTGAGCAATGGCAATGTGGAGACGATAGCAGACGACAGATTCACAACCCGGCGAAATTGAAACTACTTATTGACAGTCTCCTGCTCCCAGAGTGCACCTGAACTGCTAGGGGCGCTGCTATTTTACGTATTGCCCATTGGCTCCAATAGCCTGTAGCCGCTGCAGTCAGTTGTAAGGTAAAACGGAGTATGGAAATATCTGCACACACGCGCCGCGAAGATGTCAGCCAACAAAACCCCGAGTGTTCTTGGTGAAAAGTTGTGAAAATCGATTACAACTTTGAATTGGGCAATAGTAAGTCGTCACTTGGTTCTAACGGCTAGCGATACATTTGTGTTAAGACCGACCACTGGACGCTGCATTGTTTACTTTTGTGGCGAGAAAAACATGGTTTTATACCCAGTATGACGAAAACACTTTTATTCAGTAGCAGTTATCAGGGCACAGGAACCCGGAAAATGTGTCGCAGGCGATCAGTCCCTAATTGTTTCCATCATGCAGGAGGGCAGCTCCGGTGTGGATCCACTCCTGTAGAGCTGCATTCATGAGAGCTTCTACATGGACGATGACGGGCTTTGGGTTGCACCGCAGTTGGTCGAGCGTTGCCAGTCTCGATTCGATGCAGCAGCACATCAGTCTTTCCCAGAACGTCCGTGTAGTACATTGGTGGAAATGGCTGCAAGATGCTCTCTAGCTGTTGCTTTTGTTTCCTGGACGCTGGACGCACCTGCAGGGCGTCTCAGACACCGGCAGGAAAGCCTGCAGCAGGCCTTGTTGTACAGAGAGCCGAGAGAGTTGCGCCGGTAATGCAATCCTCTCGCCTGGTGAAGGGGGTCACATCCAGCTGAATGTCCAGCCAGCCAATAGCCACCAGCAGCAAAGTCGAGCAAAAGTCTTTCGCCTGCAATAAAATCTCCATCAAAAGGTAATTGGCACGTTCAATCCTGGCAGATAAAGAAACTGCTGGCGTGCCTCTTCGTCGAATAGAATGCTGAGCTTTACAGCGCCTGCTGCAGTTATCGCTGAGCCTGGAGCTAACTGCAGAAGTGTATTTTAGGAACAAAGCGGTCCTTTTTTTGTCTTGCACAGCTAAAAAAAGTCTCCAATAAGCAAACTTTCTGCTCCGTTATAAAGAAGGGCGGCAAAGGAAACAGCAAGTAGACAAAGTGTCATGTGAGGCTTGATGCTTTGATCTGTAGGTCGTATGCGACACAGACGAGAGAAGTGCTGGCGACTCGCTCATCCCGAGGCTGGATCTCGCTGCCGCCTAGCCGGCGGCAGCGAGATCTCCAAGTTCAGTGTCGCGGGCCCTGTTGGTTTCGCTGGTTCACATGGCCCCGGCATTGCCAGTGCATGCATTGGCTTCGAGAATGGTCACGCTGTCCGTACTTTTAGCAGGAACTGGGCTGCCAACGGTCTTTTGCCGCTCTATTTCCCATGTTACCCCGTTCTCTCCCACACTGGCCGCTGCCTCTCAACTCCACTGATTCATTCCCTCATTGACAGCCACCTCTCGGCCCAAGCTGAAGCATTTGTTGGCCGTTCAATGATCTCGAAGACGGTTAGGCAGCCGGCCTTTGCCATGGGGAGACTGCAGCCGGCCTTTGCCATGGGGGGACTGCAGCCGGCCGCTTGAGAAAGTATGCAGCACATGCGGCACAATTTCGCTCTAGTGCGGGCCCCCGGGGAAAAGGGGGGGGGGCAATCCCAGCTGCCTGCGGCTTCCCTGGATTAGGAAATTAGACTCTTGATGACCCAGCTTGATGTAAAAACATTGGACCTCCCGACGACACTTCGACTGCAGTCAAGGGGGTCCAGGGTGAGGGGCAAGTAGGCGAGGTTGGCACACACCTTTTCAGGAAGGCGTCCAGTCGTAGTTGCTCGTTCTTGGTCGACGCGTGTGGGGGGTACCCGCTCACAGGACGGCTCGGAGGCTTCTGCAGCTGGGGGCGGGAGGCCTGTAGTCCACGCAAGCCAGGATGGTTTCCTACACGAGATTTTCAATGGTGTCGTAGTTGGACCGATGAAGATACACGTTTTAACAGGGGTGATTTACGAACAATGTGAGGAACCCTCTCCGACTCGGGAGCAGCTTGCACTGCTCGGTTGAGCAGTTCCTGCATGACCCGAATATATTCCACAAGGCCTTCTTCTGGATGCTGTGTGCGACGCTCGATTTCCCGCTAAACTCGGAACTCGTACCCCGGTGCCAGGAACTCCTCTCAGAAGCTGCGGCGGAACGCCTCAAGAGACGGAAATAGAATGACTAAGGCTATACGCACAACGTCGTGCACTTTGACCGGAAGTGGATATACGCACGACGCAGAGAGCTCATGCTGGACAGCGAGTGTATCACTGGAAGCTCGTTAACACCTCCCCCCCCCCCCCCCCCGCCTGCTTTCACGTCGCTTCGCTGCGACAGTATGTGGCTGCTAATTACAAAACTACTAACCATTTGGCCCGCCACCCCCCTCCCTCCCTTCGTGGCATCCAGCAGACAACCAAAGCTCCGCTGTTCCCCATGCACCTCAGGAAAGGGAGTACCATATCATTCAGTTGAGCGAAGTTTCGTCGAAAACATTCATTCTTTCCAATGTTAATCGCAAAGAAGAAATGTAAATATCGCCAAATGCCTCAACAAAACAAAATGTTCGAGAAAAGAAAAGGTAAACCCACAAGGGGGGTCGAACCCGGGTCTGCTGCGTACGAGGCAGACTCATTACCAACATGCTACGCTACAGCTTCAGAAATCTCTTTTTCACAGTTTGTTTTATACGAGAACCAAAACGTTTCACGTCGTGCGTGTAGCCCTTTCCGGTCAACACCCACTGGCCGGCAAGGCAAGCGGGAAGATCCGCTTCAGCACATAGGCATCCGAGGCGCTAGGCGTCCGAGGCGCTGGACGCTCTTGCGTACACGCCCAGCTCCACCAAGAAGTCGGCGACGGACTTGTGGTCGTCGAGTCCCTCGGGCTCGCGCTGCCAATAGCCGCCGGTCCCGCCAGTGACAGCCGCTAAATGCTCCGTCACCAACTCGAGGGCGGTGAACATACGGTCTATGAGGGCCAGGATCCCAACCGACGAAGGACCGGAGCATAACTCCGACTCCGTGTCACTGGAGGAGCCCTCATCCTCGGCTCGCAGCTTGCGAGGCATGGGCAAGGAAGCGAAAACGCACGGCAAACAAGAAAAAAACAACAGAAACGTGAAGCAAACATTAAAAAAAAAAGCAATTGATCGCTGTTTTCAATTGAAAGGTATCGCGTGCGTACGCGCGGCAAGAAAAACGGGCGCCGATGATTGGAATGGTGTCGACGCCGATCGCAAGCTTCGCGATCGGTAAGTTTTACTCAATTGCTTCTTGTCGCCCCGCATTATCTTCAGCCCATAGCGGCGTATATTGTGTAAAGCGAGTCGTAGCCTACCCGGGCTGAGGCATAGTCAGTCAAGATCCAGGTGGGTCGTCACGCAGCTCGCCGGCCCTGCTGCTTGCGTACGGCGGCAGGGTACTCCCGGCGGCAGACAACTTGACGATGGTCTCCATTGGCATGCAACAACCACATTGGCACCTTAAAACAGAAAACCGGCATCAACTATACATTTGAGTTTTACAATAAAGAGCGTATCCCCTATCAGTCTGTGTTGCGGAGCCGCTGGGTTCCGTCGCCGGGCGCGTCTTCTCTTTTGTATCCGAAGTCCGGTGTCGATGGCGAGGACGCTTCGCTGGCTTCGCTGCGCCGTGGAATGCCGTCGTCTACGTTTGCGGCGCGTTCGAGGCGTCGGCGTCGCGCGTAGAAGCGACGTCGTACGGGATGGACCTGATATCTGCCGTCCGCCGAAGAATTTCCATACGACGACACAACATTCGATGAACGTTTTAAGGTGAGTCCGTCGAATACGCACACGTCCGAAAAAATCAGTCCGCCGAATACGCGGACATTTCAAAATCAGTCCGCCGGGACTTGTGATTGGCTGGCGCACCCCCCTCCCTGCTGCCTTCCCGTCCGACAGCGCCCCTGACGGGCTGCGCCTAGGCGCAGAACACCGATCTTTGATTGGATATTTAATAGGGAAATCGGCCGCGCTTGAATGTAATTTAAGGATTTTTAGGATGCTTAGAGCACATAGATTACGTTATGACAATAAATATACGATCTCAGAATCCATTTGAGTGCCCCTTTAAAGGCGAAGCTTAAGCGTCCTCCTTCCATTCGGCAAGACCGGATAGCGGAGTAGCGATGCCTGAAATTCGGCCTTAACCGAGCAAGACGCAATTCGTAGTAATTTGGACCTCTGTCGGCTGGGATAAGGAATTTGTGCCAGTTTGAACTCTTTTGATATACTCACATATGTATTCTTGAAACATTAAAAGCCACTATTTTTTTTGTTTTCGACATTTTAAAGGGATACTTCAACGAAATTTGAAATATTCCCGTCGTGTTCAAAAATAGGTTGAATATGATCCACAATATCCGTAAATGACAATCGCACGTTTGTATTTTGACCCTGGGGGCTGTATTTTTCGTTATAAACGGCCCACTCTGGCAATCGCTCGGAGAAGGCCCAGCTTAGAGCACGTGACATCCAACGCAATCGTGACGTAGGTCGTCTCGAGACGAGCAAAGCTACGGCGAGGCTGACGCCGAGAGGATGGCCTAGTCGTTCCAGCCACCGAAGCGGCTGCTTTTGTACGAATTTTGAGTGACGGGTTAATCTTCTATAATCTTGTAGGGGGACAATAGCGACTTCTGCGACACACAAAAGGGATTCTCGGGAAGAGGGGAGTTCCTCCTTCCCCCCTTTTCTCGTCGTGGCCGGAGGCGAGACAACCTCCGTCACTAGCTGTCAAGGTTCCTAGACGAGCATTACAAACGAGGCGTTAGCGACATCCACCAGGTGCTCTTTGCTAATCGTTTAATTTGTTTTAAAATTCCTTTTCGAGACTTTTTTAACAAGATATTGGTATGTTCCATGTGATACTGCTCTTTTGAACAAATATAGACCAAAAAATGAGCGCCGAAATTTCGTTGTAGTATCCCTTCAAAATGTGTTCCTGAAGATCGGTCCCAAAAATGCTTTTTGTTGGTAACTTTTGACTTACCCTTGGCAAAAACCAATCCTTTTAACTTTCTACTTTTTTTACTTTTTATTAAAGAAAGTAGACAGGCTTCATTTTTAGCATATTTTTCTTATGAATATTGTATTTAAGAAAATTTCTAGGACACTTCATATTTTAGTGGTGACATCCGCGCGTATGGTGCATGCACATTTAAAAAATACATGTTTAAGATAATATTTTAAAAGTACTTCGTGTATTGTACAATATCGGTATACTACCGATATCGGTAATGTATACTTTTAGAGTATACATTTTCCAATGAGAGGCATGCCACTGAGACGATATTTTCGCATAAACAAAATGCAATCACTTTGCCATCTTTCATACAACGGCTTAGTTTGACGGTGTGGCTACAACTGTAGGGCTGGGTAGTACTGTCGCCTCTATCCCATCTATGCCAGGAACAATAAAGAAACATGTGTTTGGGGCAGCGGCCTGGATGAGCAGGTTTAGCACTGCATACTCGCGAACGTTACGCACAAAGACAGCGCTATGCTCATGATAAAATAAAACAGCAAAAAAAAATGAAAGACGTTACAAATCTCCGTAATGCGAAACTAGAGCGCAGGTCTTGAGGAGGAGGGGGGAGGGTACGGAGGGGAGGGTGTGCTCTTCCTCCTCCTCCATATCATCCCCTCGCCCTCTTTTCCTCCTCCTCCTCCCCCTCCCCCTTCTCCGTTCCTCCTCCTCCTCCATTCCTCCTCCTCTCCTCCTGCCACTGAATTTGTTCATGGGTGACGTGACACGAAGTCGAGACGTCATTTTCCCCGCTAAATTTAGCGGGGTAATTGAATTGCTATGGAAGTCACTTGAAGTCAATTTTCCCGCTTAGTTTAGCGGGGAAACTTCACCCGCTAAAGTTTAGCGGGATATTTTCCGGCTAAATTGAACGGGAGAATGTTCCCGCTAAATTTAGTCGGGAATTGTGCCATAATACAACGCGCACGGTTACGCCGACGCCGACGCCGCTGAACCCAGAAACGGGCGCCTAAAAAATGCACTCAAAGATATAGGTTGCGATTTATTTTTCACATTCTTAATTTTAATGTTTCCCGTAGAAAATTGCACTCAGTAACAGCTCTCCTTCCTTCAAAGTGTAGACAAAAGCGTGGCTGTTGACTATCCAAGCGGAGCGAACCTCGTGGGCGTTCACGTGACACGAGAGGTGCGCTCGTTTCAAAGCACCTTCTGCGTCAAGGTGGCTCGTGTCGACAGCTTTGTCGGCCTTCGAATTCTAAAGGTTTGAAAACAATGCTCTGGACTAAAAGAGGATATGAATATACGTGACTGTTCGGGGTCTTTTTTTTATGCTGTCGGGCGAAGGCTTCACGTTTTGCTGCCATGGCGATTGAACACCGACACGGCTCGGTTTAAATTCTTTGTATCCCGATAGATCAGCTCTTTTTTTTTTGTTTATCTGTTGCCTCTTTTCATGAATGTGCTTGGTTGAAAGGCTGGGGATACATCCAAGATTTATAAGACCTTGCACTCTCCGCTGACATTTTTTATCTAATTATTTTACACCTGTGATATATATATATATATATATATAGATCACAGGTGTAAATTAATTAGATAAAAAATGTCAGCGGGGAGTGCAAGGTCTTATAAATCTCGGATGTAGCCCCAGCCTTTTATATATATATATATATATATATATATATATATATATATATATATATATATATATATATATATATATATATATATATGATGTTTCTTTTCAAGAGTAACGGATTTAAAGAAAAAAAATCGTGAGAGCTACACCGTTGAGGTTCGTGCAGGCGATATATGCGACCAGGGAGACATTGTATAAAGGCTAATGGTAACGATCAGTCGCTCAATTAATTAAAATTTGTCAATTAACTTTTTATTTGTGAAAATAGACATGTGGTTCCAATTATAAACCAGCTGAGCGTCATAGAAAACCACTAAATCAGCTCTTTTTGGAAGGATATAATGCAGGGCAGCATTTTACGGCGTTCTGTTAAAACGCTTCGTCTGGACGCGTTGCTAGGTTTCGGTTCCTTAAGGCCCTGTCACACTGAGGCAACAGGTGGACAACTCTATCCGGCAACACGGGAAAGTCGTGTTGCCGGCTACCCTGTCACATCGCGGCAACAACAACAGTCGGGTAACATACTGCTGCCGCCCGGCAACCGTGTTTCCCGATTTGTTTTCCGACAACCCTGTCACACTGCGCTGACGGCGAGGACAACACGGGCCACGGGGGAGCACTCCGCCATCTTGATTGTTTACCTTCGTTCGTGTGTGGCGCGGAATCGCTGGAAATGTGACTCTACAAAGTGCTAGTGCGTTCGAAGGGCCGGGAATTACCACGGTACGACATCAACCAGTGACTGTGATTAGAAAACTTGACACGGGGAGTATTTTCCGCTCTTGATTTTATCGAAATGTTCTTCATTCGCAGTCAAAGCAGATAGCCCTAACCGAGGAAAGTGACATCGCTGATATATTTTCGGGATTTACGCCACCGTATGAAGTGTTTCTGTCCGGTTCTTTCATGCAATTCCTATATCTACTGTACAATTGAGTCAGCACCGGCAGTACCCCAAAGCCTGTTTGGTAGCGTGGTGCTGAGCTGACCTGACAGTGCTTCAAAACCGCGACACCGACACGATCGGCCTTCATAACAATTGGTGGAATAAATATTTTTCAACGCTGTCTACTTGCCTACCGCCTGCTATGTGATCGCTTCATTCCCCCAAAACGTCGTGAGTATTTTGAAAACAACTCAGGTGTCTGGTAGCGGCTGTTTCCAATTTCAAAGCATCAACATGATCAGAATGGTCGTTTTAATGCTTCGATTTTTTCATCTTTGGTTTTCTGGGCTATTTTATTATACTTCATCAGCGGGTGAGTAGGCATGCCATTTTATTTTACTATCAGTAATGTGAGCTGGTCTCTCGGCAGTTCTAATTTCAAAACCAGTCTGAACGTTCACGACCGTAGCTGTGACCATTTCGAAAATCGCTTTCCGTAACTACGCAGCAAAAACATTAATCGAAAATATTTTAGCTGCACGCCAGCTCTAATTATTGTTAAATAACGTTTTCCAAGCCTTTATTTGAGTAAGACGTTATTGATAGGGGACTAGCTCTACCATCGAAGCTATCTATGTTGTCGTGTTGCCGGCCCGAAATTCGCTCAGCCAGCGATCAGGGCAACACACGTTGTCCAACACAAGTTGCTGCTGTTTTTGTTGCCGAAAGCTGTCATACCGAGGCAACATTTTAGTTGTCGTCCATGTTGTCGTGCTGTTGCCGCGATGTGACAGGTTTGTCGGACAACATGGGGAGCGAGCAACAAGTTGCCCGACTGTTGGACAACGTGTTGTGTTGCTGTTGCCGTCGTGTTGCCTCAGTGTGACAGGGCCTTTACCGGAGCGCATCTCTGCGCCCGCCGTTTTGCTCCAATAATTGGGGTTGTGTGGATATTTGGACAGCGTGTAGATGGTCAGCCACTTCAAAGGTTGCGACGAGTCAGTCGCCGTAGATGAGCAATTTAGCCAGTGCAGTACAACCGCTAGCCTGGGGTCTTCAACGTGCCCCACGCAGTAGTGGTACACGACCACAGGCTGGTACGATGCTCATGCAGATCAAAACGGGCAGGGATTGAACCCAAGGTCTCTGATTTCTGCAGCGCGAGCTTTCGCTCCACGTGCTCCGAGCTGGTGTGCGCTAGCCTACTCGGCTACCGATCCCCCCTCGGTTTTGCTGCCCAGTGGCTGAGACGCGCTACACCAATGCTACACACGTGCGCCCTACTTCCCTCCATTCTACGAGGGAGGCGAGGGGGTGGCTTCGCGCTGCGGCCACGGGGGAGCAGAACCGCGGGCGCAACGATGTGCTCCGATAAGAAAGGGAAACCTAGAAACGCGTCCAAATAAAGCGTTTTTACGGAACGCTGTAAAATGCTGTCCCTGCTCTATATCCGTATAAAAAGAGTTGATTTAGTGGGTTTCGATGATTTTCAGCAAGTTTCTAATTAAAACCATATGTCTATTTTCACTCATTAAAATGGTATTTAAAATTTTCAACTTAATTAACCGACTGATCGTTACAATTTGCCCCCTATACACTGTTACCTTGGCCGTATAACTCACCTGACCAAACCGCATAAATGTTGCTTTGATTTTGTTTTTGACGAATCTGTTAGACTTCAAAAGAAACACCCTGTATATATAGGCCGGCCCACAAGCTTCAATCATATATACATACGTATACTTGTGTGTGCATAATTTTTCGCCTAATAAACGCCTTGAATAAAGCTGGCGAGCAGGCTGTATTTTCTTTTGCATCGTGGCGAATCTCCCATCTTTTATATTTTATATTCCCTATTTAACATTTCAACTTTAAGCTTGTCCACATCTTGAATAAGCCAAGCGATTGTGTCGAAATTTTATCAACAAGATTGACCAACATTTAGTGATAATACACGTTATTATTATTTAATAAATGCACAATTTTTCTTCCAATGTTTGAAATTAAAATATATTATGCGGTTTAAAATTGACCAACGTTCCTCAATAAAGACAGGATGTTTCCTTATTTTATCATGATAGTAAAGAACCGTAAATGTAGGGAATAGTTGATTGCAATGTTTTAGGCCTACTTAAGTATATATAGTGCATTTTAATTTTTATGTACTACAGTTAGATCGAGACTGCAATTTGGATGTTTTGCTTATATCACGGTAAACTTAAACTTGGGTGGTTTTATAACGATGACATTTCGCTCGCAATAATGTATCTCACAATGTTGTTGAACAGTGAGCGTGCGAAATTTCGTTGTTTCTCAGTGCTGTAAAGGGAGGCGTTGAAGTAGATTCCATTCTCTGAGAAGATCGCTATGCATTCTATGCGGCTTAATGATGACTTTATTGTGTGCATCACCGAATTATATGATTAAATATTTGCACGTCAATTTATCCTGCATTGTGTCGACAGCGACAGTGTTGCAGGGACATTCCGACATTCTTGTCAGTCGAGTGAAATTTCGTAAAAACGAAATATTATAGAATATTTCGTTTAACACTTCATCGAAATATAATAACCAATTAGGAAATTCACTAAAAAAAAAGAAAAAAAACACTGAATACTCTACGCTAACACGCCATTGTGGCTGCTCGAATGGCTTCTCGACTCGAAGCGTCAGTTTCGTTGTTATGATGGCTAAACGATATATAGCTTTGTGTTTGAAGATCGGTTGAAAACTATGGATTTCTTTTTTAAATCTACACATACCGACGATTCGGTTACTGTAACGTAAATATACATGCAATCCGGACATAATGACGAGCGAAATGAGGAACGCGTGACTTTCGCTACAAGATGAGCTACTTAGGGCGCCATCATTCATGAAAACGATGAGTAGAGGTGAAGGCTCTGCCGCGCATTTTTACGAGTTTCCAGACGCTTTTTAGTAGGGTTAGCGTGCATCCAGGGCCACTCGCGCCGCTCGCATTTCATTCGGGCTCGAATCTAGTGGACACCCCAAACCTTGATCGCGCGCGCTGTTAAACTCTGCGTACAACTTACCCAGTTCCGGATATTTGTGCATCTGCTAACAAAGAACAACTGCTCACAATGGAGTATAGGTACGGAAAGGGTTGCTGCGACAGAGCGTCAGTTCAGTCGGCTGTTTGATGTGTAGAGGTCGGAAGAGGTAGTGCAACCGACTCCGACATTAGGTGGAAGCTGTTTCGGGGTTTCAAGATCACATTAGCGGAAATGTGTTAATCGCAAAGAACGGCCGCATAAACTTCAAGCTTGAAATTCCGCAAGTGGCGGGAGCGTAAAAAAACTGCATGAAGGGCTCTCGTCGATGATAGCGCGTGCGTCATAAACGCTTTTTACAAGCGGGAGAAAAAGAAAGTCATTTTTTCGTGGCGAGCTCGAGAACCCCGTTATGATCCGTTTCACATCAAATCGGAGCGTAGTAAACGCTACAACACAACGGAGCCAATCAAACAGTGTCAAAGGCGCATCGTCGCGGCACTCCTCGTCTTTGCGCGTTCGTTTTCACCGGCTGAAGCAATCGCGCACGGTGATTGCTCCGTGATCGAGCGCCTTTTGTCTGTGTGTGATTGTTTTAGCCAGTGATATAAAACGTAAAAAAGGATGATGAGTGCCTTGACTACGAATTATTGGAGCTGTTCAGACTTCCTCCGTCGGATCGTATGGCCGGCTGCACTCCAACTTAGTGTGAAACAGAGTATGCGGAGCGCAAGTTCGTCTGTTTTTTTGCAGAGGGGTTGCGACGATGTCAGAACGCCGAGCTCTTATTGGATGATTAAAAAAAAAATAGTGGGTAGAACTCGAAGCATTTAGCATCGACGTATACCCACTATCCTTTCAATCAAAGCCAATCAGAGCTCGGCGTCGTTTTGATGTCACCTTAACTCCTGCTCTCCGCGTAGGCGGTCAGACACGGTCCCTGCTTCCTCGCGCACCACAAAATACAATTCATAGCCGCCAGCGATACACATTTGTTGCATCACCGTGTCCGCTAATCTTGTGAATCGGCAGTCCTGGTACTCTAAGGCTGCATCTTTCGGATATATCTTTCGTGTTCGCACCGAGTGCTCAGGTGTCGGATTCCTTAGAATATGCTAGAGCGAGACAGTATTTTTAGTTTTAATTATCATAAAAAAACACGTTGATCGAGAAGTCGCGTCCTTGAGGGGCATTAAACGGTGCGTTTCGGGACAATGGCATAAAATTATTCTTAAAAAGGTATCCCGAAATCATTTTATTTCGTTAATTGGTGTAAGTACGAATGGTTATTAGTTTATATCTTGGAGAAAGTATACTCGGTTGTATTTAATATCTTTATCAATTACATCAACACAGCCGCACCTTATTCGCTCTCTTGGTTTAGTTCGAAATTTCTAACCACAATTTGCTCGAGTAGTTTTTACGTCACTAATTTTATTTTGTATATTGCTAATATTTAAGTCACAGCGCGGCTTATCGTTGTCAGGTGTAGGTAAACAGTATACAAAACCTTTGTGAAAAATGACTATGATAGTTTTGTCTTTTCTGGTTTATGTTTGTTTGTATGTTGCGCATAATGCTATATTACGTAACGTGTTCTTCGGTAGTACATAATGGCAAAGGATGCGTTGTTTCGGTAGCATGTAATGGCTTGTATGTGGAAGTAGTCATTCGTCTATGAAAACTAGTCTTTCTAAAGACGTGCGGCCGGGATTTCAACTTTGATCACTTGACAAGAGGCAAAATCCAGCAAATGCCTTCTAAGGGTAACGACCATTTCCAGCCGCTTATTAATTTGGTTAGTGACTATTTTCGTTATATTAAAAACAAAAACAATCAACAAAGCAACGTAAAAAGGACAAAATACAAATAAAATAACGATGCATCAGTGCTCATTTCTCGTCATCCGTGTATATTTCGAAGCATGCCACGCACCTTCAGATATCCTATTCTAATAGTACGCCTCTTTCTGGAGAACCAAATCTGTAATTCCTAGTTAGTTGCGATTACGCATTTAAACGATGATTATATGACCTTGGTTCGAATCTAGGTATCAACACATCTTTGTTCACAGATTTCTTTAATGGTTGCGGTTTATTAATTTGCGTATCTGTGTTGTGTCTTCAATCTTATTCAACGTGAAAGATATCGAAAAGATAAAAAAAAAACTTTTATGTCTAAAATATAGTAAAGCTTATAGTAAAGTCGGGACGGATCTGTGAGAGCCCTTCCCCACCACCCCTTCTCGTTGTCCGCGTCACTTCCAAGCGCATCTGTGCTCCTTCTACAACAGCTCGTTCGTGGTTCACAGTAGAGCTGCCACGTCAGCCACGAGTAATGGCTAATGTCCCCAGCCCACGCTTTAAACTGTGCGTCATTTCCGGGTGGTTCGCGTACGTCTTACAATTAACGCAACTGGTCTATCGGTGAACTCCTTTCCAGGGAATATCGTAGAAGCTTGTCGTCACAATGAAAGGTTTTCACATATAACGCCCAACATCTTTTCTTTTAGTTACTCCATATGCTATATAAAGAAAACAAGGAAACCTGATTGCTTACTCATTAAATGAACATACTCGAATATTAGGCAAACGATTGTGTCATTAAAATAACATCATTTCATTCGTGACATTTTGCGTGTTTCCGCAAAATGAGTTATTTAGAAGAGCAACCACTAAATGCGTTTGATTCTGAGTAGCGAAGAGTTAATCACTCCACGAGGCTCTTATTTCAAACTAGCTACATAAAACACGGATTTGATTTTTGCATGCTCAGCATTCGTTTGCTGTAGAAAGATGCATTTTGGGGTTAGGTAATTTTTATTCCCACTAGATGAATCAAAACAAAAAGCGTAATGTCGTAAACGTCTTCTCTTACTCCAGCCTGGCGAATTTCCCCCACTGATATTCACCTCGCTCCGCGCATTGCATCGGTATGGTATACCAAGATGAGTCCGTCTCAGGGCTGGGGAGAGTCCCCCTGTGCCCCAGCATTCCGGAACAAGCGACAAACTACCCCAAGGTCCGCCACGCCTACCCCTCTTCTCATCCGTCGACGCAGCCATCATGCCGGAATCGTCGATACATGGCGCCGAAAACCACCGTCTTCCGAGTACTTTCCCTACGTCGAATTACCGTCTCCAAATTGCTATCCTCCATTTTGCCTTACGATAAACCGCGTCGGGATCTTATGCGAGGCATCCCAGCCAATACAACGTTGTGAATATAATCACGTAACTACGCTCCTCATGCGTCGCTGCGGGCCTCTTCCGAAGGATCACGTGACACTCGCACGATATTTGACTTGCTTTGATGGCTCGTAGCGTCCTCTGCGCTTCGTCGTAGGAAGAAATAGATTTGATCTGGTGGCGCAAGACACAGTGGCATTCTTCGAATGCAGCCGATATCTCATCGCGTTAGCGCCCTCAGGAGTCGGACTGTGCGCGTGTCTCTTTGTCGAATCTGCTGACCCTCGGCGTCTGCTGCGGGCCCGACTCTGTTACCCTGGGTTTTGATTCGGTGTGCGCGTGCGTAGACCACCGTGCAGGGACGGCGGCGGGGAGTCGGGACGCATCTGTGAGAGCCCTTCCCCACCAGCCCTCCTCGTCGTCCGCGTCATTTCCAAGCGCATCTGTGCTCCTTCCTACCTATGCCTGGCTGCGCGAGTCAGCCGCCCAGGCTACTCGTCCGCAGACGAAGCGCCGGCGCGAGCTCATGCCACAACCGACGGTCTTCGCAGCCGGGCTCTTCCTCCTGGGACTCGGGGTCCTGGCGTCTGTCGCGGCCGGAGCCCTTCCGGAAGATCAAGTCCAGGAGGTGAGACGTCAGCAGCTTCCTCGGTTTATGTAAAGATCTAGTTCACATTTCTGCAGGCCACGCTAAAGCACCAGCAAGAGCGAATTACAAAATCACACTCACACCTGCGAACACGCGATATTCGAAAATTTACTATGCAAATCAACGAAAGTGTGTGTAATATACATCAGATGTTGAGCTATAAACAGTGCTTGTCCACTGTTTATAGTGTCAGTGATAGGTCCATTCTAATCTTGGTACTAGAAATATGCAATATATAAAAGAAAGTTTGTGGATGCTTCATTACGATTCCAAAAGGCTGGCATGATAAAAAAGTGTAATGCTTCTAGAATTGGTGACTCGATCCCCCATTGACTTTTTGATAGAGCGGATATAAGCGTGATGCACTGAGCTTTTCGTACCTCTACTACAAAAACAACTGTATATTATATTTGTTTGCAAGTTTGAAAGTTAGAAGCCGACGGCTGGCAGTCTTGAGAGGGGTGGTCTGAAACATGTTTATGCTTTGGCTAACTCTAGAAGATTAGTTCCTAGGGGAGGCAAGTGATTTCATACCTAGAATATTATTAATTTGTGGAGGTAAAGTGCTTTCTGAATATGAGTTACATGGATTACCTCGCTGCATACAAACTAAGTAACGGTATCCTAAAGGCTTGATCGAGTCAATGCAGCTGCATTTAAGGGGCTTGCACAACTGGTCGAAAGAATTACAATCTGTCGGTGCTTCTAGAGTGTACAAATATAAGTTGACAATTATTTTAGCATATTATTGCCGCATGCTCCCAGCACTTACCCTCAAGAAATTATCGACTTCACTTGCCTAAAAATAATTAATTACTATTTTTAGGCAAGTCATAACACAAAACTTTTGACAAAAAATATAGTTAATAAAGTGAAAATCGTAGTGAGCTAATTACTCACTGCAATTTTAACTTTATTGAGCTATTATTTGGTGGCAAACATCTTGTGTTAAGCTTCGAGTTTCATTAACAGAATGTCACAAGGAAGTGTAACGCAAAATCTTAACACGCAAAATGTAGTGGACTCCCATCCTGCTAAGTTTGACAGGAAGCCTTATCCGCTGAATTCAGCGGGGAACCTGATTTGTAATGCTAAATTGCGCTAAATGCAGCGGAAACCTAAATTGTCATGGTAAAATTTGGCTTATATTAGCGGAATTGAAAGGACCTTGTAACTGAAAAAAAAACAAAAAAAAAAAAACACTCAGCGTTGCTTAGAACACGCCGCAGATTCTGTAAATCCGGATTTGATCAGTAGAACAAAAATGCATTTAAGTTCATTTTTTGAACATCACAGCGCGTACATTTGAGACAGCTTCATTATAAAATACTCAGTCAAGGACGCTAAGATTGAAGATGATTTCTGAGAATGCGACCGCATAACCGTTAACTTGTTTTCACGAGTCCTGTAACAAAGTGCCAGGGATACTAGGAATCTGGCCTCTGATCTCCAGCACCCCCCACTGACTTGTTTAAGAATCCATGCGAAACCTTTTGAATTCGCCTGACCAGTTTGTTTCATTCACCTTGGAGCCGATCGCGATGCTACGCACGCTAGCTTGGTCGCCAGTTGTTCCAGTTTGCGGGTTGTGAGAAACGATGTGTCAAAGGGGGTCACGAAGCAAGGGGAGGAGCTATAGAGTCAATCCACTTGCTGCTCTGTAATCCGCTTTCGTACTGAGACTTCCGGATCTCGTAGCGTATTTCTACTCAAGGTCGGTCATCGTTTTTCAGTGTCTATTCCGGATAGAGCGAATCGGTAGTTAGGCCTTTTTTAGTGGCACTCCGGAAAGGGGGAATAATGACAACTACCCTATTTCCCGGTGCGCTTTTTTAAAGAAAAGTTCAGTGTGTGTGTATTGTAAAAAAAAAAAAACGCGACTTCTATGCGTTTTTTTTTTTTTTTTTTAAGCACGCAGGCTAAGCGCGCAAAGTAGACGCGGGGGTCATATTTATCGTTCAGTTCGTTGGCGAGCATACTGAAACTGGCTCCCGGTTGTGCACATACTCCAATCACAATACACATATGCGGGCTTATCTGTTTCGTTTTTATGTAGTCCTTTATTAAATCTTAGAAAGTTCATGAGAGTGCATGGACATAAAAAAAAATTGAGTAACACAAAAAATATTTGTGCTTCCCATGTTTCCTTTACCATAAAGAGTCTTCCAACCACGCCTTTACAGCTTTCTAAGGATGCATTATTTAGTACGTTTTGTACTACACTGATATCAATTGAATACGTTTTAATTTTGCAGCGCCGAGCATATATATATATATATATATATATATATATATATATATATATATATATAGATATATATGTCCATCCACTTTCGATGGAAATAAACTCAGTATTATTATTGTTATTAATGTTATTATTATTATTATTATCATTATTATTATTATTATTATTATTATTATTATTATTATTATGTAAGTACGACTTCTATACCAACATATTTCCGATAAAACGGCCGTTTTAAGGGAAGGTGGGGCGACAATAAAAAACGGTACATAGCATCCAAGTATACTTATGCACAAGACGTTACATGCTATTTCAAGAAAGCAACCAACCCTTGACTTATACAGATAAGTTGTCGCGCATTAAACATTGAGGTTAACCAGCGCATCATTGCTGATTTGCTCCACTGTGAATAAACGGAAAGACAACTGATAATTGGATAGCAAATGTGGAATGTTAAAAGAGCGAAAGAGGAACTATTCTTGAAATTATATTTGGTGAACAAACGTTAAAGACACGAACCAACATAATCGGACGCTCCGCTAGAGTACAATAAATATTTTCGTTTTGACTTTTGTGTAAAATTAAAAATCTCGTGTTTTGCGAAATGTTTAGCTTTTTATGTACCTTTGAGCATATATTTAACACTTCTGGTTTGTATGAAATTGCAATGCAGTTAAGTTTCCAGGGTGCTTTATTTTATTCAATTGGTTACTCGTTCATATTTGGATCAATTAAAGAGCTATCGCTATCAAAAATAAATATAAAGAATGTACAATTATCTTGAAAACTATGTACACATATTATGATGGTATTGTCCTGAAAATTTACTCCTACTATCCTTGTTTCGAAATACTTCCTAATAGATCTTATATTTTTCTCGACTGACCTGATATACACATATCCTAATATTCAACGCCAAACTAGTACAGTAAAATAAAGCTCAGTCGTCTAAAATGAAATAATGTTCATTTCATGATCGTTAGATTGATTATCCTTATAAAATATAAAATTAAATGGCAATCCCAACTTTGGTACATGAAAAATATTTTAACTGGAATTTTTGTGCCTGTACGCTCTCAGAAATGCCTGCGCGTCTACTTACCCGCAAAACACTCAAAGAGTCCATCTCTGCGATCTACGAAATTAGCTCAACGAATGACGAGGCGGAACATCCGTTTAGACGTATAAATAAAGTCTGCACTGTGGCATTCCGCAATGCAGGATCATGCTTGCATGGTGTAATACCACGCAGTCAATTTTGAGGTCTAAATAGATGTTCGGCCTCATCATTCACTGAGCCGATTTCGTAAATCGCAGAAATTGGCTCCTTGAGTGTTTTGCGGGTAAGTAGACGCACAGGCATTTTTAGGGTGTATTATAGAGAAGCACCAAATCATTGGTTTGCGAATATGCATTTTTTTTTTTTTTTACACAGATTCCAACTTAGACCTTGCACTGCCGTTCACGTATCCTTTTTATTTCATGTTATTACTGCGCCCGTGACTTTACTAAACTATAAGGAAGAGTGACAGGAATCCCTAGCGAAACTCGTTAAAGGGATGCTGAACAGAAATTTGAATTTCGGATAAGGCCGCAGTAGCGTTGAACGGCACGCTATACGAACTCCGAATGTCGCTCATACAGCGATATCTCAAACGAATGGTCGTGTTTGTTTGTGTTTTTTTTTCTAAGGAAGAGCCCGATAAAGCAAGGTGTATTACGTCCCGATCCTCCTGGACCACTTGAGAATGAGGGGAAGTGGCCTTGCTTCTCTCCTCCTCGCTTCGGTTAAACTGCTCGAGGGGACGAAGCGAAGAGGAGAGAAAGTGAGAATCGTGACGTGACATGTCACGCCGCCTCTTCGGCCGCCCTCAGTCGCGCATTTCTTTTACAAAAATACGACCAACCGTTAGAAAGTTTCCTGCATGAGTGATGTTTTTGGATTTTGGAGCGTCCGGCTTATCTCTCCAGCCTTGTTTTGTCAGCTCCAAATTTCGGTTCAGCATCCCTTTAATTACAGCCCCGTATAATGTCTCCCCTTATTCGGACAACCACGCACTTGAGACAGAACAACTCTTTTGCAAGTTCTGCTGTAC
This sequence comes from Ixodes persulcatus, assembly GCA_013358835.2. Lineage (NCBI taxonomy): Eukaryota > Metazoa > Arthropoda > Arachnida > Ixodida > Ixodidae > Ixodes > Ixodes persulcatus. The sequence goes on along the minus strand of JABSTQ010009798.1, from coordinate 89,125 downwards.
TTTCCTGCAATTTCAAGACCAGTTTAGTTTTTTTTTTTTTCAGTGGCGCCCAATTATATTCGGCGTTTATAAGAAATTAAACTTAGATTCTGTTCCGTTGCAATCTGTTATCGGTTTGCAATGGTATTTAGGTATCTAAAGAAATTATTCCCTTCAAAGATCAACCAGTTTGAGTGATGCGTTATCTCAAGGACACCCTCTTTATCAAAACGTATTTGGAAATAGAGCACTAGAAACAGTTTGTCTTCCGTGTGCTGTGATAAAGTGTTACATTCAAGTGTACTGAAACTTGAACAACAACGTACAGTTTGAAGGATACAAATTTCTTCTTCAATTATGAGGTGTATACTGAAAACGTATGAAGAAGGATATAAAAAGTTTCGTTTTTATGTAGTCCTTTATTAAATCTTAGAAAGTTCATGAGAGTGCATGGACATAAAAAAAAATTGAGTAACACAAAAAATATTTGTGCTTCCCATCCCTTAGCGAAAACTAAGACGTTTGAAATATACCACATTCTAATTTGAGTATATTTGAAGTACAGCTCATAATTGTAAGTACACAAAAAATATACCGAAAATACACACTTCTTTTTTTTTACTTAGTTCTAAAATATATTTCTGAAAATAGTTTTAAATGCCTGTATTTAAACTTCATTTTAAGTCCTCTTCATGCGTTCTGAAATATGTAAATACTAAATTAGTAGGCACAAAATACCTTTTAATTAGATTTCTTAAAATATTAGTTTATTTCATGCAAAATATACTACAACCCTAAAAAAAGGCAGCGATCAAAAATATGTGCAGAATGCTCTTAAAATACATAGAAATCGTAAATACTGTTCTGTTATACCCTAAGTACGTTTTGACTGCAATATATTTGGTAGTTTGACTTAAACTACCAAAGTATGGAAAGCTTGCCTATCAGAAATTCACTTCAAGCAGATGTGGAGTACATTGAACTGCCTAAATACAACATTGATTAGTTTGTCAATTGAGTTGTGCAGCATCAAACTGATGAATCAGAGAAGTTTATGTTATTGTTTTTTTTTTTTCTATCAAGAACACACCTGATGAGTTTCTTGCACACCAATCACAAACGGGGTTTGGGAACTACAACCACAATACTTGCTGAAGCTGGAAAGCTTCAGCAAGAGCAGTGAGCAGATATGTTTGGCGTGGAATTGTGTTAGCGCATGCGTTAGTTCACTGAATGTGTATACTCGCCATTGTATGTGATGTGAGTAGTGACTTTAATATAGGGACGTTAATGACCGTATTAAATAGTCAACTAGTAAAGAAAAGCAAAATTACTATTTTAAAGTGAAGAAACTAGCTTGACTCGCTTCATCCTGAGTGGTGCTATGCAGAGAAGCAATAACATTTCTTCTAGAAGCCGTTTTTGTGGATATTGTTTTAGCGACTGCGCCAAACGCCAAATTATTATTAGTTGTACCAATGCTTTTTAGTAAGAGATATCGTCCACGAACTTCAAAACACTGTTTCTCATTTGACAGACTCCCTAGGAGAAGATAGAATACTTAGAACCTTAATAAGTGCAGAGCTGGTCACCGGCCAAATGATTACCTTAAATATGTAGGCTATATAAGGCTCTAGAGCAGTCAACGGGACAGTGATTCAGGTGTCCAGTGCGTCGTGGTCTTTGTGTTTGTGTTCGTTTCTGATGTGTAGTTGTGGGATGTATTTAGTAGAGTCTTCAAATACTACACAAAAATGCATTTACTAACAAAAAATAAAAAAAATTGTGTAGCCGCTTTTTAGGACACAAATGACATCTTGAGGGGGAAGGAATTATATTTTTGGTATATCTAAAATATTTTTTGATCAATATTTATGATATATTTTGAATACATTACGTGCGTATTTCGAATGCGGACAAAATAATACAGAATTAATACAAAATGAATATTCATATTCAATATATTTCAAATTCGTTTCAAGTACGGCCTCTTTTTGCTAAGGGATGTTTCCTTTACCATAAAGAGTCTTCCAACCACGCCTTTACAGCTTTCTAAGGATGCATTATTTAGTACGTTTTGTACTACACTGATATCAATTGAATACGTTTTAATTTTATTAATGAACTAAAATGCATCGATGGGTAAACTCAAATATGAGGCTTGGAGCTCACATTTAACTTTTCGAGCGGAACGGCTCCTACCACTGAGATAGGTTGTGAGATAAGAAAGGGAGAATAATTTCTAATTTCTAATTACCCCCAAATTATTTTATTAATCATATCGTGATTAGTCAAAGATGTTTGCGAACATAAGTGGTCTCCACCTTAATTGTTCTAGTACCCGCGTTAGGTCCCGTATCGATACCTGTCGCAGCTGTAATTGACCGCGCGTACTCTCCTCTTTATTGACTGAATGTCGATTTGTGCGCGGCTGGTTCATACACCGTCCCTTCTGGGCCATACTCCCTTCCAAGAGACACTCCGCCCAAGGGACCAGAATCCTTTTTGAGCTTACTCACTGGTTTTGAGGTCAGTCTCTCACCGACATCCCGGCTAACCCTAAACAAGTACGCTGTTGATTTCAGTAGGCACAGCCTGCGTAAGCTCAATTTCAAACATTTCTTGCGGCTAAATTCTCGGCTTTTCCCCCTCTTTTACGTTTCGTGGTGTATGCATTTTCCTGGCGACATTGAGAAAGCATTGTGCCACATTTGAAACTAAAAACAAAACAAAAAAACTGTAAACTATTTTGTTGGGTACGCGCTCGACAGAACAAATACGACTGGAATGTTTTTTTTCTTTTTTTTTACAATGAGTTTTGATGCGTTTCTCGCTCATATGTGTCAATCGACAAAGCGCTCAACTATTGAAAATAATTTACAACACAAGACATCGGAAAGACTGGCATATTTCACGCGCAGAAATAACATGTTTATCGATGTACATGAAATGACTAGGACATCAAGTTTAGCACGTGTTATCATTTGAGCAATACATAGTACGTACCACACAGTGCCGCATTATGCGAAAAGAGTTTATTTGAAAAATATCTCGAATAACAGATCACTCCACTGTCAACGACAATCAAATCTTGCCAATCGAAGGGAATCCTTGAGGACCTCTTTGTGGGGGCACATTTTGGGGAGAGCGTTTGTTTTTCCCAACACCTGCACCAAGTCAAAGGAACGGACCCGACTGATCCGTTACTCACCTAAACTCAAAAAACGATTCTTGGCAATGACTGAGAAGGAGCCTACGCGGATTATCTCTGGGAGTGGGGAGTACGTGACTGATCTCAAAATCGCGTCCAGGGTGGTTCGATGCTCATCCCTTCCTTCGTTTCCAAAGAATGTCGAGCAGAAACGCTTGAATGGCGCGTACTTACCTGTCCTATCTGTCACAGTTGCAGACAAGACAAAAAACTAACCCAGCATCCATAAGAAAATAAAGTGAAAACTTCCGAGAGTGGCCGGAAAGCTTGGTCTGCAAAAAACCGCAAAACATAATTAGAGAATAGCTCTGGACAGGTTTCAACTGTCAAAGAAAGTGTCAGAACATTTCTAACTGATAGGAAGCTCAAAATTAGCACCAGCTGCATCATCATCAGCAACATCGTGCGGATTAAGGAGCGCTTGGGAAAGGTGTGGTGTATAGTCCGCAGGGCAAATTTAGGCGTGAAAAAATAGTGTTTGCTTAGATGGTGCGCATCCGCAGATTACAATGTTTTCGATTCATACTACACACCACGCGAAAAATTAGCACGTAAAAACAAAATTCTAGTCGACAGCACTCCTTCTAATTAACCTGCTTCATTTGCTGGCAAAACAACTGTACATTCATGTTTCATTAATATTGGCACACAAGTTCATCCCTAAAACGGTCCATAATATGAGTCGTCCTAAGAAACGAGACCAAAATGCATGTATTTACTTAATTTGTCACCAGACGTTTTGTCTATATTAACGGGGTCTGTATTAGCGAGACATGATTGTATTATAAAAATCGTAATTACCACTTTCGTCATTAATAAAATGGGTTACGTCTGTCACTATAAGAATATTAGAACAAATATACCATATGGTCCTCACCTGTAGATATTCCGCACAGTGCAAAATTTCCACTTCAATACATGTTAAACAGCTACGGAGAATATCTGAATGAGCAATTGTCACCTTGTACCGTAACGGCCTGGGCTAAGGTTTCAGAAGTGCAACTAGCCTCCATCGAGAGCCCCGTGACACAGGGCAAACATTGAACGGCATTCCTGGCGGCCGTTCAGGTACGAAGCAGTTTCCTCGTTAGCACATAAGGGAAGTCATTCTCACTCCGTTCTGCTATAGACACGCTTTTTTTCCTTCCCGCTTTAGGATGAGCGGAGCTCAGGGCGTTTCTCATTTGCATTCCATAGCCGGCTATGTATTTGCATCGGAGGGCTAGCACCCAAAACCTTAAATTTTACGAGGATAGAGCGTCTAATAGAATCTCTGTTCTAAAGACGCTTAGCAGCACCAGTGCATGGGCGCCGCCATAACCGCCCTTTAGTTTCGTTTCTATGATTCCGTTTGCTTGACTTCATCATTACCACAGCAAAATAGGTTATTGCCATTCAGGTTCTGCTGCGTCCTTCTCCCCAGCATGGGACTCTGTGGAGGCTTTTGAACGCCCGCTTCATCGGCTCAGCATCCCGGTAACGCCATATTCGCACCTGGCGGTCGAACCTCATTCGCAAAGTGGTTTCGAATGCCATTGCTTAAAGATCCAATACAATTTACGCGCGTTTGTGAATTGAAAGAGAGAATCCGCTTCCCGGTTACGATTGGAACGCCGGTATAAAATGCACCTTAAGACGAGAGAAGGACAGCGATGGTGGCTGTACTGTGACTCGTTGTTGTAAAGCGTCCATTTTCCTTTTCATGTTACAGTGCTGCGCGGCGGACGCTACGGACGATCTCACGCAATTGAGCTCGGGAACGCGTCACGTGACCGGTCCCCCCCCCCCCCCTTCTCTTTCCGATGGTCATGTGATACTCGCACGGCAATAAAGTCGGTTTCGTTTGCTCCCGTTGTCCTCTGCAGTTCATAGAAACGGAAAACGTAGTATAAAGAACGTTGTCTAGAAAGGACAGCCTACTACAAAACCGGTATGACGGGAAAAGAAAAAAAGAAAAAAGAAAAAGGGACATGTAAAGGAAACTAGGTTTCTTTTCTTTTCCTTTGGGGGAGGGGGTGGGGGTGGAGCGAGGGGTGGGGAGGATGGTGTAATTATTCAAACTAACAAGCAATTAATCATACATGAAAAATCACGAAGAGATGTAATTTGAGCGAAGGAAGCGGCCGTCCGTTCTCCGCTAAATTTGAGTGGGGAGTTCTTCGATTGGTAGCCCTATTCAATGTCAACACTTAACGGCAGATGCTTCGTTCACGGTGATTAGTGGGATCTTGAGCAGAACGTAAGGGCACAAGTGAGCTGGTGTATATTAAACTTTTTAGTGAAAAACCCGAGACTGATGTAATGACAGACGACGACAAGGAAGAGAAGGACTCAAACACAGCTAAACCTTTATTAAGGTAAGAACCCCTTTATATAGGGTGGAAAAAAAGAAGGAAGGAAAGGGAACCCTTCTTCACATCACCTCTCTCCACAGAAGACACGACACCACCTCCTTCCACAAAGGATACGACACCGGACCTTTAACAATGGGGTCAAACCAACAAAAGAACTGACAGCACCAAAAAATGACACATCGTTAAAAACAAAAACACGCTGGGAAAATACAGATTGCACTGGACCTTTTACTGAGAAAGATAACTATAAGATACACCACACAATATCAAAATTTTTAATCATCCGCCGCACAAGTAAATTGATTTTAAACAGAACCCTACCGCTCTGATTGCACCCACAAAACACAGAGCGCTTTCCTTGGCAACAGCCGAAGCTCAAATGTAAATTATGCAAATAGCCACTGCAGCTCTTCACTGCTTTCTCAGTTAAATAACTTCGTTCTTAGAAAGGCACCAGTTACGGTATTGAAGGAAGCTCAATTTTTCCACGATGATCTTTGTACGCACCATCAAACACGTTGATGAAAACAGGGAATAGGTTCACGCCTGCGACTCTGACGTTAACATGCCGGGTGTAACGTCACGACACGACCAGCCATGCACAGTTGCGAAATTTTGCATGCAGTTTCCGATTGGTGTTAACAATTTATTAAACGAATAATAATAATTATCACGTCTGACTATATTTAGGCTCTCTCTACGTGACCAACGAAAAAACTTAGTAACTTACTGATATCACCGGACAATCTCTTTAACATTACGCACTTTATATCACACTGTAAAGCGAGGCTGTAGAGGTAAGCGTACTGTAGCTTCGTCCGAGCTCATAATTTTAGAGCGACAGCGGTTATCAAAAGCAGCAAACACATATCTGTTGACTGACAAGGAGAGAGGGGCAAGGAGCAGCCAAAATTGTCCCATGTCCGGGGCTTCCTACTTTCCATAACGCTTAAGCATGTAGAGCATCTCGAGCGCGCGCGTGCAGCCAAAGTACGGAGAAAGGCATGGAGCGCGCGCTCGAGACCTGTCGTTCAAAAACCTTGCCATTTTCACTCCACCAAGGACTATAGAAGATTTTCTTTTTTTTTTTTTAAGATCACCGTCGTCTTGAAAATTACGGCGCCGACAACGAAGTCTAGCTGTTTTAAATGCGAAATACCGGCTGGTTGTGGTGGGACAAGTGTCTGGGTAGGCAACGGTTTCTGTATGGGGTGCAATTTGGCTAGACTTGGGTATGGGGGGTGTGGGTGGAACTTTGCCATTTGAATCGAGCTGAATAATGACAGATAGGCCACCCCCTTGCCTCCTCGAAAGAACGAGGACGAAGACGGTGGAGTTTTTGATTAGGTTTCCACATGGAAGGGATATATGAGCAGCTTGACATAGCCTAGGCAGGTTAGTTGTCGGCCTTTTGACAGTTGCATCTTGAGTGGCGGCACATAGACGTTTTCATACCCTTCACATGCCACGGAATCACAGCATAGCCTGCAGTGATAACCTAATCGGATCTCTGTTCTAAAAACGCTTTGCAGCACCAGTGCATGGGCGCCACCATAACCGCCCTTTAGTTTCGTTCCCTATGATTCCGTTTGCTTGACTTCATCATTACCGCAGCAAAATAGGTTATTGCCAATTCAGATTCTGCTGTGTCCTTCTCCATAGCATTGAACTTTGTGGAGGCTTTTGAACGCCCGCTTCGTCGGCTCAGCATCCCGGTAACGCCACATTCGCACTGGCGGTCGAACCTCATTCGCAAAGTGGTTTTGAACGCCATTGCTTAAAGATCCAATACAATTTTACGCGCGCTTGTGATTTAAAAGAGGAGAATCCGCTTCCCGCTTGCGATTGAAACGCTTGTGTAAATGCACCTTAAGATAAGAGAAGGAAAACAATGGCGGCTGTACTGTGGCTCGTTGTAAAGCATCCATTTTCCTCTTCATGTTACAGTCCAGCTTGGCGGACGCTACGGACGATCCCACGCAATCCAGCTCGGGGAAAGCGTCACGTGACCGCCCCCCCCCCCCCCCCCAACCCCCACCCCCTTCTCTTTCGATGGGCATGTGATACTCGCACAGCATAAAGTCGGTTTCGTTTGCTCGCGTTGTCCTCTGCAGTTCATAGAAACGTAAAACGTAGTATAAAGAACGTTGTCTAAAAAGGCAGCCTACTACAAAACCGGTATGACAGGAAAAGAAAAAGGAAAGAGAAAAAGGGATATGTAAAGGAAAACTAGGTTTCTATTTTTTCTTTTTTTTGAGTGTGGGGGTGGAGGGAGGGGTGGGGAGGATTGTGTAATTAATTAAACTAACAAACAATTAATACATACATGTAAAATCACGAAGAGATGTGATATGAGCGAAGGAAGCGAACGTCCGTTCTCCGCTAAATTTGAGTGGCGAGTACTTCGATTGGTAGCCCTATTTAATGTCAACACTCAACGACGGTCAATGCTTCGTTCACGGTGATTAGTGGGATTTTCAATATTTCTTCTAGTGTCAGATTTCACGCACCGGAAAATGCATGGCCCATCTTAGTCACGTAATCGTGTCACTCGTAAGGGAAAGTTGTTATTTCTACTTTTGGTACCTCTTATGTAACCTGTGTCACGCATACCTGCATATCACTAGGGTATGTCTCATTCACAACCCCGTGCTATAAGGAAACTGAGCGCTCCCAACGACTACAAGCAATTACGCAGTGCGATGGGCGCTCGTGGTCGCACTAAATACAGACATAAAGTCTGAGAAACACAGTTGATGTTAAAGAACTTTGTGGCTAAGAGGTCGATAGTGAGTTTTAAAATAGCTTACGCAAAAAGATTAGCGTACGCAAAGAATTAGCGTCGTCGGCAGTGCGCACGAGCTTAGCACAAAACTGCGTCTTCACTTGGCACATGGCGACCACGCGCATTCTTATGGTGGGGCAGCAAGTCTAAGGCAAACGCACAGCCCTTCCCTTTGCTCCCCCACGGAATACAAAGCTCTCTAATAACACGCTATTTACACTATTGTACGTTAAACTAAGTGGGTGAGTAAGTGAGCTTTAGAGGTATGCGAGGTTAACGTAAGGATATTCCGCCCTGAGAAGTGGGAAAATCTACGCTGGCATGCGAATGCGGTTCCAGAGCGAAGTTTGCCGCGGGATAAAAGTGTCTAGTTTTAGGACTCCCATCAGAATATGGAAGGAAATTAGTTTCTGACAACACATTCTGTCCCGATTGCAAATCGCGCCTCCTACGATTTTCTCACCCCTTCACTGGCCGTGAGGATGTGAAACTATAAATAATTATCCAATATCCTTTACGACCGGAGATGTCTGAAATACGAGGTCACTACCCACATGAACGATCAATGAGATAAAATTAACGTCAAATTAAACGTGAGCAGTACGTACAGTCGTTGCTTCCGGAACTCTCGTTGCCCGTTTGCGTTATTTCCGTGTTCCTTAGAAGATGTGGGTTATATCGGCACGGTTTAAAATGATTGTCCGGTAAAATATTGTCTTCAGAAAACAATTCAATTAAATTGTCATTGCTTTTAGGAATATCACACGCACAATATCAAAATTTTTAATCATCCGCCGCACAAGTAAATTGATTTTAAACAGAACCATACCGCTCTGATTGCACCCACAAAACACAGAGCGCTTTCCTTGGCAACAGCCGAAGCTCAAATGTAAAATTATGCAAATAGCCACTGCAGCTCTTCACTGCTTTCTCAGTTAAATAACTTCGTTCTTAGAAAGGCACCAGTTACGGTATTGAAGGAAGCTCAATTTTTCCACGATGATCTTTGTACGCACCATCAAACACGTTGATGAAAACAGGGAATAGGTTCACGCCTGCGACTCTGACGTTAACATGCCGGGTGTGACGTCACGACACGACCAGCCATGCACACTTGCGAACTTTTGCATGCAGTTTCCTATTGGTGTTAACGATTTATTTAACGAATAATGCGGCGTTTTTTTAATTAAATAAATATCACGTCTTGCTATATTTAGACTCTCTCTACGTGACCAGCGAAAACACTTGGTAAATTACTGATATCACGGCACAATCTCTTTAACATTACGCTCTTTATATCACACTGTAAAGCGAGGCTGTATAGGTAAGCTTACTGTAGCTTCGTCCGAGCTCATAATTTTAGAGCGACAGCGGTTATCAAAAGCAGCAAACACGTATATGTTGACTGACAAGGAGAGAGGGGCAAGGAGCAGCCAAAGTTGTCCCATGCCCGGAGCTTCCTACTTTCCATAACGTTTTAGCACGTAGAGCATCTCGAGCGCACGCGTGCAGTCAAAGTACGGTGAAAGGCACGGAGCGCGCGCTCGAGACCTGTCGTTCAAAAGCCCTGCCATTTTCACCCCACCAAGGACTCTAGAAGATTTTATTTTTTTTTTTTTAAGGTCACCGTTGTCTTGAAAATTGCGGCGCCGAAAACGACGTCTAGCGGTTTTAAATGCGAAATACCGGCTGGTTGTGGTGGGACAAGTGTCTGGGTAGGCAACGGTTTCTGTATGGGGTGCAATTTGGCTAGACTTGGGTATGGGGGGTGTGGGTGGAACTTTGCCATTTGAATCGAGCTGAATAATGACAGATAGGCCACCCCCTTGCCTCCTCGAAAGAACGAGGACGAAGACGGTGGAGTGTTTTGATTAGGTTTCCACATGGAAGGGATATATGAGCAGCTTGACATAGCCTAGGCAGGTTAGTTGTCGGCCTTTTGACAGTTGCATCTTGAGTGGCGGCACATAGACGTTTTCATACCCTTCACATGCCACGGAATCACAGCATAGCCTGCAGTGATAACCTAATCGGAGCACCGGTACTTGGTTGAAATCGATCAGCTTGCCTTAGACGAAGTATTCTTGAGCATGAACGTGTCGAAGTGTCTGGTGCAAAACGCTAGCAATTCGCCTTCGCAATCGAATTACTTTATAAATAAGAACGCTTGGGGAACATGCAAAGATGAATGATACTGTAGTCACCTTCCCGCTGAAGCTACTTGTGCTCAACGCACTTTCCGCGATTGTTATTATGCCCGTTAAAATTATTTGCGCACCCAAAGACGCCGCAGTGATAGCCAGCCGACCGCAGATTTTCGAAAACTGTAATAGGATAAAAATTTAACAAAAAAAGAAAAAAAAAACACTCAGAACTAACGCCAGCACTACGTCCACCTCTAAGCTTTTTGGCCCATTCAATTGGCGGTTGCATATCCTATGGCAGTGGGCAATCCCGGTGCATCAGTAGCGCGCTGGTATGAGGTTATTCAAATAAGTTTTTAGGAGCCAGCGCAGCCCAATCAAAGAGGCGCTAGTGGAAATATATCTAAGTGCAGCGGAAGCTCTGGCTGTATTCTCCCGAAGTCAACGAGCTAATTCGGACGATGGCAAGATGGTCTTTAGCAAGTATGGACAAAATCTTTCCATTAATTGATTGATTCATTCATTCATTAATTCATTCATTCACCCATTCTAACATGAAATAAATAAACAAAACGGTGGAGGCACCGGGGCTGTGTATTTTACGAGAATAAGCGGCTTAAACCTGTCGATATACGTACGCCGGCACTAGTTCCGTGCCAGTACAACAATTCAATACACCCTTGTGAGGTCTCGGCTTAACCTAGGAACACACGCTTAGGTGAGGCTTAGCTACCCTCCAGCCAGGACGGTCGCGAATTGTCCTATAATGTTGCCAAGCGTCTCTTCCGGAAGCATATACCACTGAGCGCAGAGAGAGACTAAGTGCCGGTTGCACCAACGTCGCTTACCTGAACCCAAAGCGGCTCTTTCCTAAGTCGGCTTAGCGCCCTAAACCGAGCTCGGGTAAGCACGGGTTTAAATTCCGGTTGCACCAACGTTAACCCGGCTTTACAGACGCGCCCCTAGCTAAACGCTGGATTTGCCTGGGGAATGTAGGGACAAACAGAGCGAACTAGGGAACGCTCATAGGGACGAATACGATTGGCGGAGAGGAATCTTGTGATGTAAACAAAAAACCTGCTGTAGTAGCCGTCGTCGCCGTCTGCTTTTCGCTGTATTTCTTCGGTGAGTAACGAATTAAAGGTCTCCAAATTCAATCATTTTTTTCGCTTAACTTTCAAAAACAGGAGTCAACGCTTTAAATAAACACAAATGCTCTTTACATCTGTGATTGTGTGTTCATTATCGGTTGATAACAGAATATTTTGACAGTGACAGTAGTTTTCGTGCTCACATTTTGAGATAAAGGAGCCATCGGGGGCCCCAAATCTCACCGAACGCGAGAAGGACGCTCTACTCGCTACATCGCTGAAGACAAAACATCATCGAGAATAAGTAGGCAGGTAAGATGACTACTAAAATAAAGTCATGCCTGAGACCGATGAAGTTCAAAACAGTGACGAACTCGCCACGGCAGCTGCGAAAATGCCCGGAAATCGTCGAATAGAAGTCGTCGAGTTGTCGCCGCCACGAATAGAAGTTGTCGTTGCAACGAATGAAATATATAAAGCAAAATATTCCTAAAAAGCGCGATCACCAGAAAAGTTACGGTTATGGAACGATACAGTTTTCTGAAACCAAGATTCTACTCGCGAGACAAGGAAAATTCACTGAAGATTGTCTCGAAACTCAGAAAACAAAAGAAATTGACTTTTCGCTGTTTTATAACCTAAAAGCGCCGGAATCTGATGCAAACGGCAGAAGGGTCGACAATCAGCTGATCGCCGAGATCATGTACTGCCACTATTCAACGCGCTGATCGGATTGAAGGATATGCATTGCAAGTAGAAATAAACAAGCTGGTAAATAACAATACGTTACAGTTATGCGAAAATCAGTAAGGTATACATAAGAATAAGCTCGTTGACAGAATAACCAACGTGAAGACAGACGTGAGCCCCACAGCTCCGTACGTATCTCGGTTAGGGCTAACACGCACTGAGAGTGGAGATCCAGCTTGAAAACAGGGGTCGATAAACACTTCACGCGACAATATTTTGCATCCTTGTCACAATCGAAGGCCATTCTGTCGAGACTCTCACGCTGTCGTAGCCTAAAGCACTTTGTACAACCAATTTCGTTCACCACGTCGACCGCCACAAACCAGCCGCCATGTTTTAAAGCCAGGATTAAGAAACAACCAAAAGCAAAGCGCCCAATGTTGAGCGCTTACGATAAGCGTAGTTTAGTGCTAGGTTTAGCGATAAGCGATTTTGGTGCAACCGAACGAAACCGAAACTTAGCTTAGGTTCCCGGCTAAGCTCTGCTTTGCGCTAAGCGGCGTTGGTGCAACCGGCCCTAAGAAATTATCTTTAAGCCTACAGGTTGTCTTCAAATCAAATCAAATCAAATCAAGTTTATTTGCTGTCATATTTTACATGACAACAGGGACTCGGACAAAAAGCAGCTAAAGAGCAGCTTGACGAAAGTCCCAGCCCCAATGCAGTTCGCGACAGTTTTAAACACATTTTAACAACTAAAATTTGGACTACAACTACACAGTGTACAGAGACGAGTACAAACCAATGCAGAAGCCTGATTTATGCAATACTAGATTTGATGCAAACATATAGACGAAAAATACACAGGCCAGTGAAAGGAAAACACGACTAATTAAAGCAATGATACAATCGTACATGAAATAATACATCCTCTTCATACCGAAAACATCTGCAGTATTCAAAAATCGCATAGAAAAGTAAGTTCTTTTAATTCTTTATGTGATTGTGATTTTAAATGTCGACCCTTTCTATACAAACTGTTTAACATCGTGGACAGTCTGAAATAAAGCCTCTGATTTAGGTAATTTTTACGCGTTGGGCGAATCATCCAAGGCTCATTTTGTCTTAGGTTGCGTCGGATGATGTCATGTTTCAGGTTGGCTAGTTTAATAAAGTGAACATCATTGTGCTAAAGAGCCCTGTGATACGTTGATATAAGATTGTAGGCATTCATTTGCTCGACGATTTTTTACATTTAGGGATTTAAATACTGATTTAGTGGAATGAAGAAATGGAGTTTCTGAAATTGCCCGTACTGCCTTCTTTTGTAATAGATGCCTCTTATTAAGATGACTTTTTGTTGTGGTGCCCTATATCATGTTACAGCAATTTAAGTGAGAACAAATAACGTATTACATATAGTTAATTTAATTAGAGTAGGAAGTAAACTTTAAAATGTTGTGATTAGACCTACATTTTTAGATATTTTTGCTTGCACATAGTGTATGTGCGCGTTCCAGCTCATATCATGGGAAAACAACACACCCAGAGTTTTAATAGATTCTACCAACTCAATTTCTTCATTGTTTATTGTAAGATGAGGCAGGATATTTCTTTTCTTATTTTTGGGCCTAAACAAAATAGCTTTGGTATTATTTTTACAGTTTAATTTTAGTTTGTTATTTAGCGTCCAGGCGGCGATTTGTTTTAACACTTCATGCACTGTAGCGATAGAAGTACAAAGATTGTTATGGGAGAAAAAAAAATACTTGTATCATCAACGTAAATTATCAGCTTTATATCACCGTTTTTGGCCACATACACGAGCGCGAAAGAGCACAACCAATTAAAAAAAATATACCTAAACCAGTAACAAAAAAAAAAAAAAAATATATGGAGTCTCAAGAGCCTACCGGAATGCGCCAGAAGCCGCATGGCGATTGTATCAACGATGGCTACGCTCGCTGCAGCCCTGGCTTCCACGACATGCTGGAACAGAGGCTGCGATTGTTATAAAGTCAGCTCCAACCTTTAAATAGAAGGTAAAAGGTTCTTGGAAAGAACGAGTTCGAGGTGAATTCTACAGTATTTTTTATCACAAAAATCTAACTATTACGATAGTTTTTTTTTTTTTAATTTTTTTTAAGATGTAGTGAAAAGCGAGTAAACCTGAAAATTCTCCGACCTGTCGTTATGTCATACGGAAATCTTTGGGCCACCAAGCGCGTGTTGCTCGTGTGGACAGCGCGTGCAATTGGAAACTTGCCAGTTATAGACCCTTTCTTCAAGGGCGCCACCATCTTGAATTGTCCTCACTTCCAGTATTGGCGACAGCATTATTTTGCCGTCGCCACGCCAGTAGAAGACACTTAGGATATAAGCGTAACCGTCACTCATTATCGTTTTGCCTCCCCTTTATTTTTTTACTAGTTACAGGTTGAAACGTTTTAGTATTTTTTCGTCGCCCATACCGGATACGCCTATTAGGTGGCTGGGGACGAGAGTACACAGAAAAGGTCTAGAGACCAGTGTCCTAAATCCTTGCCTCCAGCTATAAGAATGGAAAATAGCACTCGCGAACACAGGCTCTTCTGAAAAAAGGGGCTGCGCATAAAACATGTTTTTTGCTTTTTACAGCACACTTGGCATCGTTTTTTTTTTTTTTTTAAGCTTCATGATCTGTGCATTTCTGACGTTCCTGCACAACGACATGTGCGAAGGTTTCGAGAAAAACGGAGTCTCGCGAAAAGTGCAGCCACCTACTGTGTCTTAACGTCAGCATAAACAAACATGGCGGCGCCCATGGAACAGAGCTGAGTCTTGTCTATATTCCGCGGCACTGGAACCAGTCGTGACGTCATTTTTTACCATTTTTTTGGAAAATAGCAAGGGAGCGCGTACATAGCTTTGATGGGAGCTGAAGATGCGCGAGAGCGGCGATTTCGAAACCTTTGTATATGACGTCACGCTCCGGGAAGGTAGAGCTTCAACGGTACTTTAAAAAAAAAAAAAAATTGTTTCTGCAGTCAGCGTGCTCCAAATCGAAAACTAATCTCCATGTTCGTGATCCTGACGGCCAAATAAGGGCGATTTACGTGCGTTTGTTTTTCACAAATAGAGCACCGTTGTCGTCTTCATTTAAACATGCACCCTCCTACAATACGTTGATGCTACGATCACGTATGGATACCTCCTCATGCATTACGGAACAGCAAGTGCGGCGGTTAAGGCTGGCCGTCGGCGATGCTGCTAACGCTGGGTGCTTGTCCTCGCGCACCCCAATGACGTTGCCCCTAGCACACACCAAACATGGCGGGAAAGTTACGTGGCACCAATCAAAGTCCAAACTCAGCCGACGCTACAGCGCTCGATATCTCCGCTTAACTCAATGTCGAAACCAGAATCTTTATAACTGGAAGGCTATCTAATGAAATAGTCGATAAAGAAAATTTAACGTAACAAAAACTAGACAAATGGACAAGCCAAAGAGCTTAAAGAGAAATATAAACAAAACAAAACCAGTCTTATTTCGTAGCAAAAATAAAAATGCAGCGTTCAGTCAGACAATAGTGCTAAATTCGACTCCCATTGCAGTTGTATCTAGTTTTAAGGTACAAGGGGTTGTTTTTAAAGAAACTTTGTCGTGGGATACATTTATTGATTTCGTAACCGCTAAGCTGTCCCGAATAGTCGGACTTGTATATCGTAATCGACATATACTGCCACGAAATAGTACGATTTTAAGTTATAACAGTTTGTTTTCCTCTAAACTTTATTACTGACATTTAGTCTGGGCATCCAAAACTCGAGCAAATCTACATAAAATGCACGTCTTACCAAAAATGTTCCTTAGAGTTGTTAAAAATATTAGGTCTTACTTTCACACGCATCTGTTGTTCGTAAAATATAATATAGTACCAATCCAAAAAAAAATGTACGATTATCCACTTTCCAAACCATTTTAATGAGAGGTCAAAACTAAATATACGTTTTTATTAACTTACAAAGTAATACCACAGCCTACAAAACGCGCCATCGTGAGCGTAGGAAAGTTAGCCCACGTAGAACAATCTACGAGCAATACACGTTGCAAAACAAACTACCAAGGCTTCAAAATAGATTAGCTGCCAAAAAAGACTAGCTTTTAGAAATCCCGTTTAAATCAATGAGTTGTTATTTCAACCCCCCGTTGGACATTTAGCATGTAAAAGATGTTCCGTAATATAATGAAACCTTGAATGTTGGTGTGCATGTACTCGATTTTTTTTCTTGTAAATGCCTTTCCAGACACTGTAAAACCCTTAATGTTTGCGAGCCCTTTATTTTCACACATTTCGCGAATTAAAAAAAAAAAATGTGCGAAATTTAAGGGCACGGGAAAATTTCGGTCCTTAAGAGTCTCAAGGCAGGCGTCTGGAATTCGCGAAATTTAGTGGCCGCGATTATGTCCTCTTTGACGGATTCCCGAAAATAGGGGCCGATAAAATAAAGGGCTTAACAGTACCCTTCGTCTGCGTGGTTCTAACGTAATTTGACTGTGTCTATCGTTGCTTCTCTTTATTTTCGTTTGTAGTGTTGGTGCTGTAAACTGCATGGCATGTTGATTATATCTTTAGTGCTGCACGAATTTTAATGGGGGGGCCTGTGGCTTTGTCAAGCTGGCCTTGCGACAGCTTTTTCCATAAGCCTCTAGTATCCAGTACGTTGCGGCTAATGCAAATAAAAAAATATAAACAACAAATAAATAAACAACGTACATTTTAGTTCTCATAACTGAGTTTTATATTGTGCTTTGTTGGTATAGACGGACAAGCTGTTTACAAACAAGCCCGCGTTTGCCCACACAAGGTGTGGGCACGGCGCGTGTGCAGAAACCGAATTCGCGTGAAGCGTCTGCGCGTGCGCAGTGCCGTCGACAGCGCCTCCGCAGCTGCGTAACGTCAGGGCCGCGTGTTGGTCTATAGCCGGTGATGGCGAACTAATAAAAAAGAAGAGGGCCGTGACGATGCGCATTTCACTCTGCTTGGTTAGCTTCATTTCGGAGCGTGTGTCATGCACCAAAGGCATATTTTCTTTTTCGTAAAGCGATGAAACACGAATGTGAGTGCACTTTGCAGCTGCGCGTTGTTTGCATCGTTCCCGTTAAATCATGGCCACGGCAGTTAAAATAACAGAGCCCATTCGCAGGCCACACACACGAGGTACTTTTACAACCATCCACATCCCAGAAACATTTCCGCGGAGGCCCTCATGTTTCGAAGGCGTGCAATGCCCACGCTCTGAAACTAACGCGTGCGCAAACACATAAAAGTAATAAAAAAAAAAAAAAAGAGCGGGAGTGTTTTGTTCTGCGTGGCCGCGAAAACAACTGGCATGTTTTGCAGCAACGCGAAAAACCACCTGCATGGCGTTCTCCGGATTCGACGCGACGGAGCAATTATTCGGGCCGGCTGCGGCGGCAGGCGGGCGTTTGTAGCTGGGTATCGAATGGGACGAGTTGGTGGTACATTGACGCAGGACTAATGTAGGAATGACGTACACCACAAAGCGCTGTTTTCGCCGCAGGGAACAACATCTCAACGAGTAAATAAAATGTTGTTCTCGTGACATTTTGGTGGCACCCGCGCTTACGTGGGGAATCATATCGAAGACTATGCACGAAGACTCTAGAATGAGAAAGTCGTAAGTCAAAAGGAGTAGGTTATCGCAGATTTCTGTCACTCATTAAAGATTGTTTTCTTTATTTCCAGATAGTTTCTGACTAGCGCATTCTTTCACCCAAGTACTTTAATGTCTCATTTTTAACGGTCGTAAGATTGATATTCACCACCTAATTAAAAATACATGCTGAAACATAAACCCACAGTGAATATAGGGCACGCAGCACAACACTTCACCTCACTTTCCAAATTATAAAGGCCTTAACAGTGGCCTTGAATGATACAGTGAATTAATGTCTAAACGAATGAATGAATGAGTGAATGAATGAATAAGTGAATGCACAATTGGAATGAAATGATTATTATTAATTTAAGTTTGCGTGCTTTTGCAGCATTTTTGCGGTCGTTATACTCAGTCAAGTGATTTTATAATATTTATATGATTTGAATAAGAAATATTTAGTTTAAATTACGGTTGCTAAGAAGCGATTCTGTATTACTCTACTTAATTTTTTTTTTTAAATATGGCATATTGATTATGCAATCCTCCAGATCTCTAAGAACAATTATCGAAAAAGTCACTGCACATTCAAAATATACTTTATATAAAAATATTTTATTTGTAAAAATCATGCCATGCCTGAACAAAAGCAGCTTGATTTTGTTTTAGCTAGTGCAAAAGCTTTAATATATTTTCTTAGGGTTTTAATTTGCTTGGCCAGAACAAAAGCATGCTGATTTTTTTTACTGAGTCCAAACGTTTTAATAGCTTTATTGTGTGCTTTGGTTTGCTCGCAAATTACAATACTTTCTTACCTCTTTGTTTATTTTTGTTTTCGCGTGATAATTTGCTTGCAATAAGGCACCCCATGACTGACGAAAGTAGGGTAAGATAAAACGTAGGAAGAAAGCTCAAACCTCATGTTCGCTCAAGAGCACCGCCGTTCGCTCGTGTTCAGCCAGCTGCAATCTTCCTTGCATGATTAGTATTTGATTTTTATACATACCAAATACATAAAGAAAGGTTAAAACAACAGATAAACTGTAAATAATAATAAATAATTTAGGAATCTTTTGAGCGGAGAGAGAAGAGGTTCCATTTAAATTAACGTAGTGAATCCGGTGTGATTTAAATCGCGATTTAATTTCAATCACCTTGACATTTAATATCCACACTGAGTAAAGCGTTAAAATTAGTTCTATTTTTTTTAAATATTATTTTCTCTTTTTTGCCAATTGCGTAGATTACTGGGGGAAACATTGTTCAGCCCTAGCGAGCCGCCAAGGGCCAGGCGGCGCCCGCAGAGTGAGGACTAGTTTTCATGTCTTTCGATGGTCTCGCATGAAGTTCCGTACGGTTGGGGCTCGTTGACAATGCCTCCGGTGGTTAAATTAGACACTCTAGTTTTTGTTTCAGAATAGGTTTTATTTTCCCCACTAGGTGATGATTGATCATATCCAAAAGCTCAGTTGAGGAAGAGCGCACTTCGCGCGGCGCACCTTCTGGGAAGCGTTTGAGTCTCGCGATTCGAAATCGTCTGCCGCTAAATCCATTGATAACAGCCCGAGTGAGCCGGGAGATGATGTCAGACCATCGTATTGTGGTTCTGACTGCGATGATCTGTTCAATAATCCCGGGAACATCGGCGACTGCCGGTCGGTGTAGCTTGTTATGGTTTTCGTTTTCATGTTCTTTGCTTGTTTCTCGAGCAGGTCCTGGCAGTCTGTACTTGTTGTCCATTCATCTTGTGGTTCAACCAGACATTATAGTTTGGGTTCCTGTAAAGTTATGTTTTCCCCACGAGATGACGATTTATCATGATCAAACACGAAGACGCGGAGATAGCGCTAGAAGAAGATAGCGCTCAGCGTTGCGAATATGGCGTCTATACAAAAAAGGTCGTAAGAGATTCCCATATGAGGTGAGAGATTTCATATTGGAGAAGAAGGCAAAAAGAGGGCGATATCCGACGGCTACGCGATCAAAAATAATATATCTTCAATGGAAAGAACGACACGTCGCCGACATCACGAGCACTGTACAACACTAACAATATGCCTCGCAAACCTCTAAAACAATTAAAAAATAAAAAAATAGAGAAGCGCATCAGCTGGAAGATTTGCTACAAGAAGTGGGAAATTGAGCAGGAGCCAAATGTCTTTTGCAGTGGCTGCTGCATTCTCCTGTGTTTCACGAGATCCAGAAATTGTTCCACTGAATGGCATGCACAGCCGCGATGGTTGAGATTATGTGGAAAAACTTAAGTTTTACATCTAGAGCATATTTTTTCGTAGGCTGTCTTGCTAATGAACTCTGGCATATTTCGCATCTTTTGACAATGTCAGCTGTTGTTTTTTGCCGAGATATCTGTATATCGTTCTCATTTTTGTTGTGTTGGCTAGAATAATTTTGGTATAATGAAATCAAATTTAGCACCATTTATTAGACTCTCACTTTATGCTCGTATCATTAAAACATAATTTATTATAAAAATGTTAATATACACTGCTGTTAATATACTAAAACAAAAATTAAAAAAAAGCTTAAAAAAAGAAGGACTGCTGGGACCCCCCAAAAATGGACAGTTTTCTCGTTAACCTCGTTGAATAAGCCTGAGACTGAGACAGAAATGATCACATAAATCGAAGCAACAGAAAAGGACAGGACGACGTCTAAACGCCGTCCCGTCCTTCGACTTATTCGTTTATTTCTGTCCCAGTCTCAGGTTTATTCAACATGGTTAACATTCACCAGTTCGCCTGCACCCTTACTATATTATCTCCAGTTTTCTCGTGGTAAGGAAAGGGCTACGTTCTGAGTGACCAGAACTCATTGTCTATACACAGGATTTACTATAACGGCGTTGGTCGTTTAGCGGCTAAACCCGTATTGTTCGAGAGTGTTGAGAACGTGCAATGCTGCGGTCCTGTTCGCTACCCACTCACAATGACACCTCTGGTGTTTCTTCTGCCCCGTCATTTTTAATCCGTTGATGAAGAAAGGTCGCACTGCCGCCACTGACAGTTTAAGAGACCTCGGGGCTGGCCTAACTTATGATGTTAACTTTTCCTGCTCTATGATTCGTTCCTTGGCGTTTTTATCAGCTAAAGCGCGAGACTCATGCGTGACAGAGCTATCCGATCCTACGTACGAATCATCGGAGAATAAGCCTACTCCGACTCCACGCACACGACAGTTCGAGACACACGCTTCGAACGCGTCGTTTCGTTCATCTCCGGCCAGGTCCTGATATCCCACCACCGGACAGATGGATGGATGCTAAAGGCTGTATTCATAGCGGGTGGTAGCTCACACCAACTATCCTAGAAACCCGAAAAATGTTATTCCTCCCCTCGCCCTTCGATGTTTTCCTGACCTGAAAACGAACAAAATATTTTTATTGTATTCCATTAAAGCTTCGTGCATCTGTAAATATCTTTACTAAGGTGACTTTTTTTTTTTTTTTGCTCA
Organism: Ixodes persulcatus; assembly: GCA_013358835.2. NCBI lineage: Eukaryota > Metazoa > Arthropoda > Arachnida > Ixodida > Ixodidae > Ixodes > Ixodes persulcatus. The sequence goes on along the minus strand of JABSTQ010009798.1, from coordinate 67,739 downwards.
ACCTCAATTAATTGCGATAGACCGCAGCGTAAGTTATGAGCCATCCCAGCGAAGCGAGCACTGCGTACAAATCACATACCTCCGCATTCCGCGCATTGTTACGTCACTTCCGGCGGTCACGTGACCCTCGCATGGCATTAGATTGGATCGTGACGTCCGCCGCTGTCCATCGTATAACGTGAAACGGAGTATATTCTACAGGGGGAACAAAGCACCAGCAAAACAGCCACTCGAGTCAACACACATACAAAAGAAAGAGACACTTACACAGCGCTTACACTTACACAGCGCTTACACTTACACAGCGAGTATATTCGGATCACCACGGTCTCGATCAATCCCAAAAGGCCGACTGAACTACGCATGCGCGAAATCAGCAGTTCGTCTCGTGCGCGCGAGAGAACTCCGTGGCGTCCGTTGCCTTTGCGACGAAGAGTCGAAGACTGCTTGCCCGGTGACGCACAGCTTACATCCGCTTCCCAGCACCTCCTCTCCCACCCGGGCCGCTGGTCGCGCGACTAACACGTGACAGCAATGACGCTCGCGCCATCTGCGCTGCCGTTGGCGGCGGTGCGATAATGACATGCCCAGATATTGCTATGAATTGTCATTGAGCTCCTGTGGGTGACTACTACGCGAGAAGTGCCTGTCGGCTTAATAAGAATCACTGGACGGGACTTGATAAGGTTCGCGTTTCTTGCACCGTGGTTTGTCCTTCTGTGGTCATGTTAACGTATTCCGCGATCTAAATTATTTCCGAGTAATGGTAAAATGTCGGGGACTCGTCACGGCCGGTATTTCCTAAGCTGCAAGTAATGGTAGTTGTTAAAGCATCAAATGCTTTTTTTTTTTAACTGAACAGCCCTCCAGCCACAAAGTATTGTCCCTCAGTCCGCCCATCCTTGCATTTCCCGCTAAATTTACTGGGGAAACTAACTTGGGGATTAGATCCCGTGACGTCAATTGCTTTCACCTTACCAGGCGTAGCATGATCTATACACCGATTAAAGGCCCGTTCACACTCTTGCGACCTCTTAAACCTGGGTTCCTTAAAACTTCTTAAACCAGAGGACACACTGGCGCCATCTATTGGCTAGCAGTGTAAACTCGGCGGTCCGGCATATTTTTTTATTCTTCTCGCGCATTATCCTTTCTTTCTTGGCTCGAAAAACTTTTGTCAATGTTATAAACGAGCCTTTCTATGGGTATTACGCACATTTGACCTCGGAAATCCCGCAAAAACTTCGCTCTTGTGAAATGCTGTTCCAGGGTAACCGCATAAATGGCGCCACAATGCCAGTGTATTCCCTCGTTCTAAAAAAAAATTAAGAAGTTTTAAGGGATCTCGTCTCCCTCAGTCGTACTCGGTCGCAAGAGTGTGAACGGGCCTTAAGTTTCCCGCAAAAATCGGCGCTGAAATTCATGTCACGGGACCTATGACACGGATCAGTTTCCTAGCTAAATTTAGCGGAAAAATTGACTTAACGTGACCTTGCGTGACGTCTGCACCGATTCAGTTTCTCCACAAGATTCGGCGGGGAAGTTCATGTAACGTGACCGGTAAGACCAATCAGTTCCCCCTAGATCTTACCGGGAAAATTGATTTTACGTGACTCTACGTGACGTCTGCACCGATTCAATTTCCCCGCTGAACTTGGCGGTAAAATCCGTGCCACGTGGCCTCAACATGTTCGCTTTCCCCGCTAAGTTCAGCGAGAGAATTGACGTCACGTGACCTGACGATGAGTGGGAGCGGCGCACTGATACAATTTCTCCACTAACTCTAGCAGAACACTTCATACCAAGTGGACTGTGCACTTAGTTTTCCCCTCAATGTACCAATAAACTACAAAATAAAAATATGTTTTTTTATTTTTTTTTTTAAATTACGGTCTTAAGTCCTCTAGTGAGATGGTCCTCTGAACCATCTCACTTTGAGTACTGCATTTAAAACATCATATGAATTTGGATGTAAAGGTCGCTGACAATATTATTCAAGAACACGTACTAATATATTCTTTCTTTTTTTTTTTTCCTTTCAGTTCCTGAAAAGTTACCAGAATGACAATCGTAAGTGGCTACATGGACTTGCTCACGTAACGTCTTGGGAAAATGAGTGTCGTTTATTCTACTGCTGTGGGTTTCTACGTCCCTATGATTATCGGGGAGTTTCTTTTCATCATATAATCACCGAGGCTCGAACGCATTTGCGGATAATTGAAGGAGTGATTGAATCCCTGCCCCGCGACCTCTCCTTCTCCCGATGCCCTTACTCCTAGCGCATGTCCGGTCTTGTTTCGCATACTTGGATCGGGTTATTCCCTGTTTCGACTATACTCCTCGTATTACTCAATGGGTTAATCTAGGTAAAAGTAAAAAAAAAAAAATATGTATACTAATTTTGCACTTTCATGTAGCATAGAGTAGCTTCTAGGAGAAAAAAAATAAAACAAGGACGAAACATTGACGGGCACGATAGTAAGAACTCTTCATACTGTAAACAACATAATTTTCGCGGGCTCAAATTTTCGCGAATCGGGCCAAAGCTGAAAATTTGAAATTATTCGCGGGTTCTAATTTTCGCGAATCGAGTGTAGCTTACGTGGCCTTCACATATTGCCCGAATTGTTCGCGGGATGTATTTTGCGCGTTTTGAGGCGATTCGCGAAATCCGCGAAAATTAGGTCCTCGCGAAAACTTAGTCGTTTACTGTTTACCGAAGTTCACGTAATGAATGAATAAAAAAATTACCCTTAAGGCCACGGTCCCACTGAATGCGGCAGTTTAGGTACTTTTTGGCAGGTCATTACTCATCTTCTTTTGAACACTGTTTTGTGGGATTGATGTCGTTCGAAAGGCAAAGTAATCCTCTTTCATTTCATATTATGTATGTATTGGTTTATACTGCTCATGCGCATTTGTAGCGTTGCGATTATGATGGCGCGGACCCTCACTTGCTCCGCAGGTTCATGTTTCATGAAGAATCTATTAAAGATGACACGGTTCCAAAAGAGCAGTTTTGTTAAGATGATGTTGAAGCAGAATGTAACGGTGTATGTTTTTGGTATTTGCACTACTTTGTTTTGTTCATCCCTCCAAATATTGCCCTAAAATTGTAATTTTTCAGCACAAATATGTTTTTAATGACATGCGCTAGGGATATGAAATTAGCTACAGATGTAAAGCTTATAATTGGTAATATGCAAAAAAACAAAATTTAATGTTGTGTAATTTTTTTTTTTGTTTAGATATTCTATATCAAACGTAGCACTTTTTTGTACCTCGAGTCACGGTGCTTCAAATGCCGCTGAGGAAATAATTAAACTATGATAAAATCTTTTATGACATTTAGAACTACAATGGTTACCCAAAAGGGGGACGGTGGCTTTTTTTCATTTTCAAAGTCATAACGCTTCAGGAGCACTTCAAACTAACCTGTTTTTGACGTATATCTTTTTTGGACATCAAACATATTTATTGGCATCTAATAACATTTATTGCATGAAATAAATATACATTGCGATGTGTTCGATTTTCACAATGATCTTGCTTCGGTTTCTTGATAGGTGTAGAGCTTAGTTAATTTTAAAAACAATTAAAAACTGTTTGGGTGTTTTGTTGCGCTACCTGCCGGATGGCAGACAAAACTGCTGAATTCTAATGTTCAAGAAATTCTCGAGGGCGGCGTTGGCGTCTGTGTCATCATCAATGTCCATGTCTTTTTACCTTCACATTTAGAAAATATGTTAGAAGATTTACTATCGACAAATGAATGGTTTAAGTACTGGGTCAGGTTAATAAATCTAAGATAAATAATTACACAAGCGTAGTGTGATATAATCTGTTCATTATTTGATATGATTGAAATCGACAAACAATAAAGACGAAAAGGAAAAGAATACACCCGAGTTCACTTCATGCCCAGAGCCACTAAATGAGCTGCGCTTAGGGTATCGACACTCCGTTCCCCAACATTGTTGGGGGCGCCGCCATTTTGGGTCTTGTGCAGAGCAAACGCACCTGCTGATCGTCACGATTCAAAAGCACGACTTCCTCAGCCTTAGATTCGGTGTCAGGAAGCTGATGCAATATTGCTTTGCTCTGTCGCGGACTGTTTAAACATATGTGGAGGACGGAAAAGTGTTTCCTGTGATTTTAGATAAAGCTTCAGATAACTGGCAACCATGATTTTAAAGCCCCAATATGCCCAAGTGTCGTTACTCTGAAGCGTAGCTTATTTAATGACACTATTCATGCCCTTGTTCAAGGAGCTTGTAATACCTGAAGGGGCCATGACGTAAGCCCCTTGGGTTTCACTAGCCGCTACCTTTTGACGCCTGCCTCTTCCTCATTGTTCCCGCTAGTGCCACTAAATTAGCTACGCTTCAGAGTAGCGACACTTGGCCATATTGTGGCTTAAAATCATGGTTGCCAGTTATCTGAAGCTTCATCTGAAATCACAGGAAACGCTTTTCCGTCCTCCACAAATGTTTAAGCAGTTCGCGACAAAGCAAAGCAATATTACATGAGCCTCCTAACACCGAATCTAATGCTGAGGAAGTCGCACTTTTGAATCATGACGATCGGCAGTTGCGTCTGCTCTGCACAAGCACCAAAATGGCGCCACCCACAACAATGTAGGGGAACGAAGTGCCGACATTCTAAGCGCAGCTCATTCAGCGGCTCTAGTTCCCGCAAACCTCCTTTCCCCTGACTGAAACTGAAACTAAATATGAATAATGCACCATTATTATAGCGTATTTATTTATAACCAACTACACATGATGAGAGGAGGAAGCGGCCGGGTAGGAGAAACGCGGGTTTTATGAGTGACCGTTCTAACCTTCTCAGAAGAGAGAACGCCAGCTTGCGCTGGTTTCAAAAAGATCCAAAGAAAAGAGGCGGCACGCTGTGTTCGTAGTGATTGTGCGTCTAATTTATATACAGGTATATTTGAAGATCGACGATGGACGTCGATCGTCTCGAGGTAATGTAACGTAATAACATTATATAAATAATAAACATAATGAAGGACTGAACGACTCAATTTTTCAATTCATGAATTCTAATTTGGCGGTAGCCTATTGTACTGTTGATGAAGAGCAATATGAGGTGACGAGGTAATGATTAAATGATGAGGCTCTATAAGGACGACGACATTAGTGGGTATCGAACCACAACGTACAGTGCCAGACTTGTTTCAAGTATCGTGCACCCAAGGACTTGTCTTCACCCGCAATAGAACATGGTGTAATCAATGAGGATGCTGCATCCCCTGATCGACTGCTTGGAACAAATGGCCTCGTTGAGGTAAAGTGTCCCCGTTTCAAAAGATTCTTATAGCCTACCGAAACCGCAAAGGAGTATGAGGCGAAAAATAAAAAAAAGAAGCCTGGTGTGAAAGGTCCAAATCACCATCATAGCTTCTGCTACGAAATGCAAGGGCAGTTACACAATACACAAAGAGAATTTTGTGATTTCGTTATATTTACACTCAATGGCATTGATATATTCAACGTATTCAGAGGGATGACACCTTCTGGTCAAAGAACATGGAGCCTTTTCTACTCAAGATTTACATGAAAGGCCGGACTTCCGCTGGAATTCCTCACGTAGACGAGTTGTCCGATCGAATAAACTGTCATTACTCCCGATCTGGGAATCTCTCGATCTTCGCTCGTAGCCCATAGTGTCATGAGATCGAGGGGTGCGGCTTTTCGTCCGCCAAACATTGCTTCGGCGGGTGTTTTTCACGTGGAAGATGAGACCGTCGCGTGCTGCCGGAACAAGAACCCGGCGATTCTTCACTGAACTGCTTCTTCCGTAAGCTTTAAGAGGGCATTTTTCGTTTCATACACCATCTGTTCTTCGAGCCCGCTAGTTGCACGATGGTATGGTGCACTAATGTGGTGCCTGATGCTTCTCAAAAACTTGTATATTTTATTTGAAAGAATATTCGGCGCGTTATTAGAGAAAAGTATTTTCGGTAGGCCAAAAGTAGCGAAACGAGAGCGTAGAACGTCGATGACGCGTTTGGACGTCGAGGCATGCATCGTGTAAACTTCCAATCACTTACAGTACGCATCGACCATGACTCCGCAGATGCGGATACGTTTCGCCACCCACCGACTGAATAGTGGATCGTTTTCAGTTACTGTTCATGATGGCGCTAGACTCGAGGAAGACTTCGAGTCTTCCCGGAAAGGTAGCCCAGGTTCCAACACTTTTGTCGAAAGCGGTAAGTGCTCGAAACGTCGACAACGTCGGTAGCGATGTGCTGTGCTTGACACTTGACGCTTACCATTTGCTGAGAAGAAACTTGCTTGTTCGTCTGCCACGAGTCGTCCGATATGAGGTCATCACCGCAACTCCATCTCCCGACAAAGCAGGTCTTCATTGTCCGCATGTTCATAGTTAGCAATCATGTGAACTTATAAATTCCCGAACGCTCATCACTTGCCGTCGCTAAACGCCACTCAATCATAGCGTCTTCATCGAAAATAAACGTCTTGCTATTTATACTGATGCTATTCATCATATTCTTCCTGAACTGTACTTACAACATAATGTGTGTCGGTACTTCCGAAAATATTGCAACGGCCGTTTGTTTTCTGGGAACTACAATGTAACAACCTTTACAACATCTTTCGCATCCCGTAAAACACAATATTTCGTGACGTCACTTTTCAGTCGTCATTATAATGGCGAGGTAAATACCGTAAATCGCGAAGCAGTTTACTAGACGTCCACTTCCACTGGTGTCTTGGACGATTGAGTCTACTGAGCGTGCATTCCTGCAGAAAAAGTTTTCATTGATAGAATATTGACACGTCAATCAACAATTGATTCCTTCTTGGTAAAATTTATTGCGAAAGCCCGTGGCACCCGCCGAACCGCATGTCCCTATAGTATCAGCCTGACATTATCGCATACATGAGTTTGCTGGGCCACGCTATTGAGCCAGCTGAGCACAGCTGGCAGCGGCGCGAGCAAGGCCACGATGGGAACGTGATGGTGCTCGAGCCATCCCATTGTGAACCAGCATTTCGGCCAAACCACGGGTGCGTGTCGCCATCTATTGGTTGAACTAACGCCTTGTTCAAGATGGCTGCCGTGGGACCGCAGCCTTAAAGGGGTCATGAAACAATTTTCCACCTTTTTCCTGTTTAGCTTTCCTTCTCAACTCATGAATCGTGCTTAGTACCAAACAGCTTAATGAGACGGAAAGGGGGGAGTCCCCTCTTGCTCGGACTCTTGTTTGTGTACCGGGACACAGCCATTGTCCCCCTACAGGATTAGCCCGTCGCTCAAAATTCAGACACACGTTGCTTTCCCCACCCCGTTCTTCCCGAAGCTGACAATGCTGTGGAAGCTACGTGCTCGTTACCCCACCACACTTTTGCCACGTGATCGCGCTCTCTCGCGCAAACCCACGCGCGAGAGAGCGCGTGGGTATGCGGTCAGGTAATGAGGTGAGGTGATAAAAGGGAGGCGGCTGATTGGTTCGGCAAACGCGTAGCTTCCACTGCACTGTCAGCTATGGGGTGAAGGGAATAAGTGAGGTCCAGTGTCGTATGACGTGCGTTTGGGCCCGGTGACGCGCTTTGGAGACCGCGGATGTATCACAGTGAAAAGGCAGAGTGCTTACGAAGGGAAGGAGGTACGAAATAGTCTGCTGTGTTTTCAAACTTTCGTACCGAAAGTTAGGCTTTTGACTTTCTAGTTTTTTATTTTGAACGATATGCTATTAGTAAAATCCCATTCTAAATAAATTTATCCCAGCCGAAAATTCGTTTTATGGGCCCTTTAAATTTATTTTACCATACTGTCACAATCTGAAGCATCCCTTTAGTATACATTTACGAACATCGTTTTTTAGCGGTGGGTCCGCGTGTCAACCCAGGCTGGCAGGTAAGATGTGCACCCTAATGCTAACACAGATGTGTGAACCATTAATTCTTTACTTGCTGTCTCGCTCCTAAAGGCGGTGAAGACTCGTAAAATGATGCCTTCCAACCTTTTCCTCTGGTCGCGACCGTCATGGTCAGAAATAAGAATATTGTCCTCATAAAACTAGGGTTAGTCTTCATGCGGGCTTGTGGAAGTTTTCCAAAGTGTGGTGTCAAACGGAGACTTGGCCAGAGCGAAAAAGACGTTTGCAATGATAAAAAAAAAGGACAGACGATGTTTTAACGCTGATCAAGACGTTGTTTCTCTCCATTTTGTCAAAATTCTTTAAACATTTTTTGTTTCTGCTCAGTCCTTGGGTATTATTACTATGATATTATCGTTATCGTCTTTTTTTTATCAAATGAGGCCAGATGAGGAAGCTTTGAAATCTGGTTGCAAATGCTGCTGCTACATTTTTAACGAAGACTGGGCGTTTTCGTCTCTATGGTTTATTTAGAAAAGCAAGGGTCTCTTCTCCCTCAAACTTCTCAAAATAGTTGATGCCAATGTGCGCCTGATAAAAAGTTGGATAAAAATTCCCATGCATGGTTCGACCTTCCCGCAGAATTCGTTGTAAACAGAAATCATTGCCAGAAAAAAATGGCAAGACAAAACGGCATTCTGACGCAAGGGTATCCCGTTGAGAACGGTGATTGGACGTTTGACATGTTCCCCCTTTCAGCACAACCAACTGATTTTTTTTCTTTTCCAGATTGATTTTAGTTTCTCTTCATTACTTGGCCTTCTCCCATTGGTGAAAGTGATTCGCTATCCACGTGTCCTTCGACACAATTGTTGCAGCAGAAAGTTTAAGAAAAAATGCATGCTCTTTTCTGTCTAAAAAAAAACAAAAAAAAGTTTGTTTAGTGGACAGTGTAGGCTCTCAACCGAACAGACGGTGGGCTGGTCACGCATAGCAAATTCTAGTGCTTATGCAGGAAGTTTGATTTAACTTCAAACAGATATATGGAAGAAAAACAAATCCTCGAACGCTACAAATATTCTTTCTGCGCTTGTGATTCATACACCCAGGGAAACATAATAGAGACCTTTTGTATTGCGTATAGGAACAAACGTATAGAAAAGTATATAACATGCAACGCTAACGAAAACGGACAGTGATGGCGTCCGCTCGTATGCGCAACGCTGACTAATATAAGGGGCCAATCGTCACGATTGGTTGGATCATTAACTAAGATTTGTGAATTGACCTTCTAATTTAGGGAAATAAACATATGGCTGAATTTGAAACTTGATGTCAATTTGTCCTTTGAAGTCAATTTCAGAAACTTGTGGACCGCCCTGAAAAACAGAGGGGTGCGCTAAGTCACCACTCGTACAACAGTCCCGAGACTGGCTCTACGAAAATGCGGGTGATAATCTTGTCGTGCGTGTTTTCGCACAGCCGGCCTTACGCCGGTTGTACGAGTGGTACTTTACGGCAACCAGGCGCTTCCCAAACGCTTAACCTATTTAAAAAAAAAAATACTGATTTAGTGGTTTCTGATGTTCTCAGCAAGTTTCTGACTGAAACAATATGAATATTTTTATAAATAAAAAATTAATGACCAAGATTCGGTATTTATTTCACTTATTGTAAACATTAGCTCACTCTGTTCTGTCCCATGGCAGTAAAACTCAACTACATAGACCGCATTGCTCTGCCCTTCACGGCTTTTTTTGCGATGAATTTATTTTAGTTAACTATCAATCGCCCTGTACGTTTGCGCTAGATTCACTAACGCAACTGCAATAAATGATTTTTTTTGTTGTTTTTTATAAACGTGTAAAAACGTAGGTGGTAACATACATACAAGTATACCGATGCTTTAAAGCGCAGCTCTTAGGCGCTCGTTCTCGTGTTTCGCGGCGTCGCCGTCACCGTCCCGGTCGCCGTCGGCGTAACCGCGCGCGTTGCATTATGGGATGTCACGGACCTATACACGAATTGAATTCCCCGCTTAATTTAGCGAAGAAACTGAATTTGTGTGTAGGTCTGTGACGTCCCATAATGTAACACTGTGCATTCAGTTTTCCCTCTAAATTTAGCGGTAAAACTGACGTCACATGACCTCGACACCGAGTCAGTTTCCGCGCTAAATTTAGCGGAAAAATTGGATTGGTGTTGAGGTCACGTGACGTCAATTTTCCCACAAAATCTAGCGGAGAAACTGAATTTGTTAATAGGTATGACTTGACACGAAGTCATGTGATGTCATTTTCCCCGCTAAATTTAGCGGGGAAACTAAATTGGTGTTGAGTTCACGTGACTTCAATTTTCCAGATAAATTTAGCGGGGAAACTGCTGGAGGACGAGAGGTTATGGAGGAGAAGGAGGGGAGGAGCAGGAGGAGGAGGAGGGGTAGGAAGAGTAGAGAAGGAAGAGGAAAGGTGGGAAAAGGGAGGGTCCTCCGTACCATCCCTCCTCCTTCTCCTTTCCCATACCCTCCCCTCCTCATACTCTTCTGCCTAGTTCTCCTCCTCTCTGCCCTCCCTCTCTTCTCCTGCGTACCCTCCCGTCACAGTATATCGCAAAATGCAAAATACCTCAAGAGCTGAACTCTAATTTCGTGCTACAAAGATTTCCAAACGTCTTTCAATTTTTTTTTATGTTCATTCAGTAGAATCAAAGGAGGAACTTGGAAGTTTTTTAGCACGCTGCCCCATCCTGGTTACGCAACGCGACCGTATTAAATATGCAGCTTATTGGACTCGACACATTGCATGATTCCTTTTTTTTTTCACTGCAAATTTGACCGATTGAGGTTTAAACAGAGTTATTTCAATGAAGATATTTTATGTGTGTCAGGCAGCCGGAATAAAAATGCCTGAACTTAACTTAGGACACCTCAATAACTAATAAACTAAGAAAACCATTGTTTATTAAAAAAAAAACGAAAGTGATTGAGATTTTGTTTTATTTGCTGTCTTGTGTGGACGCGAAAATACCTTAGAGTATGTCGCGGTGACAGCTCACGGCAGCGCTTCTCTTCATCGGAATAACATACACATATACCTTTTCAGTTCACCTTCGTTGTCAGCCACGTAGCTCTTACATCCGGTATGTTTGAAGAAAAACAATAAAAGAAAACATTACAACCTAGAACAAGTAAAACATATACAAAAGAAGAAAAAAAAACAGGCATTGAAAATCGCGATAATACCATGAACCTCATTGAGTTGCGCGGCGAGGGAAAAACAATATTTTACCGCGCGCCGGAAGTTCCACGATTAAAGATGGCGACCACTACACAAAAAAAATGTCCATAGGCGCGATTCGTAATGCACCGCAGCGGAGGCTACGAGCTACAGGAGCCAATTTATAGCTCGAGCCTCGCAGCTTGACACGAGGCCTTCCGGTTGGGTGGAGCGAGGTGCGGATTGTGCACTCACGTCGCGCGCGTTGGATTGGCTAAGATGGCACGTGACGCCCCTTAGAGTACAGTGTGAGGTGTGATGGAATATAGGCTGTGTTGCAAATCTCACCCAATTGGATCAAAGTTACTCCAGCGGATCGTATTACTTGACAAGAAAGATTAAAAAATTCTTGACGCGGGTAGGTTTGAGAACGCCTAGGTCCAAAACCCTTACGCTGGAGTACTGTCGAGTAAATTTTGGAACACGGCCTTAGTATCATCCCACTTCAACTTATGCTTCGATATAGCGTGGATACTTTTCCGAGCGATTAACTTCTTTTGTAGCAATGGTGTATGTTAAATAAAACACAGTTAAACTTATTTAACACTTCGTTAAAGCCGCCTTTTTGCAATAAAAAAAACCCTGCATCTCATCAGACAATTTATGTAGAATAGCAATGTTTCTCGCGATTTCTCCTTGAAACGTCAATCTAGGTTATGTCAAATGGTTTTTGGATATGGGTAAGTGGACACATTGTGATACAAAATGGCTACAGTTGAACACAAAAAGGTGGTTCTGACACAAGGTCACATAATTTTCACACTTGTGTTTGCTTAGGACACGGGTGAAGTTCTTGTGATGCCTTACGACGAAAAAACACACTGGCACACTGGCGCCATGAAAGGTGACCATGGAACTGCATTTCACTACAGCGAAGTTTTTGCCGTATCTGCGAAATCAAATGAATGTACTATCTATGGGAAATTGTCGTTTATGAATTATGAAATTGTCCAAAAGCGCTTCGGCCGAAGAAAGAAAGAATGACGCTAAAAAAAGTAAATATATCGACAATGAGTGTTCCATGACCACCCGATAGACGGCGCCAGTAAGTACTCTTGTCGTAAGAGATTTAAAAAAAAAAAAAAAGTATCAAGGCCCATAGTCGCAAGCCGTTTGCAAGTGTGTGAACACAGCTTTTTGAATTCTTACCGAGTTAATTTCCCGCTCAGTCTAAAGTCTTTTGAAATTCTACTGAAATCTCGCGGAAAACCAGCAAATTGAAATGCTTAGACCGGTATACCGCAGTCCTTATTCATCTGAAAGCGCTCCGCCCCTGTGGCCCACGACCTCGGCTCGGCCGTAAGCCCCTGTGGCTCGGTCGTAAAATAGAAATTACGGACCCTCTCTACCCATGCATTGTCGTGAAACAAGAATTGCCTAAAGAGGTGTTTGCGAGTACAACTGCATCAATCGATCAGGCATTTGTCGACAACGACTATAGGGGAAACGGCGAGTTTTCAGTTTTGCTTCGTGCACGACCGCCTTCTGTGCGTTTGATGGGTTCTGCACGCGGAGAGTTCGGGGAGGGTCCGGCACGGGGATTGCGTAGTTGGAGCGCACGCCAGGATGTTGCCCATCTACAAATCACAGTTATATTTCTGTTAAAGATCTTTCCTACGAATGTCCCATCCGTTTTCCTGAAGCTCTCTGAAGGATTAGCTATACTGCTTTTCGTCCGCGGGCGCCCGTCTATTCTAGGTTTTTGCAGCATTCGCTGCATATGTCTCGAACACAGACTGTTCGACTAGGCTACGGTCAGGGTATTATCTTTCTTTTTTTGTTTGGTATCGTAGTTTCATCTTGTGTAGCGGATCTTTAGACGTTGAACATTTTGTGTTGGTTAAGTGGGTTTTTCAAGTGCACGCTGATGGAATTCCTGGCTCCGTCTCTCTGTGTGGTGTTCATGTAAAAATAGGGCACTTCGTGTCCGGGTCGTTTCCAAAGTGTCTGCTCGACTTTGAGAGGCAACCAAAAACTGCTGTTGTGTGGTGTTTTAATAAAAAAAAAAAAAAAACAATACCAAAAATGAGTGATGTTGGAGTTTGGTAAAACAATTTTTGCTTTGATTACACAAGTCGTAAAAACATTTTCTTCCCTTCGACACTTATCCCCTAAGAAATATTTGAAACAAATCCGAATGACTTTCAGCTAGAAACCCTGGTCGAGTAATAGAGTGCATTTCAGCACCACTGGTCACCACGGTTTGCAAATCATTTTCCAGGTTGTTTTCTTTTTCCGTTGCCTCAGTGTCCAAAATAAGTGCGTTGTGTGCGTGTTCAGTCAACAGCAAGTTAGATGGCCCCAGTGGGTGACTGGTGTCTCCGGCGTATATCAGTCATTTAGCCAGTCCAGTACCTCTGCTAGTCTTGGGTCGTTAACGTACGTCATGCGAAACACGACGGCAGGAGGGTGGGATCCTCATCCAGAAGTTCGACGTAGCATGTACAGAGTATGAGATATATGTTATTCTTTGTGCTGCCAAATACACGCCTCTTGCATGTTTTTGTAGCGGAGCCACAACAGCTCGCTCGCAAAACGAGGGACGATGTCACGACGTACGTGACCAATCAAAGATAGGAGGGAGGTCCGCAGGACACCCTGCGGCCTTCGGCGGAGCTCCTTGCTGCCCTCGTAAAGGTAGTGCAAAAGCGCTTTACCTTTGCGTGTTTTAGCAACTCAAAATGAAGTAACGTTGAGTTTTGTTTTGTTTTTTTTCGAAGAAAAAAGGTTACTTTAAAGGGATGTCATAAAAGTTTGACGTTCATTTAAATAACCATATGTGGCTGCCTCCTCGAGCGTGCCGCACGAGTTGTCAAACTTTTTCCGACTTTGTAGCGCATTAAGCGGTGGCGTGTGTCGGCGGTCAGTAAAACGTCCAATTTTATTGCGATATTAGGATTGCGGTGAAGAAAAAATGAAGCTACGAAAACCTTAACTACAGACAGTCCCTCAGTAGAGGCATTTTTTTTCTCTAAAGTGTTCTAGCGTCCCTATGATTTGGTAACGTTGATATCTTTATCGATAATTTTTCCTTTAAAAGGTGCACGAAAGAGTTTTCTTTACTCTAAGTGCAGTTCTATCACTTGAACTTGATGCACCTGCTTGGCGTAGTCTAGAAGACCACAAGTTATCAGTATGTTCGCCCGGTTCTACAAAAAACGAGCGAACGAGGACCGTAGTGCTCAATATTAAAAAAATAAACGTGAGGTGCTCATTTTTATCACTTGTGGTTTTAAATGCATAGAATGTTTGGGGCCAGCCTGTGGGATTTTGCGTCCGCGCCTTGTAGCCCCATGAAGTCAAAGTATCACTAGGCATTATGACGTCACGTCTGACTATGATGTCACATGATACTGTGACGCCACGTGACTTCGTGAGTCACGTGAATTCATTACCTTGGGCTGCATTTTTATCTCACATGGCTTAATGACGTCACGTGGCTTTTTAGTGTGATATGATTGAATTTCGTTTTACTATGCAGAATAAATGGCTGTATTTAGGGTGTTGCGGAGGTTGGCCTGTCCAAATGTCTGCCTCGGGAGCTGGCTCGTGGTCCTCTTCCGCTCGTCGTTTTTTTCCTCCATCAAAATATATTCACAAAACCCTCGCAATGTGTCCTTGAGTGGCCACCTTACTGTGCCTCTAAAATGCGCACCGCGAAAAGGGTGTACTAATTCTGTACGTTTAGTGCACCTTTGGTAAATGCCAGAGACAGTCAATTTTCTAGACTTGGTGAAGCAACTGATAAAGTTAGAGCTGTTTAAAAATAGTGTGAAACATTTGAGTGCGACTTGACTGCACGTTCTCTTGCCCCTCTCAACGTAAAAATGGCTATCAAGGTTTTTGAAATGGGGAGTTTGACCGGCGCCACGTGAACGGCGTTGTGTAGTAGCAGCGCCTGGGTGGCCATTTTAATGTATAGTCAAACACCGCAGGCACACTAGACGTTCGCTGCGATGCCAAGGACCTAAAGTAAGGTGAAGGTGAGGAAAGTGCTTGAGCACTAAATGATTCCACTAAGGCATGACATGACGCACACACACAAAGAGCTGTGCGTCGTGTCCTCTGTGCAATCGTCTAGTATTCAAGCTGCTTCCTCACCATTAATGGCACGTACCAACTAGCCCAACTCAAACCGGAAAGGTGAAGGTTGTCTTGAATTTGTTGGTGGTAGTGCATGACGTAATTACATGTAGTTAATCTGCCGTCGTTTTGTTATTTATTTGTAGGGAGCATATGGCGATACCACCTAGATACAAAATCGTAATGCTGGATTTTTCCCAGATTAGGCACGAGTGTTGTGTCAACGTTCGGCTGGGATTCGTGTTCTTATTTATTTGAACTCAGGTTCCGGCCGAATTCCGACGTAGCATTCCTGTCCAATTTGTTACCGGCGCTGGCCCACAACATAGAAAATTCAGCACTCTCTCTTTCTATATAAATGAAGTCGGGTATTGGCTCTCCGATTCCTCGAACCATTCAGTGTAACGGTATACTTTTTTGGTTATTGTGTAGGTTATTATATTTTAATAGAACTTTCGATATGGCAAGAAAAAGCTGAAAGCACCGAGATTTACGATTCCATGATCATAGAAAGAACGACACAGATAGGAACAATTGTGCTCAAAATGTTTAAACAATTGAGTGAAACTCGCATTACGAGACGCAACTCTGGCTGAATTTTTGTGATTTCCAGGCCCCGTGTGTCAGACAGAGGCATCCCAGTTGCATCGACGAAGGAGAATCGTCGGAGGGAGGAGTGCTGAACCGGATGACTTTGGTTATATGGTTGGTGCGCTTTGATAATTTTCTTTTTTCAGTTCGAAGCATTGTTTTACGTCATTACGTGAAATTACGGAGCTGATTAAACGTTTTTGCAAGTCTTTCTTCAGAAGAATGAATGGGACTGAATCTTCCATATATATAAAGAAACTTGTTTTAAATATGAAATGGGTCGTACACCACATTGAACGAAAAACTTGCAACAGCAGTTGCGACCCCCCAATCCGCGAGAGGAACGGCGTTACTGCGCCACTAACTAAAAAAATAAATATATATTTTTCCGCCCCAGAAAAAAAAAAAAAAACTTTTGGAAGTGCAACTTTTTTTTTTTTCATTGGCGATAGAGAGAAGCAACCAACCATGTGCCTTATCAGCAACGCGCCATGGCGCAGTAGCGTTGTCTAAAGCCCCTCTATCCTAGGAAATGTGGCGCCATTCGTTTTTGTGGAGATGCTCGAGACATGCGCCGCGCGCCACTTCTGGGAAGAACATGGCGTCTGAAATCTAGCTCAGGGCTGTGCTGCGCCGCCATGATCTTCCAAAAGGCTGCACGTTGCACGCGCCTCGTGCATCGACGCACCTTGCGATACTTTTGATACATGAAGGGACTTTACCGTTGTCTCCTATGCGGGGACTGTATCTTCCTGTTCGTGCTTAATAACAGACTGTTCGGAACTCCAGAAGAGGGGACGCCCTCCAGCGTCAAAGACGTGACTTTTAGGAACGGTGACCTCGATGTTTAGTCACGTTCGGCCAAAACATTTACTCAATACTAAGTCAATTCCTTCGTGAAATATTTAAAAAAAAATATTTTGAACATCACTAGATAATATATTGTTCTTGATTCTTATGATTATGGAATTAATGATTTGTGTCACCTTCCTTAAATATGCAAAACAGCTTCAATGTCTTCTTTTTTTAGCAAGTTCTATACTCTGTTTCCCCTTATGATGTACCGCAGGAAAGGATACAAGCGCGAGCTTCTTGCTCCAGGGCAGATCTCGGCGGCACAAGCTCTCGTGCGTTAAAGGGATGCTGAACCGAGATCTGGATTCAACAAAACACGTCGGAAAAAGCGTGCCACGGGATGCTACAAACACCAAAACATCACTCATACAGTGATATCTCGAACGGATAACCGTATTTTTCAAAAAAAAAAAAAAGGAGGCGCATTTGACAGATATGTTTACGTCCCGTTTCTCCGAGAAGGAGAGGGAACGGCCTCGCGTCTTCTCCGCCTCGCCGCCTTGAGGGGGCGAAGCGAAGAGAGGGGGAAACAAGATATCTTGACGTCACGCGCCTCGTCGGCCTCGTTCAATCTTGACCTCTTTTTACAAAAATATGGCCGTCCATTCGAGATATCGCCTTACGACTAGGGATGCCGCGAACCACCCAAGGTTCGAATTCGAAAGGTTTCGATATTTTCGAACCGAACAGATGTTCGAAATCGAAAGGTTTCGATATTTTCGACCGTACGGAGGTTCGAATTCGAAAAATTCGCAACTTTCAAAAATCGTGGAGTTTCGAATTCGAAAAGTTCGAAGCTTTCACGGTTTCAAAAAGTTCGGGTTCGATTATTTCGAATATTTTTTTACTTGAGGTTCGAGAAATTCGAAGATTTCGAACTTTCCTAACTTGAAATTCGAGAGATCGAATGTTTCGAATTTCTTTGGATTTGAAATTCGAACAATTCGAACGTTTCGAATTCTTTTAAACATAAAGTTCGATAAATTCGAAGATTTCGAATTTCTTCCTACATAAAGTTAAAAAGTTCGAAAGTTTCGATTCTCTTTCAGGGCTAAATTCGAAAAAAAAAACAAAAAAACCTTCGAAGGTTTTCAATTTTTTTAGAGTCCAAGTGCGCAAAGTTCGAGGTCCGGTTTTAATGTTCCGCCACACTTTCATTTTCAAATAACGTTTTCACGCCTCACTGGTTTTCACGAAATCAGGTTTAAAAAAGTTCGGGTGTGATATTTAGACTGCGCGAAGTTGGTCAGGCAATTAAATGAGACGACGAGTTTCCCGGATGTGCTGGAATATTTGCCAGTGCAGAGTGACGTGTGACCATAGATCAGTAATTGTGACCGCCTGCCCGGGGTGGTCATTAACGTGCATCACGAAGTAGTGATCACACGAACGCACTGTTCAACGATACTCATCCAGTTTGAAACGGCCAGGGGCAGGCAGGTGGTTGAGGCTCAGAAAAACCTTGAAGCGATCAGCAAAACTGCCTCCCTACCCCCTTGCACGCTGCTAATAATCCAAATCGAACGCCGCCCAAACGACGCCGTACATGATGTTTGTATATGATGGAAAACCCTGAGACTGGGAATGAAATTTGAAAAAAAAAAGCGTAAGAAGACAGAAGAAAGGGGACAGGACAACGCCTCAAACTCAGCTCTGGGAATGAAATTTGAAAGAAAAAGTGTAAGAAGACAGAAAAAAGGGGACAGCACAACGTCTCAAACTGAGCTCAGGACAACGTCTCAAACTCAACTCAGCTGAAAAGTCAGCTCAGGACAGCGTCTCAAACTCAACTCAGCTGGAAAGTCAGCTCAGCACAACGTCTCAAACTCAACTCAGCTGAAAAGTCAGCTCAGGACAGCGTCTCAAACTCAACTCAGCTGAAAAGCCAGCTCAGGACAACGTCTGAAACTGAACTCAGCTGAGTTTGAGACGCTATCCTGTCCCATTTTTTCTTTCTTCTTACACTATTTCTTGCGAATTTCATTCCCAGTCTCAGGATTTTGCATCATGATCAGCATACATCAGCTTGCCTGCACCTTGACAATTTTTTTTGTTTTTAATTGCTTTGGAGGTTTATTTTCGGGGACAGAAGAAACGCCGAGCAAAAAGCACAGAAGCTGATACAACTTGAGGTCGGGGAGCGTTCATACCAGTGGCGTCGGAAGAGGAAAAACGGGGGCCTCCAGTCTCTCCCCCCCCCCCCCCAGATATTTCGGACTGTTAAAGTAAACAATACGGGGAAAGAGGGCATGGTCGAGCTTATTTTAATCTGAAATTATTTAGGCATATGTATAGCTACTGTCGCTCTTCTGCAAAAAGATCGCGTAAATGGTCATTGTTAGAAACTCGTTGTCAGAAGGCACTACTCATCAAATGCTCGGTGGCTCGGAAGTTCAAAGCTATGTCTTTTAGACCTAAATAACTGTGCCATTGGTAAAAAAATAATAAATAAATAAACATAACAATAAATGCAAAAATAAAAAGCAGGAGAGAAAAAAAAAAACTATCAAGAACCCGCCGGAAGTGTTGTATTCTAGCATATTCAGAGGCCCAAAACTATGAAACAAGTTTCTCCTACCAAAATGTGTACAGGCAAAGAGAAACACGTCACAAGAACCGTGAAATGAGAAAACAAAATTAAAAATGATTTTTTAATATGACGTGCTGAACTTGAACAATTTTACAAATCTTCTCTCATGAGTTAATTTATTCCCCAACGTGAAAAAAACAATAAATACATGATTTTGTATTCTGCAGATGGTAATGATATGTACTGTCTGTGGTATTAATTTAAATGCGATACCTCAAACAATGTAGACGAAAAAAATTACCAAGTTTAGGGCGTAATTGCCCGTAGATACATGTTTGGATATTTCTTCGAAACTCGTCTTGAACAACAATAATCATATCTTAAGACGACACTTACCTAGGCTATACATAAATCATTCTTAAAAAGTTTAACATCTCTACCATAAATAGCTCAAATATGGCACAGACGACAATTGTCAAAAACCCGTCGTCCTTCCTCGCTCCTTCGGGAATCTATTTCTTTAAACCCAGCATGCCAGATGATTGAAATAAACGGCATTGTCTTTCGCAAGGAATGCGGCACCGCATGTAAAACTGAAAAAAAAAAAATGTTACAATGTATCTCACTGCTTGAATCCAAATGAAACCGCCTGCCGGTCTTTCGAAGTTCCACGAACTTCGAACTTTTACCTTAAAAGTTCGAAGTTCGTCGAACTTTTGACTTTTCTGGAACCGAAAGTTCGACAATTTTCGAATTCTTTAGATTAATAAGTTCGAAAGTTCGAAACTTATCGAATTTCTTAGCGTAGGAAGTTCAAAAGTTCGAAAAGCTTCGACCTTTTTAGTGCAAGAAGGTCGAAAGTTCGAAAATCATCGAATTTTTCAGTCTATCAAGTTCGAAAGTTCGACAAGCATCGAAGTTTGCAGCGTAATAAGTTCGAAATTTCGAAAAGCGTCGAACTTCTTAGTTAATAAGTTCGAAAATTCGACTTCCGTCGAATTTCTCGATATGGAAAGTTCGAAAATTCGTAATCTTTCGAACCTTTCGAACCGCTTGATTTGATCATTGAACCTTCAGTTCGAAAAAAGTTCGCGGCATCCCTACTTACGACTAGTGTTGTAGGGATTGTAGCGTCCCGCCTACATCTCCTCTATTGTTTTATTATTTTTTTTTTAAATCCAAATTTCGGTTCACCATCCCTTTAAGAACGGCTCCCAACGCTATGAGCTCGCGCTTCTAGCCTTATCTGCGGTACAACAAAAGGTGAAACGGAGTATAGGGTTTTAATCTTGTCTTAAAGATCTGTTCAAATTTAGTACGCAGGAATGTGCCCGAGCTCGTTTTCCTGTTTGTATCTCTATTTGTTTCAGAATGGCGCGTACTTGCTATAAACCGCGGGTGGTAGAGGCCTCAGTCAAGCAAGAATCCCATTTGTCTCTACCTTCCTATTGGGCCTGGCCCTTGAGAAGCCAAACATACTTGAAACTTCAAAGCACTCGCGGCCGGGCGACGGGAATGTGAAACGAAAACTGCACTATATACCGCTACGACACGGTACAATGTAATGTCAGTTCCATGGGCTCACATTACTTGATCGGCGAATAAGCTCACGATCCTTACTACGAGCGTCGCACGTGCACCACGATGCGCCAAGGGTGGCGCTCGCTGATCGGACGATCAGCCAATGTCAGTCGATGAAACTGACATTACATTTTTACCTTGCGGCTGTCTCCCTCCCTAAAGAATTATTTTATTACGGTCAATACTAGTTTAGGTAGTTTCCCTCCTACAGTGTTTCATGCCTTATAAACCCAGTACCTATGGCCAAAGTGGTCGTTTTGCTGACTGTGATAGGCTTCAACCCTGTGCTCAAAAGGGGACCTTGGATGCGCGCGTGCCACCAGTTTAACATCTTGAGACGCGTTAACGCTATACTTAGGAACGCGTCACCGATATCTGCGCAAGCTCAACTTGAAACACTTTCAATAAATGCGCGCTAATTTCTCAGTTGTTTTTTTTTCCCTGACACACATTAAATTGTGTGTCAGACTCCCCATTAAATTTCCCCGCTAGATTTAGCGGGGAACTTTACCCATCATGCACCGCGCGGTTACGCCAACGCCGACGCCGCTCAAGCCGGAAACGGGCGCCTAAGAGCTGCACTCCAATATCGGCACCTCGCACAACCAGGTTATTACACAACAACTGACCGCAAATGCCTTTGACGGCCAAATCGTGTGTTGGCCGACAGCACTGTTCTCTCGACTTTGGAACCACCTTCCGTAAAGTTTCTACAATTGAAAGTACAGTCCACTAGTCCCTCCCTACCTGTAAAGTCTCCACCTCCCACGACGAGTGGTATACTCTTGACTGCCCTTTCACAGTCAAAGCCGGTTCCCGTTCAGTTACGCCGCCCAAGCCAAATTTCCACCTGGTTTCCTAAAGCCACCTATGTTTGGTATAATAAGTGTTGCGTCAGGTTACGGTCATGTTCAAGAACCTGTGTGTCCAAATCTGCACTTCGCACAGCCCGGTTATAACATAATATTTTGGGTCCAATATTGGGTTCAATATAGAGCTTTATTGCTTCATTCGTTCGAAACATAACTTTCACACCTGCTGTCTTAGTGAAACTTGGCACACTTAGTGCACAAACTTAGTGAACATCTCACTCGCCTCCAAATATCATTGTCCAAACAGTCCTACTGTTCTAGCGACGACCGAAACAAATTTCCGACTGAGACAGTTGTGAACACAAATTTCTTTAGTGAACATCTCACTCGCCTCCAAATATCATCGTCCCAGCAGTCCTACGTTTACAGCGACGAGCCGAACGAATTACCCACTGAGAGCTATTATGGTGGCGGCCATCTTGCTTTTCGGAAAATTGCTCAAACCCCTTTTTCGACCGCAACTAGAAAAAAACCCTATTTGCGACTCAAACTCAATATATAAGAAGCGGTGAACAGCTAGATGCCCTTCTTAGGTCTGCCCCAGCACTCATGCAACGTCACCCTCAACGTTTCGGCTCAAAAAGTAAAAGTTCTGTCCGTGCGCGCTTCCGCCGCCACAGCTTCGCATGCGAAAAGGCGCCAATGGCTGCTGAACGCTCCTCACTGTCGAACGCCAGCTCCTCCGCTAGGGGCGCTACGCGCGTTTTTCAAAGCGCCCCCTATAGTTCCCGCACGGAGCGTATAGCCGCGGGCACACTGCTCGCGGATCATAAAAAAATTCGCAGGGTTTGCTGCAGACACGATGACTGGATTATCTGCAGATACACCAAGAGAATGTTATCAGCACGGTTGCTTTAAACGTCTGTAAACTTAATTGGAACATGACTTCAGAAAGTTTCTGCATGACGAATGTGTCGGGACCGTCATACAAGGAAGAGATACGCCTCAGACATTAGACAGTTTGAGGGAACCGTTTTTTTCACATCCGATACGGTACGGTGGGCCCCCGGTACGGACTGCGCATGCGCGACTGCACGCGTGCTGCCGCAGAATACTCCCGCATGCGCAGTTCGTTCTGGAGGGCCCACCGTACCGTAACGGATGTGCAAAAAATGGTTACCTAAAACTCTCTATGAGCTGCAGACTGTGTTTTGTACGATTTATTAGCATGTGTGATCGCGGCTTTAGGCGACTCGGTGAATGTGGCACGGACTGCGGAAACTTCTGAGTAGAAACAATCATAGCACTTAAGAAGCTCGCACCCGCTGAATTTAAGGATCGAGTGACTATAGAGAAATCAAAGACGCTCGGCTGCAATGCTCTCTGTCATCGATTCGCCATCAATCACTGAGGAGGGAACGATATCCCTCCTCAGTGATGGACTGGGGAAAAATGCGTGCGACGAAGAGATTGAGGAGAACAGGTGGGAATATTTTAAAATTATTAGGGACTTTACGTGCGATCTCAAACGGAATTTGTGTTATACTTTCCTTGTGTTGCGTTCATCTGCTTCTTAGAATTAATGACTTCGCGCAATTTCCTGGGGTATTTTCGTTTGTCGCAAGATTTGTGCCATTGTGTATGCTATAAATCATCCCCTCCTGCAACGGCCTTCAGGAAAAGGCCGATGGTATTAATAAATAAAAAAAAAAATCTTGCCAGCGTTACGTGATGTACTGCAGTGGCCTCTATGTACAAACATAATTAAAATCCAGGTTGATGTACGTGCTATTTCTCGCGAGATGTAAAAGAAATGGGAAAAAATAGGGTGCTTACAACGTGTTATAAAAAATGCCTAATGGTTATATTCTAGTCCGGTGCAGAGAACAAACACCGGTTTGTTTGTACCAACGTGAAAACTGGAGCTCATAGAAGGCACGGGCTACCACCCAAAGAACATCGCTTGCTCACAAAAACGTGCTTTAGTGGTCACTTGGTGACACTCGACTATAACTAATCTTCCTAATACGTAGTTCATTATTCAGCGATCTTTTTTTTATGATTTTCTAGTGTGGTGGGGCTGGTGTTTATTATTCGATGTCAACAGCTCTTTGCCTTCTCCTCAAGGCGACGACTCTGTGGCAGGAGACTAGATTTTGTTGTTATTTCTACAAGAACTTCCCACTGGCTCAGTAGGTGCCTAGTTTAATAGACCGCCTTATTGGGGAATTGTAGTAGACCGTTTCCGCAGCTCGCTAAGCACCCGGATAGCGCTCCGTAATCCACCACAAGACCTTGAACTATGCAGACAAAGCTGGCGGCGCGCATGCGCAGCTGCGGCGTTTTCTTCAGGGATACCGTAGCGAAGGAGAAAAACGGTCTACTACAATTCTCTATTGTCGTTCCACAGCCAAATCGGTGGAAGCATTGCTCGATGAAAACGCCAAAACAGGAGGCAAGAAGTTTGGAACTACGCTGCCTAGAGCACGTCTTCGACTGGTTTGCTTAGCGTATTATCCCGCCCGTACATCGAAAGCGGTCTTGAAGAGGCAACACATGACGTCCCGAAAGCTGGAGTGTCATGCTGTCGGACGCCGCGATCCTGGCAGTTGGTCGCAGAAATGCTGGTGAAAAGCACGAGCGAACGTGAGTGTCGCTGTCGTCGCGGCAGCCCAGCTCCCGGCTCCGGAAGCTTCCGTGGACTGCCACACCATAGCCCCCTCTATACTCACAAAGCATGGCACTTCGACGACGGAGCCATAAAGTGCCCGGTCGCAGATTTGGAGCGTGAGGATCTGGTAGCATAGAGCATCAAAGAGTCATTTCTAGGGAAACCTGGACGTCCGCGCACATCTTTTGCAGCGGAGGGGACCCGAAACACACTTCGAGGGTCCAAGCGTCTCGCCGCAACGTCTCGCGGCAGCGGGGCGCCAGTGACGTGGCTCTCCTCTTATCTGTTGTCTGCCGCTCCACCTTTTTCATTTCGGCGGCCGCTTCTCGTGGCGATCTGCCAGGCTTTGTCAGTATATAGGAGGCTATTGTCACACTAAAAAGCTAACTGCACCAGAACAGACGTCTGCTACGTCCGCCGCAGCTGTTGGGACGCCGCCAGGATCGCGGTCGGCGACGGCACGACACTTGTATGACGCCATCAGGCGGAAATGGAGGAACCACATTTATTGAACGCGGTAAACACACCAATCGGAGAAGCGTTCCAGGCACCATACGTGAACAAATTAAGTCACACCCTGGGTCTTCTACGCTGTCAATGACAACATGGTTGATATTTCGACTTATAGGTGTAGGGAAACGAAATTCCAGCGCTCATTTTCTAGCTTGAATGTGTTGCATGTTGCACCCTAACCTCAAATACACAAGTCTTCCGTTGAAAGGCACAAGAAAACTAATTTAAAGCTAAATAAACGATCTTTCAATGTGCACCTGGTGGATGCATGCGGAGCCTATTTGGGAGGTAATCTTGCAACGTTGGGGAACTTGCTACATAGTCGTGACGTAGCAGATTCCTTTGGAGCAGCGCCGCTCTTTGGAATTTCAAAATTTTCCTTCTTAGCTTTCCTCCTAGCTCAACTCACAAACCGCGCCTTGTACCAAACGGTTCAAGAAGACGGAAAGGAAGGACTCCCCTCTTTCTCGGACCCTCGTTCGTGCAACCGGACAAAAGCCATTCTCCCCCTAGAAGATCAGCTCGTCGCTCAAAACTCGAACAAAAGTTGCTTTCCCCATTCCGTTCAGCCCTAAGCTGACAGTGTTGTGGAAGCTATGTGCTCCTTGAGCCAGCATGACGCTCGTCACCCCACGGGTACTTTGAACGGCTCGGTTGTAACGCGCTGACGCTATGGACACCACCACAACGCTGACAACGCCACCAAGGGCAAAGCTTATACACGAACTCATCTCTGTTACGTCACGGCGCGGTGGTGGCGCGTCGGTCGCACTTCCGGTCTGGGGCTGTGGGCGGAAGGCCCCATTTGAGACGTGTATTCCTGCGTTGTTTTGAAAGGAACTAGACGAAAACCTGCCTTCTCGTCAAAAGCCGCGACTGGGACTGTACCAAAAGAGTCGAGAAAGGTTAGAAGGTCAGTTTTCATGTGTTCGGTTCGTCCAAAAACGTGGATATGTGCCGTGAAAAGGGAAAACCAGACGCCGTCGGACCACGATTGCTTGGGCGGGAAGCACTTTGGGTTGAATTCACTGATATTTGTGGTCAACACATTTATTTGTTTTGTTCCTACATGAACGCCGGGAAACCGTCAAGTTGTACGGACCAGCACCAGCAGCGGACTACGTTCAGTGCGTCTTCAAGTTCAAACGGCCGCCTGATCGTTCGAACTGTCGTCTGCTCTTTCAAACGTTTCTGCTTTTCGTCTGCTCTTTTAGACGACACCGGCCCGTAGGCCAAATGTTCGTCCGGTACTTGCGATAAGAAGTAAGTGCAGGCCTCAAGAGACTTATGTTTGAAGGGTGGGAAGCAGGCTCGATGTAAACAATAGATACAAGGAGACGTTGATCATTGTTACCTGTGGCCATCACCGACTTGTTATGCCTGATTCACTTGGTCCGATTCTGCTTGCGATTTTCAGTACCGACGTCGACCATCTCAGCTACGGTTCATGTTTTTGCGGCCCCAGCAACGTCGCGACTGAAAATTGCGAGCAAAATCTCATCATGCGAATCAGGCTTTAGCGTACATTCTGCGGCGTACACGCGGAATGAATCGCCGCATGTCACGTTATTCACGCGATGTTTTGCGGTGTAACGAGCCCCGGTAATTTCGCTGACGCCGCTCAAGTAGTCAGACATTGCCAGGACGACGTAGAATCAACAATTCAAACGCGAAAAAGGGCAGGGGGACTCACACAGACGCCGACAACATCGCATTTCAATGGTTTGTTTATGGGCGACGGCGAGCTTCTTGCCCACACCCCCATCGCGCATGCGCGGCGCCGGTGGTGTCCGCTAGGGGCGCTCCGGTTTGTTTGTTTGTAAACATGAGTTGGTGTATAACCACGCCAGCCTTGCTACGTCACGAATGCGGGGAACCTTTTCTTTCTGTTTTTGTTTGCGCCGGATCTCCCATGACGCATCGCGGTCTCCTTTCGCTTCTCTTCGAGCGCTTGCTCGAGTGCACCGTTTGGAACGAAAAATATAGCCAGTCGTTCAAAATACAAACGTGCGATTATCATTTACGGTTATTATCCGTCATGCTTGACTCATTTCCGACCGAAATTCAAATATTTCAATTTTTGTTTCCGTACCCCTTTAATGTGTGCTGTAAGCATTTATATCGTTTCAACACGACCCAAGAATGCTTTCTCAATGCTGGCTTTGATCACGTGCTAGCTTTCTAGAGGGCGTGTTATCTAGTGTGTCGCAGCACCGCCAGTTTAAGAAATTTTTTCTGGCTCTATTGCAGGTGAGCTTGCGAAAGTTTCTGACTGGGTATGTTTCACCTTTCCCCTTTTGCGGAGGCGTCATGATCACCGACGTCCATGTCCTGACAGCTGCACACTGCCTGAATGAGTACGTAAACTAGGCTATCTGGAACCTTCAAGCCAGATTTTAAGCCAGGTTACTTGCAATCACCAGTCACCTCAATATAGAAAGCAGCACGTTAGCTTTTGCAGAAACATACGATGTGTTTAGGGAACTCGACTAAAGACATTCAACTGAAAAAAAAATAGTAAACAAATAAAGATTTAATGTCGTGTTTTGTTTTGCTGACGAGCAGTGCATATATTAATATAATATTTCGTTATGATCTATTTGCTTATTTACACATATTTATTCGCTCAACAAAGCCACTTGATCCAGTTAAATGCTTAGAGGATAATTTGTTGATTTGAGGACATCCATAGCTGATGATTTGGTGCTCATGCATCGTGGATATCTATCTTAATATTTGTCACATTTGTTTTGCCGGAGTTGCATGTAAAACAAGTCTTGCCAGATTCTCAAAACGTAGGCGTGCAACATGTTCATGTGAGCAAAATGGAGTGGGAATATTTTATTCACACTCCCACGAGGTCAAGTCCGCTTTCGAGTTGGGTTTTGAAAACAGCCGTCTCTTTGGGTTAACCTGACAAGTTATCACTCACGTCAGCTTTTCACATGACTTCGTGCAACAATTATGTTATATAGTTTTGTGCAATTCAAAAATATATCTGATTCAACGAGGAGATATTTAGCAAATAACATTTCAACAAAAGATTCTTTTCCTCAGTTACTGCATGAGCTCGGTCACGGGAATAAATAGAATTTGCTCTAAGTATTTCGGAATCTGTGTGTTTTCTAGTTCCAAACTCTAAAAAGCGTTGAGGTTCCATTTTTGTAATCCACAAAAGAAGGTTTACGGTTACCTGCCAGGTTATATGTGTCCTACATGTAGGATACATGTTGTTGTTATACCAGGTATGCCATCCACGCAGACAGATAGGCGAACTCAATTCGGGCTAATTTAAGTCAGGGTTGAAAAAACTGCTTGCTTAGACAAGGAAGAATAAAACAAAATAAAACAAAAACATACTACTTCGTAAGCATCTGTTGTAAAGAGGACAGTCAGCTACGAAATTGTGGCACAGAAGGCGCCCATTTATGGCAATGGAACAAGGTGACTGAAGCGTTGGGAACTCTAGACGGCAAAAATCAAGCCAAGGCCAGCAAAAACATTGGCGAGTTTTTTGTTTATATATATATATATATATATATATATATATATATATATATATATATATATATATATATATATATATATATATATATATATATATATATATACTAGTAATACTAGTAAACGACTAAATTTTCTCGAGGACCTAATTTTCGCGAATTTTGTGAATCGCCTACGATTCGCGAAAATTACATCCCGCGACAATTCGGGCAATATGTGAACACTACGGAAGCTACACTCGATTCGCGAAAATTAGAACCCGCGAATAATTTCAAATTTTCAGCTTTGCCCGATTTGCGAAAATTTGAGCCCGCGAAAATTAAGTCGTTTACACTATTCCAGTTTGGTGGACTAGTCCATTTGGCAGGCTTTTCTCGCTTCCAAGAATTTGGGAAAAGGGTACACATACTGAATATAAAGATAGCACACAAAAAGCACGGACTCATTAGAGAAGTAAAATGGGTGTATGTTCCATGCGCGGTTTTCACATCTTACAGGAATGGACACACTCGTCTGCATAGCCAATTTAGTTAAAATTATACTTTTATATCGTAGACAAAATCAGGTGCTAATAAAACAGCTTATTCAACGAAGTATATTTAGTTTGTACTCTTTGACGTCTATGCCAAAATTTTAAGAAAATCAGAACATCAGCACGCTGCCTCTTTCAGAAACCTTATTAATATAGGGCGCGTGCTCAATAACAAATGAGATAATTTCTACACATCCTTGCAATTATAGCGCAGATTAATAATGCCCCTTTGTTGTAAATCTTAGAGAGAAATAATCGTTTTTTCTCATCTCACACGAATACTTGAAATAGACCTGATGGACCTTATAACGACTGTGACTAGGAATACAAAGAAGACGTAGAGCGCGGGAGGCCAAAGGACAAAACTATATTTTGTTTTGGCGTTGGTGGCCAGTTTGAATAAAACACAACGTTGAAAACAATACCTCCATCATTGTTCCTGAAGACAACACTTGATAGAAGTCGCATGATTTGGCGGAGGAAGCGGGCTGGGAAGGCAAAGAGAGCTGAGCATGATGACAAGTCATCAACCAAAATATTTGCCGCTGTTATCAGGTGTCACACTCAGTTAAGATTTCAACGAGGAGTTTTTTTTTTTCACATTGCGTTTTATTCTAATTGACCAGGGATGCGCGCTCTGGGCGTCGACCTCTCGTACTTTCGTATTCTGCGCTTTGTTCGGTCCCACCCTATGATGGAACGCAGGGAATAATACAAACACGCGGCCCCTGAGCTAATGTCAGCTGCACACTTTTCGCTCAATAAAACAAGCACCAACGATAATGATGCGAACGCAGGTCCACGTTCTCCACGCGCTTCTTTGTATTAAAGTTTTGAAGTAAATAATAAAAATAAAGCGTTGGGAAATGCACGTGCAGAGGGCCGTTTGTTTTAGATTTTTTTTTTTATTTCGAACTGTTATTGCTACATACGCCAGCGCGCCCAGCGCGTGTACCTACTTTCCCGGCATTCTCTTTGATGCTTGTGTAATTCGGAAAAAGGACTATTTGAACTATTGCGAGGCTGAAACAGCTCCAAAAGCTACGAGTTCATACTTCTACCATTCTCGGTCGTACAGAGCGCGACACTGTTAGCGCGAACAAGCGATCGCCGGTTTTTCCAGTTTTTCTCTTTGAAACCAAGGGATTTTATTCAAGTTATTATTGCTACGGAAACAGCTCATTTAGTTCTATAATGTAAGCGATAAAAGTTCGTGCTCGCTAATACTATTTAGAAGTAAAATGCGAAAATTCGCGGATGCCGTGTTCGCGCTAACAGTGTCGCGATGTGTACATCTTAGGATAAAATGGAGTATAACCCTACATTAACAGAAACGGTCATTACAGAAATAGCTAAATGAGCCCGAAAAGGACACTAACAAGGACACGCTCGAAAAATATAAGGATTACATAGACAGCGATTCATATACTCGCTCTTAACTTACGTGGACGTCGAAGAAAGGAAAAAAGTTTGAGATTTGAATTTGCGCGGGTTGGTTGTTCTCCATATCTCATCCGGATAATTAAAAAGTAATATATCCGCACGAAAAGGGAGACGTTTGATTAAAGTTTTTTTTTCTTGTGGATTTCAGTCAGAAATAAAGTTTCCGCCACGTTGTAAATTTACGCCTTTATTTAAGAATGATTTTATTTTCTATATTTGCGAGCCAATTTTGGGAGCCTTTCATAAGCGCATTATGGAATGAGTAGTGAAGGTCCCAGCACGACAACTTTAAACATTCAAGTTTTTCTATCTATTTAAAACGGCAGAGCAAATACTCACGACTCTTAATTGAACTAGCTTCTAAGGCCATATTGGAATAAGCAATCAAAGTTATCTTGGCAGAAACTCGAATCTTAGAAATGAATGGGTGGTTCCCATTAGTTCCCAAACAATCTTGACTCATTAGACGATTCCCGGAGCCCTATTGACTCATGAATTAAAAAAGGAAACAAAAAAAAAAAGTTTGTTTGTTCGTTTTAAGAGACGCTTCTGTACGGAAAGACGAAAAATAGCCATTATCCACAGCATAAAATATCTCCCTCGGTACCTGCCCGACGATACGATAATGCGTGGCGATCGACGTCCCAGTTTGTTCGTCTTGCGAAACGATCCTTTCGTTCTACATGATCACATGCACGCTCAAATATCAAATACGCTCATTACGCGTTGGTGCCGTGCCCGTTTCCAGCAAGACCGAGTCCATGCTGTCGGCGAACGTGGCCGACTACAACTTCTCGTCGACGTCGGACCGCCAGAACGTGATTCGAAACGTGTCCAAGTTGTTGCAGCACGAACACTACGACAAGCCCTCGTACAAAAACGACGTGGCCCTGGTGACGCTGAGTGAGCCGATCCTAATGCAAGGAACGCCGTTCCTGGCCGCCATCTTGCCCCCCGTTAACTCCGACGTCACACCAGGAACCACAGCTACCGTGGCCGGATGGGGAAGACTCAAATACGGTGAGCCCGTGCCGACGCTTTTGTCCTTTAAGTACTTTACCGACGAGTAATCTCATGATCGATAAACAACAATTCAGAGATTACTTGCTTCCTAGGCACTCTAAGTAATCTGGTGCGTCTACGTTCCCTTAAACTACTTGGGAGAGCGAGGCTTCAAAACGTGATTCAACCTAAAAGACTCAGTCTTTGGTGTGGCACTGCGCAACGTTTCGTGTGCTTACGTCATTCACCGTGTCACAGCGTGGTTGGATTTCTTAAGCCTATGCATATTGTTATCGTCGTCATTCGCGGAGATTCCTTCGACAATTGCGGCGATTGGCTCTGCCAAGGGCATTGCGGGAAAGCAGACGTAAGTTTCGTGGAGTGTGGACTCCTCTTTCATTTCTTAGATCAGTCGATAAATTATGTTGTAGATAATTACCGCATTCCTTCTCTATGGAAGTATGCTTCTGATGGGCTTCGTGCTGAATTCAAATTAAATCGTAAAATGTAATCACAAATTGAAAGGTGTTGTTTGCCTCATGATCCATCGTTAAATCGATTCTAGAATAAACAATTATCACGAATATACTGTCTGTACCAAGGGGCGGCCGGCTCTTTAAATCGACCGCAAAATTTGGTTTCTTAACCTATCGCGTTCCGATTTTGTATAGCGTTGGCCACAGGTGGTGAATTTTCTCTATAAAATTCGCAAAGAGCGAGCTTACCTGAGAAAAAAGTAAAAAAAGAAAAAGGCTTAGCTCCTATAGAAACGCAGCGAAGCCACCAGTCTTCAAACCATAGGGCGCCCTATGGTTTGAAGACCGGTGGCTTCGCTGCGTTTTCCATAGGAGCTAAGCCTTTTTCTTTTTTTACATTTTTCTCAGGTAAGCTCGCTCTTTGCGAATTTTATAGAGAAAATGCACCACCTGTGGCCAACGCTATACAAACTCGGAACGCGATAGGTTAAGATACCGAATTTTGCGGTCGATTTAAAGAGCCTGGCCGCCCCTTGATACACCCAGTACTTCGTTTCAGTTTAGGTCCAGACGTAGCCGACGTTACGAGCTAATGGGACAAATCAAGCAGCGTGCAAAGCGCAAGTCACTCGGGTCTTTTCTGTTTATGAATGGTTCAACGATGACAGAACACGTATAGAAGCACGAGGATCACAATGACGGTGCGCTTTTGACGCTGTCTAATTCGTCACATGAGCTTACGGTGAAACCAAGTATAGCTACGTGTATATTACAAAAGTTCGACCATCTGCGTCGCGTTTTAGACTTTGGGCTTCCTTGTGTCGAATGACTGTTGAACGCTATTTTCTGGATAATTGAACTCACGCCTCTGAACAAAAAAAAATTGTTTTCCGGGGATTTGTTGTGTACGCATTTTATGCTGGACACAATAATGGATGAAGCCTACAATTCCATGACTTTGTGAATAAATTCAAAGCACGTTTGGGTAGAATCGCGTATAGTCTTTGACGGCATAAGGGATGTGTGGCCTGGCTTATTTTGCTCGGGTATAATGCTTCGTCATTCGCTCTTCTCTGTTTTTCGGGCTACTTCCGTACTCCCTTTTAAGCTGCCACTGACTGCAGTAAATCTTGCGAACACATCGATCGTGCATAATACCGTATGTACTCGACCAATAGTAGCGGTAATTAGAAATAAATTCGCACGCATATTTTGCCGAAAAGCTCAAATACAGCAAACCGTCCTAACCTGCTCAAGATTCATAACCAAAAAAAAGTGCCCCCCCCCCAAAAAAAAAAAAAAAAACCTAGTAAATTACATTGTTTGACGGTCGGATGTGCGCAGATAGCATTTTCCACTGAGGACGCTATCTCTGTTCGGCGAGTCGCTTGTCTTCTTCAATCGATCGCGATGAATGACTGTGCACGTACTCCGGAGGAAAATGGACGAGCAGTCTTCGTTTCTTAGCATTGCATGTATTGTGAAAGGGGGGGGGGGGAGGGCTCGAGTAGTGAATAATATAGCTTGCTAATTACGCGTCATTTGTCCTCTTAGTCGCGCATAACTCTATAACAAGATATTTCATGACTTGTAACTTTGCACCAAATGTCGCTCACACTGCAACTATGCATCTGAAAATTCCTACCCGAGTATTCGTACGAGCGATTGTTCTAGTAGAGTACTAATAGTTCGGTATATCATTCTTGTAGTTTCTTGTAGCGAGATTGAGTATTACCAGGCTCCAGTATTATTGGGTCGGCTATGAGATGCCACACCGTTTTTTATTGGCTGCAAAATTAACAGAAAATGTAGCATTTGTGTGTCCCCAGAAATGTGAAGAGTATACGTGAGAAGAGACACTCCTTTAGTTCTACAAATTAAAGTAAAAATAAAAGAAAATGAGTAATTAGCTAGCACACATAATTGAGACATCTTTTCTCAAAGAGAGTTGTGCGTAGCTATGTGGCTTTAGCGTCTTTATGACGAATTTTAGGTACGTGTCTAAGGAGAATGGGTAGAGAATAAATTACTGTCTCTCTTTTCCCTAGGAATCGAATGAGCGGTTAAAAACTTCAATACACCAAATGAAAAAAAAAAAATTGAAAATCTATGCGACTGCATAATCTGATTGCTTTAGTGTTCTACTTTGAACTATATATTCAAGAGACCAATATCTTTCCGTTCGCATTTTAAAAAGAACCTACTTTTTAATTCACAGGAGGGGCAAAGCCAGACACGCTGCGACAGGTTGACCTTCCTGTGGTGAATAGAACTGAGTGTCAAAAACCTTTGACGCATCTTGTTTATGACGTCATGATCTGTGCCGGCGGCGTCGAAGGCCAGGATGCCTGCATTGTAAGAGCTCTCTAATAATTGAATTTGAATGTGTATTAAATAAATAGGTGGTGAGTCTTACACACAGCTGTACAGATAAATATAGACATAAGGGTAGATATTCGTATAAATTATGCAAAAAAGGGTTAATATTGACGAACCCTTTCTGAGCCCTTGAAATGAATTGAATTCACCGTAAATATATATCAGTCTAAAAAAGTTCTTAAGAGAAAATATTCTTATTCCGCTAACTATGGGGAAGAACTCAAACATTAAAGGGCACGAATTGCAGAATACTTGTTAAGAAAATTAGGTTAAGAATTATTTAAATTGCAATTTGAACGACGCTAATTAATAGCAAATCTATACTGTAATTACGGTTTAGAAGCGAGACTCATAATTTCATTGCAGTGGAAATAATTATATAAAGCAGTTTCGTTGCCCCACGTTTAATAATGATAACTCATTTTCTGTGAGAGTATTCGAGGATCCGTAG
This sequence comes from Ixodes persulcatus, assembly GCA_013358835.2. Lineage (NCBI taxonomy): Eukaryota > Metazoa > Arthropoda > Arachnida > Ixodida > Ixodidae > Ixodes > Ixodes persulcatus. Next base: position 33,168 of record JABSTQ010009798.1, on the reverse strand, counting down.
TTTGATCCTTAACACTTACAGTGTGCTCTGTTTGATGTTAAATAAAAGGAAAGCGGCCATACCAAGATGCGGAACCATCTCGCTCACTTGGTAAATTAAATCTTATAGCCTGCATTTTCTATAAATAAGACAGAGTAGAAGTTTTTAAATGAATTTTTAAACCACGCGACAAGTCACCAGTGACGTGGCATCACGTGTTTTTTTTGGCAAACGACATACTAAACAAATTTAAGTGACTCAAATGGTGCCTTTGCTGGCATAATATTGCGGGTACATAACCCGTTTGAGAGCTAAGAAGCATTGCGAGTTTTAAAGGTATTAAAACTCTTATCAAGTCCTTGGCGTGATTCGACGTTGTCGCGTGACATAAACTACGTGAGCATGCTACATGATATGACCTGGCAACGAACGTCATGGTGTCGTCTGAATACCGTCTGCTAAAATTAGCGGGACTCAAGTTTGCTGAATTCGGCCGGCTTGTGAATGGTTTTCATTATGGTCTTGCGTGAAGGAACGGTTTGTCACGATGTGAGGGTTTTTGAGATGTCACGTCAAATTTTCTGGGGAATGCCACCTCTCAAACACACATCTAAAAAGGATGATTCTAAAGAATGTTTTTTTCAGATTTTATACCTTGAAACAAAGCTACAGCCGATGGCAAGTTTGGTGGGTTATAATACTATAAATGAATTCTAAAAGAAAGTTTAGTCTTTTATGTCTTAGCTAACTTTGATTTTCGGATGCCCTGGGTTTATGCTTCCCGGCATGCTATCAACAAACCCAAATTTATAAAAAAGCTAGTAAAAAAAAAACGACAAATAAAGAAAATGCTAAACAGAATATTCAAAATGTTCAAGTTTTTCAGTTGCGTGATGCCACATGTCGTGAAACATGCAAATCTAGCAAGCTGCCTAAAACCGGAGAATCCCTGGAAACCCTTTCGTTTTGTTTGAGTGAGATTTCTTAGCATTCATTCCTCACCATCACGCTTCTTACAACCGGTCGCGAACGAGTTGAACGTTCCAAATTACAAAATGTATCGTCACTCTTTTAGTGTCGCCAGTGAAAACCTTGCAGTTTCAGAAAAACGCAAAGGACCAAATCTAAATATTCAGTAACCTTATTAAAGAAAAAAAAAGATAATTATATGGTTTTTAGCGCAGCCATGATTATTCACGAGCTGAAACAATTTTGAAGCAAACCAATGACCGTTCCAATTTCAGCGGAGCTCCGCATAAAATATTGTGTCATATTGTCGGAATGCTTATTTAAAATTGTAAATTAAATGTGATATTATCCGTTTTTCTTAAGAGTACATATTCAACGAAAACATTTATGCAGGTGAACTCCTTTTTTATGACGGTTTTCTCTTCATGACAGCGCATAAATGTCCCTTTGCAGGGCGACTCTGGAGGGCCTCTTCTAGTGCAAGCGGGCAACTACAAGGTGGTTGCTGGAGTCGTGTCTTTCGGCAAGAGCTGCGCCCTCAAAGACGTCTACGGAATCTACACGCGCATGGGCTTCTACGGGCCCTGGGTGTACAGTAACACGCTTAATGCGGGGTGCAAGCCAGCCTTCAACACAGACGAGGACTACCCAGACGCGTTCAGTGAAACGACCAGTCAGCCCAAGCAGCCAGAGGTGATCTCCGATAACAACATTTAGGGGCGTTAGACAGGCGCTTCAAGACCAGGAAGAGGAGACCCTTAGTGGTATCAGCACGAAGGATGGGGCACGTGTTAATAGTTCCGAAATTGTTTCGATATATGAAGTGTTTGTAAATATCTGATCTCAAAAGGTGAATGCGTAGAAAAGAACCAGTCCTCACTCGTCTGAGCTGCACGTTTTGGCAGCATTTTGTACGCTTAAGCTTCCTCAGCCTGTAACTATGATCACTGAGAGCATAGGAAGCGCAGGACGTGCCGAGAGACCCGACCCAACAGCACCTAGAAGAAAATGCCGTAGTGCTGACAATTTTCCGTCACCAGCGAAGACCACTGCTGGACACAGATTGTAAACTAGGGCTGCGTGAGCGCTCGTCTTCAAGCCAAGTTTGAGCCGAACCTTGATGCAATCCTCGTGTCCAATCTGTGCCCAGCGTTGGCCTTAGCTGACGGCGACATCAACAGAGTGTCTCAAATAGCTGCCAGGCTCTTTAAATCGTCTGTTTCTTAACTTGTCGCGCTACGATTTTGTGCAGCATAACCCACAGGTGGTGCATTTCTTCTATAACATTTCCAAAGAGCGAACTTACCTGAGGCAAAAAGTAAGAAATTTAACAAATTTTAACTCCTATAAAAGCGGTGCGAAGCCGCCGGTTTTCGAACAGTATGGCACCCTACTGTTTGAAGACGAGTGGCTTCGCTGCGTTGCCTTAGAAGTTAAGCCTTTTTATTTCTTTTCAAATTTTTTCTTAGGTAAGTTTGCTCTTTTCGAATTTCATACGAAAAATGCACCACCTGTGGGCAACGCTGCACAAAATCGTAGCGCGATAAGTAAAGAAACCGATATTTCCGTTCGATTTAAAGAGCCTGGCCGCTATTTGTAACACCCTTAACATCAGCACTACTGCATTGCTATCTAGGAGGTGTTGCCCAAGCATCTTGCTATCGCCCCTGAGCCAATCAGATATTCGTCAATAAGAATGCCGAATAGCAAAACTCAGAAGGTAAGACATGTGAATCTATAGGGCCGAACCCTCCGAATATTAAACTTGCAGTGACTATTATTGACGTGCGTGACTAAAAGCGTCGCTGTGGTCGCAATTCGCGATTGTCCAAGCGTTCACTGTGGCGTCTTTATCTAGATTAATTTGTATTTCATCGACGGAGATCAGCGCAATATCAGAGTGTCAACTGTGATGATGTATTTTAAACAATTATGTGACGTCGAGCTACCATTGTTATTTTTACACATATGATTCAACTGTCGTTCGCAACTAGTGATAAGTAGTCAAAGATTACAACTCATGACGTCACGGTGAGGAATATTCTGGTCATGACGTCACAAACGAAGATCATAAGAGGGCGTCACCGAAACATCTCGGAGTTAATGGAAAACATGTTTTGAACAATCAGCACAGTTGATGATGGCTCTTGCGGCTAAGAAAGCAGTTTATTATACCGGAGAGCTGTTTTCAATGTGTCTGGCTAGCAAAATTACAGGCCTTAAGAAATGCGAATACATAATTAGCTATATCTACTTCAGAGAGGACGTTATATAGTTGATAACAAATATAATCCTCAAAATTTGAATATCGGGTCACTTTTGATGCAACCATTGACAATAAAACAACAACATTTTAACAATGCTTGGATTTGGGCTAGTTGGTTTGTCATTCTGATGTACACTGCGCTGCAAAGTTACACTTAACACGCAAAAACGTAAACTACGAGATGATACGAAAGACAGTTAAGAACATGACATACTTGTGAATGCGCAGACTAACAACTGTTTATTTTTTGTTTCTTCTTCTTCCTTTTTTATACCTTTCTTTTGAAGGATGAAGAGTGCCTGATAATTTAAAAAATTGAAAATTTATCTCTTTGCGGGCATTTGTAGACAAGGTGGGACTGAAGTTTGGATGACGCGTATGTACCTGAGAAGTCATGGAACGGACTGGGACGATTAATGGCTTTTCTGCCATTTGTAGACACATGATGTTGGTGGTGTTTGTGTTTATCCTCTTGCCACCCTGGAGCTTATGTTTGCCCTGCTGTGCTGGGGGATCGTTTTAAGCAGTTCTATTTCTTTTTTGTTTCTAAGGTATTGAGGGTTTACTTACGCACGTGCCATACCTTCCGGACGCCATGCGAAAGGCTTCCATAATTTCGCGCTGGGTCCTGTCTTGTGATATATCTAAGCTGGTTGTGGTTCCAAGGAGAGCTTCGCAGCTGCATCTTGCACAGTGTGCTGCGAGGTTACCAGATGCCTGCAGCTGCCCGCAAGCGTATTTGTGCTCCCTCAAAGGCTGAACTCCATGGGACGAATTATGTGACGAATAACTGGCGAACGCCGCCCGGTGGCTTTTGCTCTGCGCGTGGAATCAACACAGTGGCTGCTACGTCGCGCGCAAAGCGAGCGTGCCGTCGGGCGGCGTTCGCCAGTTATTCGTCACATAATTCGTCCCATGGAGTTCTGCCTTAAGGCCGGTTCAGACACTTGCGTTTGAGTGCGTTTGACTGCGTTGCGGCGAGAACCAATAGCGAGTCACCGGCACATCTGTGCTTCGTATGAAGCGTGGATTCCAATCCAAGGAATCATCTTGGCAAGCAATAAAAGCAGCAGGGATGTCCTGGTTTTTCGCTGCCGCAACGCAGTCAAACGCAGTCAAACGCAACTGTCTGAACCAGGCTTTAGTCTCTGATTGATGCATCTTCCGGTTTGTCCAATGTATGATTTTCCACACGTTAGTGGTATCTTTTATACAACTCCTTCAGTGCAGTCAACGAACTTGTGCTTGTGTTTCACCTTACAAGATGCTTGGCCGCTTGTGCTGTTTTACGGTTCGTTCACCTTCTTGCATAAGCCTTTTAGTTTGGAAGCGGCGGATAAAGCCACTCTTACTTCATGTTTTTTTGCTATCTTTTTCATACTATGGGAAAAATTGGATGTATGGCAGCACAACCACTGTTTTTTGTCAGTAGTCATCTCTTTGGGTTTACCTTTGCCTGTAAGTGTGTTTATGCATTTTTCTGCTATGACCACCATTAGCGGTTCTGGATAACCACTTGCTTGTGGTCGTCTTGTCTGTATTTGTAGGCCCTCCGACACCCTGCGGAAATACGATTTTCTTATGGCATGCCAGACAAATACTGAGGCGACGCTCCTTTTTACTAGCATTGACATTCGGAGAAAGACACACGTGCTGGATGTATAAGGCGAGAGGGGAAAAGGGAATACTCCCGTACGACTCAGGACACTCAAAGTTAGTAAAGAGGAGCGCCGCCTCAGGTTGTGTCTGCCAAGCCATAAGAAAATCGTGTTTGCACAGGGTGTCGGAGGGCCTACAAATACGGATAAGACAACTACAAGCAAGTGGTTATTCAGAACCGCTAATGGTGGTCATAGCAGAAAAATGCACAAACACACTCACAGGCAAAGGTAACACCAAAGAGAAGACTACTGACAAAAAACACTGGTTGTGCTGCCATACATCCAATCTTTCCCATAGGATCAAAAAGATAGCAGAAAAACATGAAGTAAGAGTGGCTTATCCGCTGCTTTTAAACTAAAAGGTTTATGCAAGAAGGGGAACGAACCGTAAAACAACACAAGAGGTCAAGCATCTTGCAAGGTGAAACACAAACACAAGTTCGTTGACTGCACTGAAGGAGTTGTATACAAGATACCACTAACGTGTGGAAAATCATACATTGGACAGACGGGAAGATGTAACAGTGAGAGACTAAGGGAGCACAAATACGCCTGCGGGCGGCTGCAGGCATCTGGTAACCTCGCAGCACAGTGTGCAAGATGCAGTTGCGAAGCTCTCCTTGGAACCACAGCCATCTTAGATAGATCACAAAACAGGACCAAGCGCGAAATTATGGAAGCCTTTCACATGGCTTCCGGAATGTATGGCACCTGCTTAAGTGAACCCTCTATAGCAATAAAACAAAAAGAAATATAACTGCTTAAAAAGATCCCGCAGCGCAACAGGGCAAACATTAATATTAAAAATAGCGCAATAAAGACGGGACAAAAAGACGAAGAAGCACACGCGACAAGCGCGAACTGGCAACTAAAGTTTATTGAAAGCTTCCAACTCTGCTATCGCCATGCATGCGCTTGGTCTCGTCTCAACAAAACACGGCGTACCACCAAATCATCAGATACAGCCCGCCCACTGCCTGTTCCAAAAAGTCAGCAAAACAGCTACATCACCCCGTTGCACAATCCGAACGAGGAAAGGAATAGAAAAAACGTCACGTTAATATTACGAGTTAGATAGTGACATCAGCTCCAAAGTGGCAACAGAATAAACACAAACACCACCAACATCATCTGTCTACAAATGGCACAAAATACATTAATCGTCCCAGTCCGTTCCATGACCTCTCAGGTACATAAGCGTCATCCAAAACTTCAGTCCCACCTTGTCTACAATTGTCCGCAAAGGCATTAATTTTCAATTTCGTAAATTATCAGGCAATCGTCATCCTTCAAAAGAAAGGTATAAAGAACGAAGAAGAAGAAACGAAAAATAAACATCTGTTATACTTCGTTTTACCTTATGTTGTACCGCAGCGAAAGCTAGAAGCGCGAGCTCATAGTGTTGGCAGCTGCCCTTGGTGCACGAGAGCTTGTGCCGCCGAGATGTGCCCAAGAGCAAGGAGCTCGCGCTTGTAGCCTTTCCTGCGGTACAACAGAAGGTGAAACAGAGTATAGTCTGCGCATTCTCAAGTATGTCATGTTCTTAACTGTCTTTAATATCATCTCGTAGTTTACGTCTTTATGTGTTAAGTGTAACTTTGCAGCGCAGTATACATCAAAACAACATTTTTGCAGTGGCGTTGTCCGCAATTACAGATCAATGAATGAAGTACATTACGTGGCTCAGAGTTTAGAAGAATAATATATACACATGTGTATGCAAAAAATAGAACTACAACATAATAAAAAAGAGATATATGAATAAAACAAAGAAAACAAATCTGCTTCAGCTTGTACGAGTGTCCACCTATGTCATTTAAATGCAATATTAAGACTGGCCTATAGGAGGGCGGTGAACAATTTCAGTAGTTGCTTTCAGTGTCTTTAACGTCGAACGCTGCTCCAAAAAAAGCGTAAAAATTATTTTTCCTTTCCGGAAACGAGTGTTGGATGAGAAGCATTGAGCCTGTTTGGTGTGCCAGAAGTGACATCTGAGTAGGAATTTTCGATCGACTAGACATATGATGTAACCTTAATCTAACCCTTTCACCTTACGATGGACGACAGTGGACGCTACAAGCTAACCCCACGTATCACGTGACCACGCGCAGTGTTCGTTGCTGCGCCCCTTCCGAAGGTCACGTGACGCTCACACGGCATGAGATTGGCTTCTATGGCACGTAGCATCCCCTAGAGTTCATCGTAATGTAAAACGGAATACCTATACCCGGTTTTATACTTAATGTGCAACGCTGTCAAAGCTACTGGCGCGAGCCTGTGGCTTCATCTATGATTTGTTTGCGCGAGAACGCGTGCAAATGATCAACGAGATCAGAACCCATGCTCGCGTCAATAGCTTTGACAGCGTTGCACACTAACCGCTCATTCACACTGGAAGCGGATGCGCCTTCGCAAAGCGGTTGCAAACGCGGTTGTATAAATATACAGTAAAATTGCACGCGCACTTGATGTCATCGAGTGCGCGTGCAATTGTACTGGATCTTTATACAACCGCATTCGCAAACGCTTTGCGAACGCGGATCCGCTTCCAGTGTGAATGAGCGGTAAGTTTGAAACAGAGTGTGAGGAGTATTCACTGGGCGCCATATTTGTGAGTGATGTCTATAGTTGATTGCAAGCTAAGAAAAAACCGGAAATGCCTCTCAGAGGAAAATGTATTCCTACGCCGAGAAACGCCAGCCAATCGTTTTCATGACGTCACGATTCCGTGGACCAATCGCGATCCTTATGAAAAAAAAAAAGCTCAACATGGCTGCTGGCCTTAGCAACGCGACGCTAGTTTCTCGTGACAATTATTCTGCTTTTTTGCACCGTGTTTTACGTGCCCGAGGTTACGCCACGAAATCTTAATGGTATCGGCTTGCGTTTGCAGCAGTTTTTGCGCGACAACGTGAGAATCCAGCGACGCTATCGCCAACAAAAATTTCGAAGCGAGCGCGAGGCTTAGCACTGCTGAGAGGTGAGAAGCTACGCCGGACGTCGTCTGCTTCGTTGGATTTCTGTCGCCTCTGCCCCACGTTGCCACTCAACATAGTACCGGCACCGCTGCTTCAATTCGCTGTGGTTTCCGCGGGGTGAGCTGAGATTGCCGTGCACCTCAGTGGGATCCATGACGGAAGACAAAGAGAGCGGGGCGTAGGGTGCCTACATGTCTGTCTGTCTCAGGGTGAAGACATCCATTGTTGCACTGAATGTTCAGCGCCTGACGCTCTCGCGCACTCGTTGCGTGACCTTGGCGCTAAAATGGCGTCTATGCATTAGCCAAAGCTACGCGCTCGAGCCGATTGACACCGGATTGCGCGTACTTCAAAATGCATAAAAAAACGATTGGGCGTAAAAATGGCTGAGATGTCACCACTCAAGCAAAAGCGCGCGTGTGTATGAAGGCACTCTAGCGGGGCGCGGTGATGGTGTCGATGACTTGGGAGGGTGCCGATTTGTCAAAACCCGAAAAGTATAATTATTCTTGTTTTCTATTCATCCAACAAAATAAAGGTACACATTTCGTGCGCAAAGCCCACAAAACTAAGTAAATCACTAAATGTTTATTATTTGCAAGAACTATAAGTGCTTTGTTATTTATAATTTTGGCGAGAGAAAGGTTGGTTTCGTTTTCGCCGCTTTCCCTCAATCGAAGGCGCTGGAAGACGGTATGTTAGACAGTATCTTGGACAGAAAATGAATTGGGAAGACGGTACATTGGACATGACTTTCTTTCTTTACTAAACAGCTATTTCGTTGACAAAAACGTATTCTAACTTATTTAAACGTCCTGAATGAATTAAATAAATATTGTAGTAGTTTAAGACAGGTTTACTGGAGGAAGAAAAAGCAACGTTGCTAGCGAACTACTTTCTCGACGGCGGAGGCACTTCAGATGGGCGCAATGCGCTTGTGGGTGGAGCTAAAAGATTGTTCTTAGGTTGCATCGGACTATAGAGCGCATGCTCTGAACGAGCCCACATTAATAGGCTGCTAAGACCGGCATTCTTGATGGTGTGGAATGCACGTTGAAAAAGAAGCGGGGAAGCTCGCCATCAGCACGCGCTCAGCAGTCGCGCACACAGCTATGGCCGCTAGTGAATACTTCCTATAGACGCTTTACAGCAGCTGTGCATGGGCGCCGCCACAACTGACCTTCAGTTTTTGTTCCCTCTTATTCCGTTCGTTTGACTTCATCATTTTCACAGCAGGACAGGTTATTGCCATTTTAAGTGTTACTGTGTTTTCCCCCCAGCATAGGCCGTTGTGGAGACTCGTCAACGCCCGCTTCAGTGGCTCGGCGTCTCGGTAAGACAAGAGAAGGGCGGCTATGGCGGCTCAATCTGGCGCGTGGTGTGTAAAGCGTCTCTAGTAAGGCGGTGAGCTTGGAGCTCTTGTCGGTCGCCGCTGCAACTTCCCCACGCTTCTCCGCTTCCCGACCAGAATGCTGGGAATCTAGGGACACGCGCCTCAAGCGCTGGCCTTCTCCGTATAAAATATTCGAAGTAAATAACCAAAGTGTTGACGAACTCAAAATGGCGTGCATAATACCTTTTTAAGGTGAAAGGCCTACTAGTCCTATTGAGCGAGTAATCAGAGTAAATGGCTTTAAAAATGCGATTGAGCGGGACGCACCGCCCAATCGTATGCTCAAGGAGGACCATCGTCCTTACGATCGTCCTAAAGGTCCCCCTAGACGTCTAGGATGACCTCTCTTGCCACAGTATATGAAAAGCAGACAAAATATGTCATCAAGCGTGATGCCATCGAGCGTCATCATACGCCATCAGCGTGATTTCACCGCTTTAGCTCCATGTGCAAAAGGTGCGCTTCGGACTTCATCTGTGCTCGTTGTGTGCTTCGTGAGATGGACTGTGAGGTGACCGCGTGTAAATCTACGGCCTCGACATCGGCAGCAGCGTCTACATCTACAGCGGCCTCCGCAGGCTAACGTGCCGCCCACGGAAATACGTCACAGCCTCTTAAGTGCCCTCCTCTAAGCATCGTTCTTGACGTCGTCTTTAAGGTCGTACTAGAACTTGTCCCAGACGTCGCGCTTGTCGTCGACCGAGAAGTCGTCCTAGACGTCGTTCTTGACGCCGTCCTAGAGGTCGTCCTCGACGTCTTTCTTGACGTGTTCCCACACGTCGTCCCTAAGGTCGTCCTAAAAGTAATCCTAGACGTCGTCCAGGGCATCGCCTTAGACGTTCGCCCTTGAGGTCGTCAAAGAGGTCGTCTAGACGCCGTCGTTCACGTCGTCCTCGACGTCGTCCTAGAGGTTGTCCTAAACGCCATGCTTGGCGTCGATCTCTAGGAAGTCGTCCTTGTCGTCGTCCTATACAATGTCAGAAAAAAAAGGAGCGCAATGAGTGCAGTCAGAGTAATCAGAAGCTACAAGAGCCTGATCATGATGTAAAATACCTGAGACTGTGGTAAAAGAGGGGAAATTCGGTGGAAGAAAAATGACAGAGGAAGAAGAACGTCTCATACTCAGCTACTGCGTCTATTTCCTCAAAGCCTTATGTAGCCACAACCTATTCGACGACCAGCGACGTCACAACGCCAACCTTTGTTACACATTCCAACCCACACTGATCTTCACTTGAAGCGTATACACCGACCTCAATTCCAAACTGGCATCTAGGGTTTCTTAAAGCACCCCACCGACCCATTTTCTTTCCAGCCGGAGTCTAAAAAGTATGCGGCTTACCTAAACGAGAACTGAGAAGTACCCCACTGAACCCTTTCCCCCGAAATGAATCATTGCGTTTTACATACAACTTAAAAAAAAGAAGAATCGTCAATTAACACTTTACTCCAAGAAAACTCTTGGAGCTTAATCCGAGTTGCATGGAATCCTGGTTGGTACAGTTACCGATGGATTTGATACGAATTGTCTCGCTTATCAGACTCTTAGTGTCTTTTCGCATTCTCTGTGCACAATGTCTCTTTTCCGACCAAAGTGGCGTAGAATTGTTGCACTCAATAATCTGTTGAGCAATCTCTGAATTAGGTGCGTTTACTTTTACACTTCTTTTATGCTCTACCAATCTATCATTTGCACGAATCCCGAAGGAAAGCTCAGAGGAGAAAAGCTCAGAGGAGAAAAGCTAACCGCAAAAGCGGCTGATGCGGAGAAAAGCTCACCGGAGAAAAGCTAACCGCAGAAGCGGCTGATGCGGAGAAAAGCTCACCGACCATTGAGCCTATGCGGAGAAAAGCTCACCAATTTTTTTTCTTCTTTTCATATCGGGGTTGTTAGATCATGCGTAACATATATCAATTTGTTATCATTAAATATCGTCAGCTTTGTAAAAAAAGAAAATGTCCTTTTTTGTAATATTTGTTAAACTTATTTGGTAGATTGCACTTAAATTATTAAGTGCTGGCGGGTGTGTTCTGTGGCTTACTCTCTAGGCAACGAAAGCCTAACTGAAAACTTTATGAACTTCAAGAACTTGAAAAAGTTTGAAAACTTAATAATGTCTGCCTTAAACCTAAAAAGCAAAACTGTAAATGCAGAAAATCCGTGAGTGCGTGCGCAACAACACGATGCCTGAAATTCTCTTTGAAGCTTTTGTTAACCTTTGGAAACAGGAAAGAACTCTTTGTAGGATATCGAGGTTTTTTTCTTCTACGGACATGCACGTTTTCTTGCCGTTCGTGCTGGTGTTTGCACACGTGGCATTTGTATGATAGTACCCTTCTACGGCGAACCACCCATGACCTTTAGAGCTGCAGACTGTCACCGTTGGTACTCGTGACCAATATAAGAACTAGTCTTCTGTAAGGTAGGGAGTTGGGCGCGTTGGTAAACGTTATACATGATGAAAACCACACAAACGACGAAGACAAAATGAAGATAGCTAACATAATAGGACGAATCTGTTCTCGCAACTGAAGTTTTATTAGTGAAAATAACAGAAAGAAAACAGCGTAGCCGACAATGATTGCATCAACAACCACCCACTTATCTATCAGACACCACACAATCTTTGAAGCTGAAACGGTTCCCACAACGCTATTCATATTAGCCCGCAAAAAAAAAAAAAACAAAAAAAAAACTTTCTATCCGACAGAGCTACCGACGACGCACTGTCAAGTTGTCAATAAATCGTTGTACTTTTTACGGGTGTCCGATGTTCTGACTTGCGTCGTCATTAATATGCACAATGAATGATTTCTCCTTTCTGAAGAATTAGTAAATATGCCTAATGAACTTCAAAAATGTTACAAAAAAAAGGGCAATTATTTTTAATAAACTGGCGAATTCCAATAGTGTTAAATTGCCACATGTGACGCACAATTCGCTAAGCTAAGAAACAAAAAAAAAAAAACATCGATGAGCTTTTCTTCGCATCTGCTAAAAGGTCGGTGAGCCTTTCTCCGCATCTGCGGTTTTGCGGTGAGCTTTTCTACCGCGGGCTATTCTCCTCCGCCAAATTTACACACCTTGTCGTTTGACCCATATTCTACATCATGATCCACATCCACCAGCTCGCCTGCGAACTCTGTTTTTTATTTTATTAAGCCCGCTCGCTAGAGGAGTGCAAGCATCGGCAACATACTCGTGCTTGTGGCTCCGACTTCGCCCCCATATGAAGTGGGGAAAAAAGATGTTGTAATATCTACGGTGCAGGGAACAGGCGCATAAGACTGGATCTAAGAATCGTTTTGTTTTTGCGAGAATTTTACCATAGAAGAAACTTTTCAAGGCCACACGCTTGTGCCAATACCTTAGTCATCACTACAGATGTTCGTGAGATAAAGTAGGAACCCCAGAGCCCGCGGTGCCTTTAATGGGAAGTAGAAAAAGACACGTCTTGAAAATGAATATCATGAACTGTTGAATATAATTGCACCGCACCACGGGAATCAGGGAATTCCCTGTGGCGAGGAAATACAGCACTATACGGACTCATTCACCCCTGCCACGTGGAATTAGACGAGCACGATTTAGGGATGGTGCCACTGCATAGAGCTAATAAAATGGTGTTTAGTAGAATAATGTTTTTATTTGACCAAAGCGCAAACTTTCTCCATTATATATCATAATGACAATGCACTAAGGATATCTATTAGCAGATACAAATCTACATATACATATTGCACGGCAACTGGGCCCTACAGTTTTTATTTATCTTATACTTTAATTTCTGGGACGCTTAAAATTGAACCCAAAAAATTGTGCCTTTTTCTTAAAATTTGAGGCCCCGTAAACCCAAAACCGAAAAATATATTTCCGCGAAGCGGTTAAGTTTTCTTTAGTTATCTTGCGAATACAACCACTCCGACGCTAATAGAATCAACCGTTTTTAATAATAAGGACCAAAAATTTGCTCCCCCCCCCCTAAAAAAAATGCCTGGGCTCTTCTACTCTGAAATCCCCTCAACCAGACAAGTATTGGGTTCAAATTGTTTACCCCAATGTTTACCGACTACGTTCAAAACCTGCGGCAAGTTTGACGGAACTGGGCTTCCAGAAGCTTAGCGTTCTTTGTGGGAGCAATATGACTGCGAACTACTGTCCTTTTACCGCTTTGATTAACGTTGATAAACGCACAATGTCTGGATCACGCAGTTGCTTACATTCCGTTTAAAACAACCTACGCAACACGATACATTCTTCGTTTAGGCTGATGACGTTCTTTTCAGTGCCCGATGCCGACTGCACGCGTCCTCGAAAAAAAAAATACAAAGAAATCTAAAAAAGAAACATCGCGGTAGCACGGTCAGTGCCAAAAACGCGTGCAAGGAGACTCCCTATCACGCACTTCGGTACAAAAAAAAAAAAAAAGAACTTTAAGAAACATGGTGTTTTGCGCACAACAATCAAAGAAAGAAAGAACCCACACATCCACAGGCGCCACTCACAACTATATCTGAAAACTGTAGAAAAGAAAGAAATACATGTCTCGTCACCTTCATGACGTCTAAGTAGGCGCTTGGCCAGAGAATGCAGGCTTCATCTCCCATTCACAAAACATTCTCAAACATATTACCTGAGATTATAAGATTAATATATGTTTCACTTACGCATTGTCCGCCCCTCTTCTGTATAAAGTATGTGTGGTGAACTATGATCGCGGATTTCAACGAGGTGCAAGAAAGAAGAAGACGGGATTCAAAAAGAAAAGAAGCACGAGACAACAGGCGGAAAAAGAAGAGGTGACGAGAAAAAACGAGAACGAAAGCGGACAGGGGATGGTCTTCCTGGGAGCCGTCGAGGCAAACAGAGACGACTGGGCGTAACTGCGAGGGACGAACGGGCCGTATCGCGAAGACGATGTTCCGTTGTCCCGGACGACTCCCAGCGGCGGCTGCACCGACCATGGAAGACGTCACCCCATCGTTGCCACAACGCCACGTCACCACATCGTTGCAACATCGCCACCACCGTCGCTGTCAGGTGAAGTGACGTGAAGTGTTTCACTCCGACCTCCACTAACGTATTTTGACTTGAGACTCGCATTTATGATTCAGTGACTCATCAGCTTGTTGTTTTACGACTACCCTAAAGTAATTGTGTATCCCGTAACGTATTTCATGTTTTTCTTTAAATTTGTATCGCTATTGTTTTTTTTTTCAACGGAACTACTAAAGCTTACACCAAAACAGTACTTGCCTCGTCGATAATTTAATGCATTGAAAAAGAGGTTGTCCTCAAATAACGAACCTCCTCACAGTATGCTTCCATTCACTACGCGCTCTTTGGTACTTGCCCAGACGCAGAATTGTTAATTCTAAAAAACGCGAGTCACACACACACCAAAAATATATATAGACTTATGTGTGTATATATATTCGGGTGTGGGTACGTGTAGACAGCCTGAACATAGTCTGCCTCAACGGCCGACTTTTCTTTCGACTGTAGATGAGCAATTTAATCAGTGTGCTACAACCACTGACCCGGGGTCTTTGACGTGCAACACGCAGTAGTGATACACGACCAAACGCCGGTACGATGCTCATCCAGATCGAAATGGTCAGGCGTGGCGATTGAACCCAGGATCGAAGCGACTTACAATTACATTGTCTGCAATGTTCATGCAAATAGGCCCAATAATTCGTCCTTAAATTTTACGCATGCTCCCTTAGCGGTCATTCACACATCTTCCCGTCTGTCCTCTCTTAGGACCTTTCACACGTAAGGGGGGTTTCAACACCACCCCCGTCACGCAATCAACATACGGCGTGGCATGCCTTGTGATGCAGTCTCGCCTCTTGCCGCTGCCACCCGTATTACGAGGGCAGAGAAGGCCAAGTTTGCCCAGCGCTGAAAAAACGAGCTGTACTCCAAAGCGGTTCGCCACCTTCTTGAGGTTGTGCGACATTTTGTGCACACACCGTACCACCTCAGGCAACATTTGGCTCAATGCTGTTTGCGTCTTTGCCGTATTGAAATGTCCTTGTAATTTTTTAAGCATGCCTACTACCACATTTGTAACGACCGTGTCAGGTTAGCCCACGGACAATAGTTTATTCACTTGGTCCTTGAAGGTTGCCAGCATCCTTTTGGGACCGTGTGGAATACATCCAACACGTGTGTCCTTCTGCGACCTTCAAACTAAAATCTAAAAACTGTAGACTATCCTGCTTAGGCAGTTCATGGGTGAAATCGGTCTTTTACCATGGTGTCCAAAACCCTTTAACACTGAACTCAACCAATCAAGGCACGCAAAAAAATCGTCCATTAAAAACAATAAAAAATATTTTCCACCAGTTAAAAATTCTAAAACATCAAAATCATTGCGGGTCTTTCCACGCGTTGGATCTGTTGTTGCTATGATATGTTACACAGTATAGGGGACACGCACGACCCAATTCAGATGCCTATCTTTTGTAAGAAAAGCTGTTTGACAAATGGCATAAAATCGCTGTTAAGTTGCACTTCTAGTAGAGTTAGATAATTGTCAACAGTCACTCCTACCTCAATCTGGGAGGGAGTC
This sequence comes from Ixodes persulcatus, assembly GCA_013358835.2. Lineage (NCBI taxonomy): Eukaryota > Metazoa > Arthropoda > Arachnida > Ixodida > Ixodidae > Ixodes > Ixodes persulcatus. Next base: position 17,341 of record JABSTQ010009798.1, on the reverse strand, counting down.
CCGGCACGGTAATCAATAGATGCCCTTACGGCCTGAAACAATTCACAATGCGAAACTGAATAAAACAGATATTTAAAACCAATCGGAAATACATACCCTATGCACTGGAAGTCCTTGAATATACGAAAAACCTCATCAGACTTCCTTATTGTTTTTTTTTTTTGTGATGGAAGGGTTTGTCATCTGTACGCAGTTCAAAGCTTTTAAAAGATACCGACTTTGATGGGGTGTCCAAGCGCCATTTTAAATCACAATTGTCCGAAGCGGTACATCCGGCTTATGTGTTTAAGCGTAAAAAAACAACACTTAGCGCATTGGTTTTGCACTTTGAAGTATACCTCTCCAAGCTATAAATTTTAAGCTTTACGTAGATTTATGAAATCACTTTTTGATTTCGAAACCTTGGTTCTAGATGGGGCAAAGTTTTCCGTATAGCAGCGTCCGCTTTTTCGCCGTACGCACCTTTAATTAGTGCCACAAACCCGTCTTCTTTGTCTTACTGCAGAATGCATAGGTCATTATCTTTGAAGCCCGTGACCACGTCCTGCGATATATCGTTAATACCACCACACACTGATTTTTGTGCACACATCAAATGTCACTCCGCACCTGAAATATAGGAGAACCATAGCCTCCTCTATACTCACAAAGCCTGGCAGTTCGATGACGGAGCCATAAAGTGCCCGGTCGCAGCTTTGGTGCGCGAGGATCTGATAGCACAGAGCATCAAAGAGCCATTTCTCGGGGAACCCGGACGTCAGCGCTCAGCTTTTGCAGCGGCTAGGACCCGAAAGACATGTGTTAGTTCGGGAGAAGTGTGTTTGGGCGTCTCGCCACAGCGGGGCGCAAGTCAAGTGGCTCTACTTTCATCCGTTGTCTGCCGCTCCCAATTTTCCATTTTGGCGGCCGCTTCTCGTGGAGATCTGCCAGGATTTGTTAGTATATAGGAGGCTATCCGCAAGCCTATTTCAAAAGTGAAAGTAATCGCGTGCGTGTCCAGGGCTAACATCTGCTTATGGTTTTCTTTCATAATTGTTACACCAATGAGAATGATTTCTCTGAGCTTTCGAGATAAGCGTTGGCCCAATCCCATACCGGCTCGCGGTAGCTGGCCGCTGAGCCGACTTGCGATTACGCCAAAGCATATGGCCGCGCGTGTTCACAATGGAGACCAATTCGCATGGTGAGATTTTGCTTGAGAATTAGCAGCTGTTACGTCAAACACCGCAACTTCCACCAGTTTCTTTTACCGCACGAGCAACCTCGCAACTGCAAAATGTCAAGTAAAATAGGCACCATGTGAATTGGGTTCTAGTTTCGCTTTTCCGCTATCGTGAGTGCCAAAATTCGCCAGGCGATAACTTGAATGAGATTTTTTCTTTTGGTATCAGGTCTTCTAACTTATTTAGCCTCGGTACGACGAGCTGCAAATCTTTCACTGAAGCATGCTATTAGCGGCAAGACGTTTTGGTTGCGGCCTAAGTGACGTCATTACTTCGCGAAGAACAAGTTCGATGGTGTTTGTAATTAGCATGATGAAAGCTTGAAATCATTGCGATCTGAAAGCAACACTGCCAACACCGTGAAAATTGAAACTCTCACATATTCCGCTTATTTCGTCAATGAGAAATCGGCATTCGGCCAATCGTTGCAGGCCCACCAAAGCGACGCTTTTGATCGCGCACGTCGCCAATACTCGTGGAGAACTTTCTGTGGCACTTTAGAAGAGTGCACGTGCACAGCCTTGATCGGCGCTCAATTTACGCGAGGGCCCGTGCGCCAATAGCTTTGACTGCAGCAGAAGGTTGTTCGCAGTAGTTAAAACAAAAGATTAAGAAATTAGAGACGTTTACAAATCTCTGTAATGCGGAACTAAAGCGCAGCTCTTGATCAGGAGGAGAGGAGGGTATTTCCCTCCTCCTCTTCTTCCTTCATGCCCTCCCCTCCTCCTGTCCTCCTGTCCTCCTCCCCTCCTCTTCCTTCCTCCTCTCCTTCTCCTCCTCCTCCACTCCTTTTCCTCCTCCTCCTCCTCTCCTCGTGCCGCTGAATTGATTCATTGGGGACGTGACACGAAGTAGTGACGTGATTTCCCCGCTAAAGTTAGCGGGGAACCTGAACGGATGTTAAGGTCCGGTTCCGTCTACTTCTCCGCTAAATTTAGCGGAAAAATTTCCCCGCTACTCTTGTCACAAGGAACGTTCCGGAAAATGGCCTCGCCCTCGCCGCCCTATCTGAGATAACGCTTATCCGGATCATTCAAAGTACCGCCGGCGTCCCTTCGCCAGGTGGCATGCAAGATCAAATCAAGGTATGCGGTACCGCCAACTTCGTCATAATAAGCACCCCCGAAGAAAATCATGTTCCCCTGTATTTAGGCGCGACCACCCTTCTCATCCAAGGTAAAGAGCACCACTTCAGCACCCATGTGGCCGCTCCGGCTGATACGTCTGTGGGACTTATACACGGCATTCCGCCGGAAGACTCCCCGGACCTCGTATTGACTACCTTGCAGCAACACAACCCGCGTGTCTCAATTCTCTCAACGCGCCGCCTAGGATCCACTGGGGCCATCCAAGTCCTCTTCGACAGCCCCCGAATCCCCTTCTGGCTCAAATATGACGGAGCCCAACGCAGGTGCACCCCTTTCCGTCAACGTCGCGAAGCATGTGTTAACTGCTGGCGAACAGGACACCGCAGAGATGTATGTCCAAATCCAGCGATCAACAGGTGTGTGGCATGCGGACTCGAAAATCCCGAGCAGAACCACCCCTGCACCCCAACATGCATTGTCTGCAACGGCGATCACCCCACTGGACACCCCACGTGCCCCTACCGGTTTCAGAAACGCCGACGATTGCCTGGGCCACGAAGAACTGACCCCGTTCCGACATTCCGTACCCCGGTTCCTACCAGAGGGCCGGTGTCTGAAGCTGGCTCTGGCACGTCCTCACATAAATCAACCCCCAGAACAACGCAGACCCCGGCAGCCCCAAATCGCAGCCGATTGAGATCTCGGTCCCGGAGCCGATTCCGGAGCTGCTCAGGGTCCCGATCCAGGGCTGAAGCCCCTCAACAGCCACCCACGGACAACAATTTAAGGCAGAAGCCACCCCAGAATCAAGATTCCCCCGGAGACTCCGGAGGCCGCAAAAGACGGACCCACCGGGTGAGCTGGGCAGATGTGGCTCGCTCCGCTTCTCCGAATCCTACCCCCTCCCCTCCCATCCCCACTTTTCGGGCAGAATTAGCCTCCCTCCGCGCAGAAAACATCAGACTGCGCGAGGAGATCAATCGGTTAAAGGCTACGTCTAAACCCTCAACTGTCCCGCCAGCGGCTCCAGTCGCCCCATCCGCACCTAAGCTCCCAACCGTCCCGCCAGCGGCTCCAGCCACCCCATCCGCGTTAGCCGGAAGTTCACCTGCCAAAAAGCGCGCGGCCTCTGAACCCTCTCATACAGATTCCACGTCATACCATCCAGAGTGTGTTACCCGCCTTGAATTTAATAGACTACAACATACGACCAATGACAACCGGCAGGCTATCGAAGTGCTAGCAGCACAATTCGCGACTTTTAGAACAGAAATCCTAGCAGCCCTGGCGGCCTTACAACAGGCTATCCTAGCACCCCCAGCTTCTCCGCCGCAGGGTTTGCCATCTCCTCAGTAACCATCATGGCTCCCCTATCTAAACTAATAATTTGGCAGTGGAACTGCCGTGGTGCGCGCAAGAAACTGCCCAATCTCCTTCAACACGTCCAATCTATGTCTGAACCCCCTGCCCTAATTGCCTTGCAGGAAACAAACACCCAGGTACGCCTTCCAGGTTACCGACCCTTTCAACAGCTAGATTCGGAGGACCGCTTTGTTACCGCAATCTTAGTTCAACGGAACATAGCCTGCGCTCCTACACACTTCGACTCAGTCCTAATCCCCCATACTTTAGTCACCCTTTACCCAAATTCCAAACAACACAGCCCTATTCACGTGCTTAACATATACAGCGCCCCTCGTGAGCACAGGCATCGCTTTGGCTATCTCCTAGCGCTAGCTAAGCGCGAAGCCGCCAAGGACCCATTATTAGTCCTAGGAGATTTTAATGCTCCGCATCCGGCCTGGGGCTACCACACCAACTCGGTCAAAGGCCGCGACTTATGGGCACAAATACAATCACACCATTTCACACTGCTTACAGACCCCGCCTTTCCTTCCCGTATCGGTAATAGTGCTACCCGCGACACCTGCCCAGACTTAACGTTCATAACGTCATATCCAGGTCAGGTACAGTGGACAAACACGGCAACTACGTTAGGAAGCGACCACTTTATCTTAGCCACAACCATCCAATTTCAAACACCCCGCACACGTTGCCGCCAGGCCACCCTGGTTCAATGGGACCACTTCAGGACCCTGCGAGAGAACAAAGAAAGTGGGCCTATTATTGATATCGAACAATGGACAAAACAAATGGTAGACGACGTTCAAACAACAACAGAGCATCTACCTGAAGACATACCAGCACCTTGCATAGACGCCCGCCTGGCTTCACTATGGCGCCGATATTCCCGCATAGAAAATGAATGGAGGAAACAAAAACACAACCGAGAGCTCAAACTTCAGCTAGCAGCTTTGAAGACGGACATTGAGGAACACGCCCTCACACTCCAGCGCAGCCAATGGGACGATATCTGTGACCGAATGCAGGGAAGTCTCGGAATGCGCTCTACGTGGCAGCTGCTGCGACATCTGCTCGACCCCACGACGGGGCGAACGGAGCAGCGCCTGCGCATGACGACACTCCTTCATAAATACCCTGGCACGGATGCAGACCTGATACAGGAAGCGCAGAAAAAATACCTTCCCGACTTCCCCACCCAACCCCTAACGAGTTATCCTGGCATCTCCAATCCCGACCTAGACCGAGATTTTACCCATTCGGAAATCCGAGCGGCGATCCTCAAGCTACGCACAGCTTCTGCCCCCGGATTAGATCACGTCACAAATAAAGCCATCCGTAACATGGACACTCGTTCCCTGGAATCCCTTACGGCCTATTTTAACGAGTGCTGGCATAATGGCGCCATCCCAGCTATCTGGAAACAAGCCAAAATCGTCTTGATCCCTAAACCGGGCAAACCATTGTCACTAGAAAACCTTAGGCCAATTTCCCTCACTTCTTGCCTTGGGAAACTCTTCGAGCACGCCGTCCACACCCGCCTCACGCGATACTTAGAGGATAGTGATCAGTTACCTCCAACGATGGTGGGCTTTAGAGCTGACCTCTCTACGCAGGACATCATGCTACAGCTTCACCACGACATAATCACTCCCCCTAGACACTATGATACCCAGGCCATACTAGCCCTAGATTTAACAAAGGCATTTGATCAGGTGTCACATATTGCAATCCTACAAGGCCTCGCCAGCACTAATCCGGGAGAGCGCGTCTATAACTATATTAAAGACTTTCTTTCTAACCGCTCCGCCATCCTCCAAATTGGAGACCTCACCTCCTCCGAGATCCAAATAGGCGGAAGAGGCACCCCCCAGGGAGCTGTCCTCTCTCCTTTACTATTTAATCTCGCGCTTCTCAAACTACCACCCGCCTTAGCTGCCATCCCCGGTCTACATCATAGCATGTATGCGGATGACATCACCCTCTGGGTCACCAAGGGCAGTGATGCTGAACTGGAGGAAACCCTCAAGCTTGGTGTTCACACGGTATGCACCATTGCCGCCCAAGCTGGGTTAGCATGCTCTCCGACCAAATCTGCACTCCTCCTCTTACCACCTCCTACAGACCGATCCCACACTTCTCCCAATATCAGGGTGTGCGTTAACGAAGAACCGGTCCCTATTGTCACCACGTTGCGAGTGCTTGGACTGCTAATTCAACATAATCGTAAAAACTCTGCTTTTATCGCCAAATTTTCCTCCCAAGTGCAACAAAGCATTCGGCTCATACTCCGAATCACTATGCGGCACAAAGGACTGCTTGAGAAAGACTTGATTCGCCTGCTACATGCCTTTGTCCTTAGCCGCCTCACTTACACACTTCCTTACCTCCACCTTACGGTTACTGAAACCAACAAGATTGACATACTTATCCGTCAAGCATTTAGGGTCGCCCTCAAACTACCACACAATACTTCTACACAGCGTCTCCTTAGTTTAGGTCTTCATAACACAGCATCCGAGCTAGTTGAAGCACACCGTACAGGCCAATACGAACGCCTCTCGCGCTCTTCCACCGGCCGTCAAATCCTATCCCGTTTGAATCTTAATCCCCCTACAGAATGGACCCCTAAACAAGCCATTCCACGAGAGATACACTCCCGCCTGGTAGTAACTCCCCTTCCGCGAAATATGCACCCCACATTTCATGAGGGTCGTCGGCGCAGTAGAGCCTCCACTCATCATAAGTTATTTACTCATCGGTCGGACGTCCTCTATGTGGACGCGGCCGAATACGGACACCGGCCGGCATTCGCAGCCGTAGCGACCACCTCGACGGGCCAGGTGAAAACTTGTGCCACGGTCTTCACTGCTTTCCCGGAGCAGGCGGAAGAGGCCGCCATTGCACTTGCCCTCACCGCCACGCCATGTCCCAAGGTCATCGTATCTGATTCAAAAGCCGCCATCCTGAATTTCGCTAAAGGTTACATATCAGCCCCGGCCCAAACTATCCTGAGAGCCAAACCTCCTAATTCGTTTGAATCAAATGTCAGCTTAATCTGGACGCCAGCACACGCGGGACTCTGCGGAAACGAGTTGGCCCATTCCACAGCCCGAGGATACACCGTCCGGGCGGGATGGACCCAGTCTCTTGACCGCGAGGCCCGTTCAGCGCGCGAACGTCTAGTCGGCTTCTATGACATAACCTCACATTACCGTCTCTCCCGTCGCCTTTACCCTCCTGCGACCCAAGCCCTCTCCCGGGAAGAGAGTGTTATGTGGCGCCAGCTGCAGACACACTCCTTCCCCAGTCCTCTCGTCCTCTCCCACATATACCCATCCCTCTACAATCCCACCTGCATTTTCTGCAGTGCCAGAGCTACTCTCTCCCATATATTATGGGAGTGTCCTTCTTTCCATCTCTCTCCCTTCCCCTCGGAGGAGCGGTGGGACGCTGCGCTACGCAGCTCAGACCCCACCACCCAATTACAGGTGGTCCGTCGGGCTGCCGAGGTCGCCGAGGCCCATGGGCTTCCGGCCACCAGGTGTGGCTAACTGCCGAAGGAGCGCGGAAATAACCGCCTCCACCTCTATATATAAATAAAGTTATTTCCATCTATCCATCCATATAAGAGCAAGCACCCTGCTGACACGCCCACAGCGTGACTGACGCAGACATCGTACGCGGGCAGAAATGATTTAACCAATCGGGCAATGCTGTCGTCATCCGATAGTTTGGTTTCTTGTACAGCAACGATGTCTAGGTCTTCGTCAAGCAGGAGGCGTTGCAGCTGATATTGCTTTTCTACTCGCACCTAAGCCGCGAGCATTTAGGGTAGCAATACGTACCGCGTTTCCCGGCTCGGGCTTCATTAATTAGTAACTAATATACGCACAAAAAACACATGTAAACAGGTTGCAAATCCGTGCAAAACTGACAAAATACCAAAACAGACCTAGTGTCTTGGCTCTTCTTCGGGTTCGTCATGGAGCTTGCGTGCTCTCGGTTGAAATCGTCCTTTTTTGTACATCACCTCCTGCCATCGAAGCTGGAGTTTCCGTTCTTCTTCCGCATGATCTAACGATGGGGTCTCGCTCAGTAGTCGTTTTACCGGTTGAGATCCTGCTTCGCTCATTTCCACTGTGTTGACCTAGTCCACGGGCTCTTGCACTTGCTGGGTGCTACGGAGTTGGGTTTGTTCATGGGGCGAGTCCAGACGTTCCAGTACTTGGCTCGTCTCCGTGTCGCTTTGCTGAGGTGGGTCGCTAGTCGTTGTTGGCTGCCGTCCTGCCATATCGTCCATTCCAGGCGTCTTGGCGTCTCCTGTTGAGTCGTGTACTGCAGCCACAAAAGCTGATGGGCCAGGCCTGGGGTCGGGCGTCACGTCGGACGCTTGGCTTGGACGTTCCGGCCGTTGCCCGATGGCTGCTTGGCTTTCTGTCGGAGCCACTGCTTCGTTTCCAGCTGCCGCCTCTGCCTCTGCCTCGTCCATTTCCATTTCCGATGTAGCTTCTGACGCCGCAGTCCGCAGGGCGGCCGCATAGGTCCGCGGGCAGTCTTCGTCCACGTGCCCGAATCCACGGCACGCGTTGCAGCACGGAACACAGCAGTTCTTTTGTATATGCCCTGTCCTCTTACAGCGTAGACACAAAGGAGGCCTTCCAGGGACGACAACGTGTTAGCTCCGAGCACACGTAACTGGTGGGGCAGTTTTTCAATGGTGAATCCTTCCTTCAGCGACAGTGGTCACCGTCCTTGTGTTCGTTTGCACTCCTCGAAATCCTTCTGTGCGCCAGACTTCCCTGGTGACTTCGCTCACTTTTCCAAAAGGTTCGAACGCCTTTCGTACAGCCTCGTCAGTCACGTGGAAAGGCACCCAATGTAACTTTAGTCGAACGTCTTGTCTGTCCGGATCAATCACCAGACACTGCTTGCTCTTCACTTCCAGCTTACTGGCTTTGACCAAGCGCTGCTTGGCCGCAGATGAGCGCAGGGTTACCAGCCAAACATGGTTCATTTGGTAAGCCCCTATCGCAAGGACGTCACTAAGTACACTCAACCTCTGCAGTTCTTCTCGGAAATCGTCGATTTTGTAAGGTTGCCCTAAGACGTCGCAATGCAAAAATACAGAGTTTAAGGCGACAGTACCTGATAGCAGCGTGGGCAGGACAACGCGATATTCCTGGGTATCGTTGATAACAGTTGCACCGCGGCCTGACACGGCCGTTTTTGCCGCTCCAACGGAGCACATTATCACACGTCCGCACTGCGCGGCAGCCGGAAGATGATGCACCAATGCTTGAGGCAGTAAAGGCATGCCCCAGTCGTCAGAGGAGAACACTGAAGCAGACCCGATAAGAGCGACGAGGGAGCGATGGCGAACGTTTAACACAAACATATGCCCGCACCTGAAAACGTGTATTGAATTGCTAATAGCTGGATCATTTGTGCATCTCCGCTAGACTCAGTGTTTGTGTATGTGCTCTGTGAGCTCATGCAGCGCAAAAATTCGCCAGACATCCTTAAATTCGAACTGAACACAGGTGTCTACATTCAAACGCACGCAGCGCGTAAACGCTCTTGTGCATCCAGTTCTCACTTCGCTACACCATTTCCAAACTGTCTTGACCATTAGTGAGGCTTTTTTTTTCTTTTTTTTTTTTACTAGGCCACCGCGTTATGGTTTCAACAAATAGCACGCCTATTTCTTAATTTATCTACGCATGTATTCATGGCCAACTTTCTGGGACGTTCCGTGGAATAAAAAGATTAAAGGAAATATCGAAATTCTAATTGATTTGTGTTTTATGCTACGCGGGCAATTACAGTCCACGCTCCACGGGAACATTACGATGTTTTGCCAGGAAACGCAGAAATAGACAATTTTGTGGATGTGACCCGTGAATTCAATGCAAAATATTTTGTAGAGCCATGGAATAAAAGCTATACGCGTCATAAAGTGCAATTACTGCTCATTGATATTTTATGGCTGTCATACAAAATATTCCCGGGCAACATTGCAATGTTTGTTGTTGTTCAATTGAAATTCTTATTTTAGTGCCTGCGCCGAGGCGTTGATGTCCGAGAAAGTTGGGGATGTGTACCACAAATGCCTTCGCTAGTGAAAAATCTTATTTGTATAAGAAATGTCTTGGTCGAATAAACACACATGATCACGTAAGATCGTATATGAACAGGTAAGATCCATACAAGAGTATATAAGAAGTTATAACAAACTGATCATAAGTTTCTTTTACCTTTCTGATCAGTTTTTTTTATATAACTTATTTAATCTTATACTGTTCTTGTATGTTCTCATGAAGTTCTTATATTCTCTTATATGGTCTCAATGAGCATATGTGTTTACTGGACAAAGCAATGTCTTATACATATAAGATTTTTCACTGGGGTTGTTTAGGACGTGTGATACTTTTGTTTATGGTTTTGCGACCTCTAGCAGATGGAGGTCAGCTCAGAAGAGTCACTCTTCTTGTGAGGAACAATTGTGACGGACAGCTTAAGAAACGGAGGGCGTGTCCCATTCATTATGTTCTCGCTTCCCACTTTCTCGTTGGTTATTCGGCGTTCTTAACGGCAAACGCTGCAACCTGATTGGCTGCGTGGCGATGATGAGATGCACGGGACACGTTAGGCCTGGGTTTTTAAATTGTCGGTGACGGGAGGATTGCACAAGATCTTGATCGAATTCTCAAACCCCTTCACAATCTTCTTTCACTTTCAGACCATTTCGACGTCGACACTTCTAGAAATCTAAAAGGTCTTCCAAACCTGCCTTAGCCACTTCTTACAAAAAAAAAAAAAAAAATCACAACTGTCTTCCAAAACAGTGCTTCCATTAATATAGGGAAGAGACGAGGAAAATACAAGAAAGAGAAACTTCGTTTCTAAGAGTGCTCCATCAAACTACTCTTCTGGCAAATCGTCCGGAAGGGGACACAGTCGAAGACCGCGGCTAGCGGGACACGTGGACCATCCAGCCTTCCAGGCAGCAGACACTGTTCAAGATGGCCGACCAGTTGCTCTACAGGCTGACGGGCTTCATTCAGAAGGCAAAGTCGTACTTGCCCGGAGCATGCGGTGACGAAGATCCTGGTGAACAGACACATTTTGCCAAGCACGGTCACTCGAGGGCGGACACGGAACTTTCCAACTTTCAGGTAAGCTTTTATGCGTTAGACGAGGAAACGCAATCATAATACAAGTGCCAATAAAAAAATAGGAGGCATTTTACACGTCGGATGTATCAGATGCTCCTAGGTAGCAAAGCCGTAGTGCTGAAGTTTCGGTGTCCGCATTTGGCTGAAACTCCACTTCTCACTGATTTACCGCGAGTCGCAGCGTTGGATGTATGAATTGTCAGGTAGCAAAGCACTACGGCTTCGCTATCTAGCATTGATGTAATGCTGGTCATACAGTGTCCGTGTAACTATCCGGAAATTAGAACTATAGTTGATTTCAATGCGCCCAGGGTTCAAAACTACGAGCAGATCTTAAGATTGTGGTTGGTTTTTGCCGAAGTACCGCCTGGCAGGAACATGGTTGCGGCCACATCCCCAACGCAACAGTCGAACAAGACAAGCTTATGGCAGAAAGTCAAAAACAACGATAGAAATGGCACGAACATTTTTTTAGTCGTTGTTATGATAGGCAAGAGAAACTCGGGAGATAACCTTTATCCACTCATTCTCGTGGCGATGCTGACGCGAGGTATCGCTCCTGTTATCGCCAGAAGGCGTTTGAAGTTGTTCATGACTGCGACGATTGTACACATCATTTTATGCCTCTGACGTCATGCCGAGGCGGTCAAAGAAAGCATGCGGAGATGCCTTCCTCTTCCAAAACAGCTTTCTGCGCATGCGCACTGCCTACACAACTTTAGGGGCAGACGACCGGCCGATATAACAACCGATTTACAACAGCGTCTCATACCTTTTTTTTTTGCTACCTTTATAAGGATATACTAATTCATCTAAGGTTCTAGAAGGGTGTCGCCTCTGAAGTGAGGTCGGTTCACCGGGACCGATGTGCTCGAAGCAATCAGGGTACAATTAGCGCGCAGATTAGCAACGTCCGAGTCTGTCTTGTCGGCGGAAGTTAGTTCTATACAGGGTAATGCAGGGTCGGTCACTGACAACTAGTCTTTTCGCAAAGTGAAGTACGTGTGCTGATTGAACCATATTCTTCTCTTCTGTGGACGACATAGCCCCTGGACGAAACCGGCGAAAGCGGCTTCGCCGAGACAGAGCTGACCGAGGGCACCGGGATGAACGGACTGGGACCCCGGAGGAGCGTGGACTGCGTCGATGAGTTCGGCGGCAAGGAAGGGGAGAAGATCTCGGAGTGGCAAGCAGGCTGGAACGTCACAAACGCCATACAGGTCTGCTATATCAACCTAAATTTGGAACGCATCTCGCTTTACACAAGCATACTCGCACGCAACACCACTGACTTCGTCGCCGTGTAATTTCAAGGATAAAATCGGGATATTTCTTTCCGTCTCTCCTTCGAATAATTGAGTTGCCTCGCCGCGGGGGTTACTTCATTTGCTGCAACACAGCATGAGAAAATTTCACTGTGAGTGCGCCTAACCCAGTGTCCCGGCCCGCACCTCGGGGGGTGGGGGGGGGGGGGGGGGGGGGGGGGGATTCTAGAGATCTGCTTTCCGCCTTCCCCATTTTGGCGGGTGTGCCTTCAGCGCGGCTTTGCAAAAGTTAAGCTAAACGCCTTTTTTTTTTCTTAGACCCCGGAGTGCCATCCTGAGTTTTTGTTTTTGACCAAGGGCGCTACCCCCCCCCCCCCCCTTTTTCTTTTCTTGAAAACAATCCTGGCTACGGGCCTGCCAGTGTCGCATGGCCTCACTCCAACGGGGATCTTTAAAACCAGTCTACTGAAAGCCCCATAGTGACACTTGACGTTCTGCCAAGAGAGTTTGCTTCATCAGAGCCTGAAGATGCTAAGCCTCTTGGCGAAATGTCGGCTTCTTGAGGTTTCTGTAAAGCCGTAGTGAAAATACTCATAGGTCATACAAAAGACACGGCGTTCGCAGCAGATATGTTGATGAAATTATCTGCGGACACGCCTCAGCTATGAACGAATCATACATATGTATGATTCGCACATGTCAAAAGACAATTCGTGTATGACAAAATGTGACAATTGTCACATTTGTCATACACTGTGCTGGTCTTAAGACTAGCACGCAAGGAAGAAACACGCCTCGGACAGCGTCTGCAGGAAGTCTTTTGTATGATGTATTAGTACTAGTAGTGTGACCGCGGAATAGGGCTGCTTTGACGACCTTCTTGTTTTCGTTGGCCCTCCGCAGGGGATGTTCATCGTGAGCCTGCCTTTCTCGGGTCCTGCACGGCGGATACTGGGGCGTCGTGGCGCTCGTCTTCGTAGCCTATATGTGCTGTCACACGGGCAAAATCCTGGTGGCCTGCCTCTACGAACCCAACGAACGCGGAGAACTGGTGCGGGTCAGGGACAGCTACGTGGCCGTGGCACAGACTGTCCTCGGTCCCAGGTGGGGTGGCAAGGCCGTCAACATCGCCCAGATCATTGAGCTCCTCATGACCTGCATTCTGTACGTCGTCCTCTGCGGCGACCTCATGATTGGCTCTTTTCCGGAGGGCGCCGTAGACCAGAGGTCCTGGATCATGCTGACCACTATGGTCCTCCTACCGTGCGCCTTCCTCAGAAACCTAAAGTCCGTCTCGTTACTCAGCTTCTGGTGCACTGTCACCCATCTCTGCATAAACGCCATCATACTGGGTTACTGTCTGACGCGTGCGCCCGAATGGGCCTGGGCTAAGGTACAGTTCCGCATAAACATCAACAAATTCCCGGTAACCATGGGAATCGTTGTCTTTAGCTACACTTCGCAGATTTTTTCTGCCCACGCTCGAAGGCAATCTGAGGGACAAGTCCAAGTTTCCACTGCATGCTCAACTGGAGCCACATTGCCGCAGCGGTCTTCAAGGCGCTTTTTGCCTACGTGTGCTTCTTGACGTGGGCCGAAGAGACCCAGGAAGTGATCACCAACAATCTGCCCACCAAGGGCTTCAAAGTGGTCGTAAATTTGATCCTCGTAGCTAAGGCGTTGTTCTCCTACCCACTCCCTTACTTCGCCGCCTCCGCCCTCATTGAACACGCCTACTTCAGGGAACGACCTAAGACATTGTTTCCGTCATGCTACGCCATCGACGGCGAGCTACGCATTTGGGGCGTCGCGCTCCGCGTGGGATTAGTTGTGTTCACGATGCTGATGGCGATATCCATTCCCTACTTCGCTCTGCTCATGGGCCTGATTGGTAGTTTTACGGGCACCATGTTGTCTTTCATTTGGCCGTGCTATTTCCACATGAAGCTCAAGTGGGACACGATGGAATGGTACTCGATCAGCTGGGAGGTGTTCATCATGTGCTTCGGTGGCTTTTCGGGTCTGGTGGGGATCTACACGTCCTTCGCTGGCCTCGTGGAAGCCTACCATCTTCCGCTGCCTCACGTACCGGTGATTGAGTCCTAGAATGTGCCTCTTTGCGGGATGGTTGGCCCTTCTTTTTGTATTTTTTTTTTGTTTTTGCAGAAAGATATTTGACAAACAAAAGAAAGGACGCTTTTCAAAAGTGAGCGCCATCTGCCTGTGACTCGAAATTTTCCCTAAAAGTGGCGAAATGTAACTGTCGAATTTACTGGCTATACTGACTTCTATAGCTCCACGAAATCCCAATTTGGAAGGAGAAAGCTTACCAGTGGACTTGAAAGATTATAGGCCACAAATTGAGTTCACCAGAAATGGTCGTGTTTTATTTCGTTGTCTTAGGTTGGGATTCAAGATGTGTCAACAGTACATGAAACATTTTAACGACATTGAGACATAGTTGGTAAAAGCAGCCTCTCGCCGTCTAACAGTTTCTAGGCTACAACTAAATCGTTGTTATATTGTTGTCTCTAAAGTAAGTCGTCACCTAGCCAGAGTTGGCTGAAAAAATCACTGAATAAGGTGTCTTCCTACGATGATCTCTCATCGGACGTAAAGACAGCTCGGCGTGGAGCCATGCCATATATAGGTCTTCCAAAGCAACGATAGTGACACTCTGGACTTCCAGAAGACTACTGTGACGGTTTACATAGATGTTAAGCTGGATTATGGTTCTAAGAATATGAGAAGAATGGGGGCGAATGTACAAACCTTCGCTTTGTTTTTCCAAAGCACATCTACATATCTACTAGTACTACTAGCATTTTGAGTAAAATGTTATCCAAACCACTGCTTTGATGTCTTCAAAGGGGCTTCCACAAACTACCGTGAGTTCAACTCGAAAAAAAAAATGTCTTCCAGATCCGTTCTCGAGTCTAGGGGTAGAGTTCAGATTTTGCTGAGTTCTAACACGAGTTCTGCAGCATCGCATCTTGAATTTACTCCACGCATATCAACCAGTCTTCTTGAGACAAAGTCTTCCACGCGAGCGGGATTACGCCCAACCACGAGGCCTAAATCGCTTCACAGTGCATTGTCATAGAAGTCTGCAACGTGTCAAATTGTAGTGTGCTCCCTACAATAGTGAGGGTGAGAAGGAAAAAAAGAGCCATAGTAAAGAATCGTTTATGACATCTCGTCTTCCACTAAGCGAGCCTTACTATGAGGCTCCGCTGTTACAATGTTAGGTGAAGATATACAAGGCTTATTGAGTGATAGGGGCATAAAGGTTACCCTCCCCCATTTTATGTAAAGCCCGTCGACACACTGTCTCTATGTTGTAGTGCTGAACGCTATGCACTTCAGGTTGTAAAACATGAGAAGTCTTCCAATCCGCAACGCAGCGTACTGTTGTGTACGCACCACGCTTGAGTTATTGTAGAAAATCATATATACATATATTATATTTATAACAAAATACACGCGTTCCATGTTGCACCGTTTCGTGAAGGTGAGCTTGAATGGATGCGAGTGGGCTTAGGTTATCACTTGCATCCGCCAATCACTCTTTGTAGAAACACTGCCAGTGACGCATAGAACGCCCTGATGGCGTCCCAACTCAGCGAGAAAATGTTGCTTTTCGAACTCATTTTTACTGTGCAGAAATATTCATTAACACTGAGCTCCGCGTGGCAGTCAGCAATGAGTCCGTGCAGCGCCCTATTACTCCACCGCGAGGAATTCACCGCGTGCGGTGGTGTGGTTCACTCGTATTCTGTGTTCGACTGTTAAGCGCCAGACACATGGATGACGAAACGGCGGACTCGTCGTGCGATCGGAAGAAAATTATGTGGGGTCATAACCTTTGAGTTTCCCTAGGTGCAATTTACACAGCTGCCATCGAGGGCATTCCGACACGTCGTGCTGCTTGCCGGTTGTCTCGTTCTGCAAAGGTCTGACTCTTCACTTATTCAGTATGCATGCATGGCATGTACTGATGCCTTCGTCTACCCAGGTCTATGGTTTTGTTGCTGGAAGTGTGTCTGGGATCCACATCTCGTAGACAACAAAGCCGTAGTGGTGCATTTCGGCGTCACCTCAAACAGGCCAACGCGGGGGCTTAGGTTGGTTCTGTAAGCGCTCGGCTGAGAGCCATGTTCAATCACTGGGAACACGGGTTCCAGCCGACGCTGACGCAGCGGTCGTGTCCGATTTCTGTCGTGTGTTAGCCTCCTTTATGTGACGCCGAACTTCAGCACTAGATATTCGTTATCAAGAAGATGTTGCTTCCACTGTGCTTATTTCGCATCATGCAGCTTAAATTTCTAAGCATGCTGTATAACCAGCAGCATCATTGAACGAGGTCAGGCTTGAACAGGTGGAGAATAAAAATCAAGGTGATGGAAATCATGCTTTAAATTGCAACAATTTGGCTATGATGATTTATATCTTTCTTTTTTTCGCAAAAACAATGCTGAACATAGTTTCTATTTACCGTTTATCTATCAGTGTCTGCTTCCCATGGGCATTGATTTTGTATTTAAAGTAAAAAATGATCAAGCAGGGATAATTTATATCATTCAGTCATTATAAAAAAACACATCTAGTAATAAAAGTCACTCTTTTCTAGCTGAAGTGATTTAAATCATATGTAAGTTCAATTTATATCAAATAGATCTGATTTAAATCAAATAAATCTGATTTATGGAATTTAAAAAGAAATCATTATTTTTTATTTTTTTACACTGGGTTGAAAACATGTGGAGGTATTTTTACTTCATCCTGTGCTATTGATGTTTATAAGATATGAGCTATTACGTCTCGCACCTCTGAATGTTGAATTCAAACGTTGAAATTGATTTGTGATATGTGGCAAAACATTTATTTTACATTCGCTTGCGATGCGTTCTGGACGAGTTCTTAATGTGTTGATACAGTGTTTCCTACATATAGTAAGTTGTATTTTAGGAACTGTTAAGTGAGGTACGTCACGAAGGTGTTCTAAACAAATGTGTTACGAGCATGTTATACTATAACGTACGTTACATGCAGGTTTTAACTTTCGATATTATAGCCATCGCATCAAACTGAACAATGTTCTTCCAAGCATATCTGTATAGTATTTACACGTTTCCAAAACGTCTTCAAAAACAAGCCATTGGTTGAAAATTGGGGTTGAACAGCACCAATGTTCTTTAATCAATCAGCGTCAAAGTTGTCTGTGA